>ML660778.1:13500994-13574752 GCA_007570785.1 Antilocapra americana | reverse complement strand
AGAGGAGAGGAGAGGAGAGGAGAGGAGAGGAGAGGAGAGGAGAGGAGGGAAGGGAAGGGAAGGGAAGGGGTGAGGAGGGGAGGGGAGGGGGCGGCAAGAAGGGGAGCGTACGCAGCTGCGAAACCAAACCGCAGCCACCGAGCCTGGCAGAAGCCACCACCAAGGCGCGGGGCAGATGGCAGCCCCTGCGCGGGACCGCTGCACTAGAGGCCCGAGCTCCCAGCACCAGGCCAGGCTGCCTAGCAGCGGCTCTTTCCCTGCTCAGCACGGCATCTTGGGACAGTAGGTTCTGGGGCCTGGGGTGCTCTGGAAAATTCCCCTGAGCTAAATCCAAACCCACAACGCAGCGGCTCTCTGCTACCCGAGGGTCCTGCACCAGGAACGATGACTTCAAAGCCACGGGGGGCTCCCTCTGCCTCTTCCCTTCCGTCCCTAGTCAGGCTGCTCACCAAAGCAGGGGGGCCTGTGCTGAGAGAAGCCTCCCTGCAGCTTCCTACTGCCACCCCTTGTCTGACTGGCAGGCGGGGGCTGGGGCTTCCGGCAAAAAACCCACAAGCTATCAGAGGAGGATCCTCACAGGGTGACTCAGGCAGGGAGGGTCTACACCTGCAGCTGCAGGCCACGTCCCCCACCCTCCACCCGAGGCCCCCAGCCTCTCCCTGGCCCCTTGCAGGAAGCCGGCTCCTTGGAAGGAGGCACGAAACCAGGTGGGCTTTGGAGGGAAGGATGAGGAGGGCTGTAGCTGAACAGGCTCTGAGTGGGCTGGAGGCAGCAGGAACCTGGGGCTTTGATGTGGGCTTGGAAAAGAGTTGGCTTAGCCTGGGATGGAGAGGAAGTGCCAGTCGGGAGTGATGGGACAGGGCAGGGCAGGTTGTAGCCACTAGAGGCCATGGTACTTGGGGGCGAGAAAAGTGGACGGGGGACGTAGGCGGAGTTGGGAGGAAACCAAACCAGCCCTGGGCCTGGGCCGCCCTCCACACGCCCAGGTCAGGTCTCCTGACCTCTCGACCGAGGTGTGTCCCCACTTGAACTCTCGCTTTGCCTCACTTGGCAGGTTGTAGGGATGGCCCCTCAAGACTCAAGAGGGACCCGGGGGGAAGGGGCGTCAAGGTCTCTGCGTCTCCGGCCTCCTCCTGGGCCTCTAGGCCCTCACACCACATCCCCAGGTCTGTGATGTCAATGCCCCTGCCTGCTGCTGCCATCCCCACCATCTCAGAGCCAGACAGCGCCCAGCTCTACTGCTCTAGCCTCAGCCTCGTGAGCCGATTCAAGATGGTCCTGCTGGACGAGGGGAGTGTTGGACCCCAAGTACAGGTAGCTCACTGTAAATGCTAAGGTCCTCTTCTTGATGTCAACACTCGAGAATATTCTGTCTCCCCCTCCACTGCATATTGACGGGGAACTCGTCCCAGCACTGGGGGTGCAGAGTGGGAGCTGGGCCTCAGCATCTCTCTAGTTTCCTGGAGCTCCCAGCCTCTATGCCTCACGGAGTCATGTGAACTTCTGAAAACACACCCTGGAGCTCCACTTCCAGAGAGTCAGGTTCAGGTCCAGGAAATACTAGCTCATACACACCCAAAAGAGTGACTGTGACTAGTGCTGATTGGGACCAGTAATTGTTCCTCAACAAAAGATACTGGCTTTCTCCAGGCCTTTATGTTCATTAGTCCCTCCACCTAAAGTGCCTTTTCCATCAATGGAAATGTTACTTTTCCTAAGCTCAAAACTAAAACGCTATCTCTTCCAGGAAGGCTTCCCTGATTTTCCCCAAATAGAATCTTACTCCTTAGGGCCCAAGGAACACCCTGAGTCTCATTCGGTTTGTTTCATAAACACCAGTATAGGTTTCCTCCTCCCCAAAGGAGACTGCAGATGAGCCCTTCCCTGTCTGTACATGGACCCCACCACACCCAGCACGTCTGCTGGCTCTTACCCAGAGAGGTCATTCTCGATCACCATTTTCTGCAGCCCAGCTGAGATGCTGCTGCTGCCAGAGCCAGGTGTAGAGGCCAAGTCGTTGGTTCCTGCAAGTTGCCCACTGCCCGGGGTGCTCAGTGCTGTGTGGACGTCCCTCAGAATTCGAGGCAGAGGCCCCAGCTTGGATACGATGCTCTGCAAAGACACGGGGCAGGTATGAGCCAGGGGGCCAGCTGGGGAGGCCAAGTGCACTGGAGCAACCATGTTCAAAGTCACTAAGGAGCCAGTCAGAGATGCAGGCTCGCCCTCCCCTGCAGTCAGATTCAGTGGGTCTGGGAGGGGCAGGGAACCCAGAAATGACAAATTACATTTTTATCAGCTCCCTAGATATCTCTAGGATGGGGGAAGGCCCACAGGAAAACACACTAACCTAGTTCAAGCCTTTCACCCTCGTCTGTCCTGCCTCAGTGACCCAGAGAATTCTGGAGTTTGCTCCCCTATGTCTCCCCATTGGAGAGGCTTCTGGGGCGGCCCCCTCCCACGTCACCTACTCCACAGGGTGGGCTGAGCCCTGACCCACTTCGACACCTGAGTCCCCAGGGCGATGGCCCAGGCACAGAGCAGGCGCTCCTGCTCACCTGTCAGACAAACAAGCGGCCAGTCAGGCAAAGGGTGGTGCTTGGGGCTCATCTGAAGCCCACTGTCCTGGTTTAGACCGATGGTGGTAAAGGTTCTAGGCCGAGGGGCGGGGGACTCTGCCTTCACCTGGCTTATGTCCTGGCTTCCACTGAGGGCTGTGCGCGGAAAGCAAGCATGAAACCTCGTGCGGTCCACAGAGGGGAGATGTGAGCAGCAAACAGCTTGACTTTAAATCCTGCTGCAACACTGTCAGCCGTGACAGCTGCAAACCACCGTCCGTACCGCCTGCCTGGTCATGCAGGTGTGGGGGCTGGTGGCCCCCAGCACAGAGGCTCTGGGAGTGGTGGCAGAGTGACAGGTGTTGGCAGCTGTGGAGGAAGACAGGCAAGGCTCTGAGCCTCATTTCCATTGCTTCCTCCTGGGTCTCTCGGAGCCAAAGGGCAATGGGCATAAAGGAGCAGAAATGACTGCAACGGCCGTTCATAGCGAAAAGCTGGGACTGATCTGAGTGTCCAGTGAACTAAATGGTGCAGTCACATGACTGGACAGTCTGTGCCATTAGAAAGGTCACAGCGGTGTGTGGCACATATGGTCAGGGAAAGATGCCCACAAGAGAAGAGTGAGCAACACACGTGGCTCTGTTCTCACTTTAACAGAAAAGGGCAAGAACTGCCTGTGCGGGCACCGAACATGTGCACAGGTGTACCTAGAAGGCCACACGCCAGAGCGTCCTAAGTGCTCACTCCTAAGGACGGGGCAAGAGCAGGAGGCCTTCCAGCACTGGTTTAGCAGCAGCTACTTCGGTAATCAGTCCTGAATATTCATTGGAAGGACTGATGCATTTTAAAAAGCAGAGACATCACTTTGCCAACAAAGGTCTATCTAGTCAAAGCTATGGTTTTTCCAGTTGTCATGTATGGGTGTGAAAGTTGGACCATAAAGAGAACTGAGCATTGAAGAATTGATGCTTTTGAACTGTGGTGTTGGAGAAGACTCTTGAGAGTTCCTTGGACTGTAAGGAGACCCAACCAGTCCATCCTAAAGGAGATCAGTCCTGGGTGTTCATTGGGAGGACACTGACGCTGAAGGTAAAACTCCAAAACTTTGGCCACCTGATGTGAAGAATCGACTCAATGGAAAAGACCCTGATGCTGGGAAAGATTGAGGGCAGGAGAAGGGGGTGACAGAGGATGAGATGGCTGGATGGCATCACTGACTCAATGGATATGAGTTTGAGCAAACTCTGGGAGTTGGTGAAGGACAGGGAAGCCTGGCGTGCTGCAGTCCATGGGGTCACAAAGAGTCAGACATATTTGAGCGACTGAACTGAACTGAACTGAACTTTTGTAAGATGGTCTCTCAGAGCCCTGGGAGGCAGCAGAGGTTCTGGAAGTGGGACCTGGCAGGCCTGGGCCTGCTGGGGGCAGTGGAACCCAGGCCACAGGGCCTGCAGCAGCATCAGAGGTGTTGAGGGAATGACCGTTTCAAGAGATGGCAAAGGGTACTGCTGGAGAGTTTGCAACTTGCTGCCTGACACATGGAGGCACAGCCTCTCCAGTCCATCATTTTTGTGTCAGCGGCCTTAAAACCCAGAGCAAGGCCATTTGAGAAGACAGGAGCAGCTAAATCTGATCACACTCCCCACGGGCAGGGAGTACAGCAGGCCTTCACCTGTGGACGCCATCCACTCAGGCACAGCCGAGGCCCCGGTACACAGGGCGGGCTCCCCAGCAGGTGCTAGGGCATGAATGTGGCGCTCCCCACCAAGGAAATGGGCCGAGATCCCTCCCCAGCGCCTGCTGGCAGGGTCTGCACTGGACCCCTGGGCTCCAGCGCCCTGGCGGGGCCGCTGATCTCTACCGCACAGGCAAACCCTCGGACCTCGTGGCCCCGTGTGGACAAGCACCTGCTCCAGCTGGCTGACGGCTTCCCAGAGCAGCGAGTGCAGGCTGGAGAGCTCGCGGCCCAGGTCGATGTAGCCCTCAAAGCCGGCCGTGTTGGAGATGGTCTCAGGGTTGGAGATCTCCAGAAGGAAGCGCTGCATGTTAGTCCACTCGTGCTCCAGGAACTGGTTCATGAATGACATGTATTCCTCCTTGCTGCCAAACCTAGAGGCGAGCAGATGGGGTGAGCGCCCTGGGCCCCACCCGGGAGACCCCCACTTCTCTGAAACATCCTCACCCCCTGGGCTCCCATCCGTCTGCTGTGGCCGCCTTCCATGGCACTTATCCCCCAGCCAGCCAACCCACACGGATTCAGGGTGCTCATGGCTAAGTCTGGAGACCTCTTCTGGACTTTTTGTCCCAGGATCTGGAATGTTCCATGGCCCTCACTCCACATTCATTGCCAGTCTTAGTCTCCTTCCTCTTTCCCTCCAAATGTATGTGGCCCCTGGTGTGCAAATGACTCTCAAGCCACACTTGGCCAGATCTCTCTGCTAAGCCTTTCAACACATTCTTCTTCAGGCACCTCCCTCTGTCCTCAGCTTGGCCAAGTCTGCGGCCACCTTCATCACCCCAAACCCACACCCTCCTCCAGGACTCCCCATCCCAAGGAGACTGATTCAGAAGCCTGGTCACGTTCAACTGCTCCCTCTGCCTCCCTGACAACTGGTAAGGCCTGCTAGCTTCATCTTCTAATCACCCCAGGACCTGCAGCCATGGCCTCCTGCATCACCGTCACCTCCTGCATCACCAGCTCTCTGACCCAATCCTTCTACCACTCTGCCTTTACCAGAACCATAACCTTGCTCTCCTCCTGGCCTCTTGGCCGCCAGTCTTGTTCCCTCTGCTCCTGGCCCCTCTGCTGCCGGGCTGAACTTGGCAGGACTTGGACAGATGAGGGCCACCTTGCTCAAAGCCCTCTGGCAGCTCCTACTGCCCGGCCTGGCCTTCAAGTCCCTGCTGTCCTCTAGGGTGGTCTCCCGCCTCTCCCGACCTAGCATGTGACAATTCAGGAACATCATATGGCAGAGCGTCTGGTCCCTCCCCGGCCTGCACCTCTGTGCCTTTTGTTCTGAACTCAGCCGGGGAGCACATCTTCTAGGAAGCCTCGCTCTCTCTTCTTCCAACAAGCGGATGGCCCTCCTAGGAGGCCATGCCCCTGTCCATCACTGCTCTCCCTACTGAAGTGCTGGCTCCGGGAGGGCGGGGACCAGCGGTGATTCATGGCTCAACCCCATGAAGGCCCGGAGGGGCTCCATCCACACCTCGTAACAGCCGCTCTCCAAGCCAGCCCTTCTGTGTCCACCCACTCACTCTCAGATACAGTGAGAACGCTGACGCGCTTCACGAACAGACGTCCTTGGCAGCCTTAGACAAGGACAGTCTGGAGCCACCGGGGTGCCCAACCGCAGCAGACGGGTTCAGGAGACATGTGCCCTTCTCCCTTGAAGGCATATTAGTCACTCATTTCAAAAGGAAGCAAGTGAATGTTAAGTATGTGGGAGAATCCTTATGATAAACGTTCATTCAAAGAAGCAGAAAGAAAAAAATACCTTATCACCCTTGAAAACTAAGGAAACGCACCAGAGGCATGTACAATGAGGAGGGAGCCGGGGGTGCAGAGGAGAGAGGGTGGGGAGCGGGACCAAGGAGGCAGGGACGGGCCTGTCGCCCAGCTCAGCCCTGGGGCAGGCCCTGTGCCCACGGACGGGCTCCGGCCTTCCATTGGGGGGGACGTGGCACTCACTTGGCGAAGTTGGCCAGGTTCTGGGTGACTTTGGCGATGAGGGTGAGCGTGCGGGCGGTGCGGTCGTCGGGGTACTCCTGCAGCAGGTTGAAGAGCGAGGGGGACATGATGGCTGGGCAGAGGAAGCGCAGGAACAGGGAGGCGCTGATGAGCCGCTCGCTGATGTCCGGCCGGCCGCGGCTGCTGCACTCTTGCCGCCAAGAGGCGAACACCTCCTTGAGCTCCCGGGGGAAGACGCTGTGTGGGGACAGGTGGGGGTGGGGTGGGGTGGGGAGGGGCTCAGTCGCCAGGCCTGGAGCAGAGCAGGGATCTGGTTCTGGGTCTGATGGAACCAAGTTCTGTCCCACTCTACCCCGATGGCTACATGACTGCCCAACGCCGAGTTCTCTGAGCCCACTCCTCCGCCATCCACCACCCGCGGGGCAGGGACGCTGGGGGAGCCAGGCTAGCACAGGGCGGGGACGCCCAGGCTGCAGTTGGTGGGTCTCCCAGAGGGGCTGAGTGAGCGGGGATGTCAGCAACGGGACCAGGTCCCATGGGGCTTCACCCCTGCCCCACCCGGCAGGCACCGTGGGGTCTTAGGCAGAGGGAGGGATTCATGGCAGTAATGGGGTACCGCTCTTGGGTTCCCGTCCCCGGGCTTTGGAAACAGATCCCCTCTGCTCCAGTAACATTACAGGATCTGAGGTTCTCAGCAGAGCTGGGTGATAAAGACGAGGGGAGGATTCTAACCACAGGTTAAGACCACAGCTCCTAACTCGGGTGTGGAGGGAAGCAGAGGCAGGGACCTCCCGAGGCCAACCTGGTGGGTGGGGAGGGCTCTCGGCACCTGGCTGGGGGCTCTCTCCCCTGGGCACCTCCACCCTGTCTCAGTGAGGCCCCACCACGCCAGCCTGCCAGAGGCCTCCCTATCTTTTCACCCTGGAAGATGGGTGCCCCCTGGATCCAGCCTACACCTGGCTCTCTCACTAGCTCAAGGGTGCTCTGCCCCAGGGCCTGGCTCTCTCCAGGCTTCAGTTTCCTCTCTCCCGCTCTGAAAACAAGGCCACCCCTGCCGAGTTCACACAGCCATCTATCCGAAGGCGAGGACCCCCAAGGCCTTAAGCCGCTTTGATCCGCTTGAAAAGCTTTTGCCCAACAAGCCCAGCAGACTCAGGCAGTGAGCGAGGCTGAAACAACAAGGACGTGGTTGGAGGGGAAGTGAGGGCAGGTGACCTTTAGCCCTGGCCCCTGAAGCACCTGGCACAGGACTGGGCAGGGGGCAGGCGCAGAGTGATAACATCTATCAACAGCCTCGTTCAGAACTGAGAAGGGCCTCCGCGAACGCCAGAAAGAGGAAATGGAAAACCATCGTCCACGGATATGTTTCCCCGTGTCCCACACCCAGCCCGCCCTGGGTGAAAACACAGCCCCAGGGTGGGAAGTGTGTTCCAGACTTCAAACTCTCTGGTTGCCCCTCCTGGCCCAGTGCCAAGGGTTATTTTCAGCTCAGCCCAAAGGGTCAGGGAGGCCCCAGTGAGCACCTTGTGTAACCAGGTGTCGACCCCACCAGCTCTGCCCTGACCCAAGGCTGTCACTCTCCTCGCAGGCCTGCCTGTGCCTGTGCCTGTGCCTGTCCTTTGCGAGCAGCAAAACACCCCAGGCCCTTCTGGTGCCCAGCCCCGAGCTGATGAACCTGCCCACCCCCCGGGGTGCTCAAGGCACTCTGATGGGAGCAGGACTGTGAGCCAGGATGGCTGTGGGGGTGAGCCGACCATATCTGGCGACATAATAAAGAAGGGCCACAGAGGGGAGACAGACACAGGCCTTCCAGCAGGACAGCAAAGAACACGACCAAAGAAAGAAGCAAGCTACAGCCGGAGGTGAGACGGGGGAACGGGCCCAGGAGAGCCACTCGGGTGGGGAAGGGAACGTAGGTCCCGAGCCGGAGTGGTGACCGAGGGAAACACCCGGGCAGTTCCTCCAGTGTGAAGATAGAGCCGCTTCTGGGGGTTGGGGGTATGGTCCCCTGGACAGCCACGCAGCCATCTGTGATGAGGCCGCACTAGTTCAGTGGCCACCATTCACACGTGCCGGGACGCTCGTCTCACCCGGAGTGGCCCGGGACTGACTGTGGCCCAGACTACAGTCCTGTAAGAGCAGGCTGCCCTGCACACCTCTGCTCCGCTCCGGGGCCGCCAGGGGCCCGCAGAACTCAGTCCTGGCAGAGCCCAGTCCTCCTCCTGGTTCCCTACGGTCCCAGCGGGAGGCCCACCTGGTGTCCAGGCCCCACACAGGCGCGTGCTGCGGCCATCCCCGGCCCGTGACCTGAGCACCAGCTTCCATGGCCAGGTGAGGCGTCCCTGGTGAGACCACCCACCCACCCCACGAGTGCCTGAGTAGAGCCTCGTGCGTGTGGCTTCTTGTGCAGCTACAGCACCTACAACGGTGCCAGGCGGTACCCACTGTTCAGCGTGTGTAAGGGACTGCCGGGTCTCAATCCTCAACAAGGCATAGACCATGTCCTGTCTACACACTCTGGAACATTCCTACATCTGAGCCCACAAAGGACCAGCCAGACTCAGCAGGGTCAGGAAGAGGGTGGGTTTCAACCCCAGGGCTCCCTACTGTGAAGCTGTGTTAACCTGCCCTCTCCCTATTTAACCTCAGTTCTCTTGTTGGGAATGACAGAGAAGCTCCTCGTCGAGCTCTCGGGATGGGATGATGCCCACAGGGCTCAGCCCAGCACCCAGCTTGCTCTAGGCATCCAGCCTACACAGGGGGGTGAGGGAGGGATGCAGGGTGGGACCCTGGGTAGTAGAGGCTGAATGGACATGGGGGCAGCACTGACCAGTAGGAGTTGATGATTTTGCAAAAGGCCAGCTCGCAGCACATCTTGAGGTTGCCCTGGTGCTCGGGGAGGTCAGCAGCTGAGCACTTGCTTGGGTCCACTTCGCAGTTCTCGTCCGACTCGTACAGCGCTTTGATGAACTCCCCTGCAGCCGAGAGGGCAGGAGGGGAGGTGAGGACCTAGTGGGCATGCCCCACCCCGATCCTCTTGCCCCCAGCCGGCCCAAACCCCCTACCTAGTGCGTCCTGCAGGTACTTCTGGCCCACCAGCTTGAGGTACTCCTCGATGGCCTTGGTGGCCAGCGTGTTCTCCCGGAAGATGAGGTGCTCATTGTCCCCACAGCGGTCCACCTCTGACATCATCAGGTCGGTCAGGAAGTCCTGTGGAGCCAGGTGAGGAGAGCGGAACCTGAGCAGGCCTGGCAGGTAAGGCCCCAGGGTCCAGACCCGCACTCCCTGGCCAGGAGCCCCTGCCCTGTGAGGCTGCTCCATCGCCAAGCTGCTGGGTCCCACCTGTGGGGGCTTCTGGGGAGGGCAGGGCAGCCTGATGACAGGACATGTGAGCTGGACCCCGGATCAGGGAGGCAAGAGCCCCTACATCGTGGCCAGACCCGTGGGACTCAAATCTCTGCTCAGCCCCGCCCAGGCCTGGTGGGGTGACCGAAAAGAGCACCCCCTCCCCAGGGCTGAAGGGGACAGACAGGCTGCCCTGCTCCCTCATACGAGCAGCTGCCACCATCCACCCACCACTGTGATGAGGTCTCCCATGCCAGACATAGGCTTGCTCTGTGCAGCCTCACAGGGAAGGAAGATGAGGGACAGAGGCAGGCCAGCTGCCCTGGAAGGCGGTGGGCCGGTGGTCAGACAGACCGAGGGGGACGAACCTCGGCTTGGGTGGGAAGGTGGCCCTGTTCACAGCACAGCTCCTTGGGCAGACCCAGGAGGGAGCCTGAGCCCACGCCTTCCCTCCTGACTGCGGGGAGGCTCACAGGAACCCGCTGCACCAATCCAGGTGGCAACACCTTCCACCTCGGAGCCTGTACCTCCTCATGCCCACAGCCAGCCTTGTGACTTGGGGAGGGGAGACGACACGCGGGAGGCAGAAGTCAGGGACCTGGGGGCGGTGGGGACACAGGGCAGAGGCCGGGTGGCTGGCGCTGCGCCGGGGCTACTGACGCTCTGAAAATGCCTCACCCAACGTGCCCAACTTCAGGGCCCTCTGAAATCACAAGCAGGCCTTGAAATACAGAACCAAACTCTGGGCCCTGAAGCCCCGGTTGGTCAACGGAAAAACAGGAGGGCCAGGGTGGGGAGTGGCGGTTGGTCTCTCCGGGGACCACACAGCCTGAGGACCCTTCCTGACCCCAGTGACCTCTAGGACCTCCTTCTCTGAACACAGAACAGCAGACGTCAGTACTACGTGTACTGCTCTGCTCATGCCCACGGGCCCTGCTGAGCTCCTGGGGCAGGTGCGAGGCCCAGGTGGGTGAGGACGGGCTGTCCTTAGAGCCAGGACCCAAAGGGGTTGGGAAACAGGCACAGAACAGGAAACTGACCTGCCCAAGGCCACACAGCTATTGGGACCAAATCTGGCCTGAGTGTCTTATTATCCAGGTCCCATTTCTCCTACTGTACTGAGTAGGGGGGTGGCAGGGAGATGACAGGGGGCAAAGCATACCCAAGGCCCTCTCCCGGGACTCGGAGCCCTTGGCACAAGCTCCAGAGAGAGGCATCTCACTCCTTAGCTCCCCAGGGGTCGCTGCCCCCACCCAGCAGAAGGTCCACTGAGGAGCTAGAGCCCTGGCTTCCGTCTCCTTCCACAATGAGCACCCTGATTTCTCCTGTCTCAGCTGTGAGCCTGAGAGCAAAGGTTCCTTCAGATCAGAGTCAGATTCCCAGGCTGGCCCAGCCCTCGGGGGCTGCTTACTGAAAAGACAGACCTAGAGGCAGAAAGGATGCTGCTGAAGCCCCTGCTGCCTCCCTTGCTTTCACTCTCCTTCTGGGGCCAGGGGAGGTGGTCCAAACACAGAGGAATGCCCCCACGGAGACCACTTCTCCTAGTCCCCCACCATGAGCCCAACAGGCAGGGGCTCTGAAGGGCCCCAAGGAGGCCAGAGCCTTCTGAATCAGGCAGAGAGACAGAGAATAAAAGCCCTGATGGACTGCATACCCTCAGCTCTGCCTGGGGACTGAGGCCTGACCTCCAACCTGTATCTCCCCCAAGCCCAGGCTGAGGGCTCAGGACCTTGACCAGGGAGGGCAGTCCCTCATCCCCAGCACAGGCCACAAGCCATGGCATGTCTGGAAGGCAGAGGCTCGCTCCCAGGGCAGGCACCCAAGGCCTTCTGCAGCGTGGATGGACCCCACGTTTAGCCTTTCTCCACCGTACCCACTTTGAGCAGCCAAGCCCCCCCCCCCACCAAGGCAGGAGGCAGGGTAGAGAGGAGACCCATAGAACCATGTTCTGCTGTGCTGGGCAGGTAGGAATGCAGAGCCTTCCAGAAGGAGCCGACCTGTCTGCAAAAACCAGTGAGTGGGTGGGGCTTGGCGTGGCCTGGCAGGGAGGCAGGTGGAAGGCGGAGGTGGGGAGGACAGTGGGGGTCCTCCAGCCCTGGAGCAGGGCCTGCTGGACGGCTTGGGCAAGCTCTGTTCCAGGGGGCTCTGGAGCTGGGGCAGCTGCCCACCAAACAGACAGCTGCTATGGTGACTTTGTGCCTTGTGTGCATGCACTGGGAGTGAGGGGGAGTCTGGGGCTCAGACAGCGGCTGCACCCTGGCCGTCACCTGCTGAGATGTGTGATGAACTCACCACCTTACCGGACGCATGTGTCTGGGTCACTGCGACCCGTGTGCTGGCAGAGGTGGGCCTCGTGGCCTGCGCCCCTGAGGGAGGGGCCGGCCCTCTGGGGCAGTGGGAAGGCCCTAAACCCACTTCCTCACTGCAAGCCATGTGCAGACCACAGGCTCCATACCCGCCTCTGCGATCAGCTCCAACCACGGAGTGGGTGTATGAAGCTCCCACCCCTTGGGATGCAGCTCGATTCAGGGAACCCACCTAGCTATGACCGGGTTCTCCAACAGAACTGAATTTCATGACGTGGACATGGGGACTGGCTGGTCATCTGGCACCTGTCCTCCAGGCTTCCACGGGGCCCTTTGCAGGTGGCGTCCCGCCAGAGGCCCGCATACCTACCTTCACCTTGCCCGTGCTCTGCAGGATGTGCACCAAGGCAGACGCCATCTCCTCCTTGGTCTTGGCGCTGAGGATGGGCTCGAGGGCAGCGCAGAGCCCCAGGTAGTGGTTGGTGATGTGCTCGGCGAACTCCTTGTACATCTCCATGGGCAGGATGGTGATGGTCTGGTAGCGCGCCTTGATGCGGATCATAGGCCCGGGGCCCTTGCCGCCCTTGGGGTTGGGCGTCACCACTGGGTACCACTTCTCCACGAACTGCCGGCCGGCCACGGAGGCGGCGGGCAGGCTCACCAGGCCCAGGTAGCTGCTGCGCTCCTTCTTCTTCTTCTTGTCGGTCTCGCGGTACAAGTGGACGGTGACCGTGCGCAGGGGCGGCAGGTTGTGGAACTCGAAGTGCTCGCCCCAGAAGACGTTGTCGGTCTTGAGCTTGCCCGTGGTGCGAGCGTACAGCACGTCGTCCAGGCACAGCTCACACAGGTACTTCTTCTTGGCCGGCAGGTCCTTGGCCTCGATCACCCACAGCTTCAGAATGTGCTCCACACGCCGGCTGTTGTCCTGCACACGCATTGGGGGTGCGAAAGGGGGCACAGTTACCAGGAGCCAGGCGCCTGGCCCCCTGCCCAGCCTGGAGCCAGGAAGAGCTCTCAGAGCTGGTCAGGGCCGGCTCTAGAGTCTGAAATACGTGGGGCTGGATCTCTGCTCTGCCTTGTAGACTAGCTCACTGACCTTGGGCAAGTAACCATTTATGGCCATCTAAGCTTTAAGTCCCTCTGTCATGCAAGTCCACGAGCCAAGAGCAAGTGAAGAAGCCAGCAAGTGCCTGGCACGGGGCAGCATTTGACTGGCTCTTGGGCAGCTTGCTAGTCCGCAGAGTCAAATGGAGACAGGAATTGCTGAGGTCTTTCCTCAGTGATGGCACTGTGACCAGGACTTAGCTCCAGGCCGAGTCGGCCAGAAGCAGTGATGATAGCTGGGGAGAGGCCTGGGGGACAGTGGGAACATTGGGCAGTGGGTGCTGGCCTGGGTCAGTAGTGCTTGCCTGGAGGAGGGGACTGGTGGCTAAGCTAGAGTCGGAGGGCTGGGCAGGCATTGGCTATGGTGGGGAAGAGGGCACAAGAGTTCCAGACGGGACACCAGCATCCAAAAGGCCGGCCCTGGGTTCTCTGGCCCGGCCTCCCCAGTGTGCAGTTCAGCCTCTTTCTGAGCTCAGCACTATGGCCCTCTCCGGCCCCAACCACACCCCAGGCCAAGCCCCCTCCAGAGACCCCGCCCTCAGCTCTCTTGAGTCGGGGCCCTCTGTCCCTCGCTCTGGGGGCCGGGGACACAGGCCCACCTTGTTGGGATGCACGGCTCGCCGCAGGTTCTCCATCCACTTATCCCGCTCGGCTGCTGACCGGCAGGAGAAGCACTTGCTTCCAGAGGACGTCGTCACCTGCAGGGGCAGCACAGTGTCACGGGGAGGGGGAGGCACGATGGAGGACCTCTGCGGCTTGTAGGGGGAGGGACCCCGGCTGCCAGGTCTGCTGGCACCGCAGCCTCAGGGAGGAGGCAGGACGAGATGCCCGGTGCTCCCTGGATTTTATGTTTGCGGGTGGTGCCCTGAGGCCTGTGGTCCCAGAGCAGGATGGTGACAGGACAGTGTCCAGCCCTGTGCCAGCTGGCGCCCTGAGCCCTGCCTCGGGACCCTCTGTCCTCGGGAAAGCATCTCTCTGAGTCTACCCTCATTCTCCTGGAGATGGTGGAGACAGAAGGCACAGGTTCCTGCATGAGTCAGAGGGCACTGAAGTCTCCCTCTATCGCTGGAGCCACAGGCACCCAGGAGACAAGCCCGAGCCGGTCTGAGGGTCGCCTCGGTCCTCAGCTGACACCTGCTGACGACGCTTCTCTTGCTGAGCGTGACGGCAGTGGCGGTCACAGAGGGCTAACCCTATTTGGGGCTGGGCTAGAGAACTGAGAATGGTCTCTCTAGGTGTTCCGGGCCCTGGGGTCTGTCCTTACCCTCCCCGCCCTGTCTGACTTGCTCATCCTCCAGGCTTCTCTGGGCAAGGGAGCCTAGCCCAAGCTGCTCCTACTCTGTCCCACTGTCCCCTGCACCTCGCTGAGGGCCCGATCCAGCCATTCACAGGCCATACAAGCCACAGCATCCCCTGCTGTGCACAAGTGGGCACTAGCATCAGGCGCCCCCGCCCCAGACAGAGAAATCGGAGTCCAGAAGGAATCCAGTGGGGCCGGGAGTCCTGAACCAGAAATAGCACCCAAGGGGGGATGGGGCTGGGGCAGGTTCCGGGTACCACCCCAGTCTCCTCCTGGAGCTGGGGGCACCAGAAGGTTGCCACAGCAGTTCCAGGCTCATGCCTCTATCAGAAAGCTCCCCTAATTATGCAAGATCGTTGGGGGTGGGAGGCTTCCCAGAGGCAGAGGTGGGAAGAGAAAACGAATAATTAGAGAAGCAATTAGGAACTCCCAGGAACACCTGCAACATTAGTTACCGGGGTCCTGACTTGGCCTCAGGCTACTAGGGTGAGCTCTGACATCTCTGGGCCGGATTCCCCATCTACAGGAGGCACTGGACAGAGATCCCCAGGGAACAGCCGGATTGGGCGGGGTGGTGGCCCCTCTGCCCTCACACCTTGGGTCACAGAACAGTGGGGCAGGAAAGATCCTGACCTTCACCATGCGGTGCTCTCTCCATGGCTCCACATGGCACTGGAGGGGTTTCGCAGAGAGGTGAGCAGGCTCGAGCCATTCCACATTCACCATGAATCCCTTCCACCTGCTCGGGCCTCCTGCACATCACCACGTGGGGGACAGTGCTGGTCAGTCTCCAAGGAGACCACAGGGCAGGAATGAAGCCCCCAGCTCCACGTGGTCTCCTGGAAGCCCAAAAGCTCTGGCGGTTTCTGGCCACTGCCCCAAAGAGTGGAGGCCACAGGACACTCCAGGAGGGCGGCTGAAGGAGACCTGGCCTCCTGCGGGAGGACACGTGGGCCTGCCCCCCCGGACCCACCTCGAAGCAGTAGTCCTGGCCCAGGATGCTGCTGTGCACGGGCTTGATGACCACCTCCTCCTCCATGCTGAGGTCCAGCGCCTCCACCGCACTGCTGGGGCTGAGCAGGGACTCGTGGGAGCGAGACTCTTTCAGCCTGGGCATCAGATGAGACCTGGGGGTGGGCAGCAGGGCTGTCAGGTCAGCCTGCCCTGTCCGCTCCCTTCCCCTCTCCTCCCAGGAGGCCTACCCAGAACCCCCTGCAGAGGCAATCACGCCCCTCAACGCCCACAGTCCTTTCTGTCTTCAGGCAGATTTGGGGGGGGGGGGGGCGGTGGTGCTGGAGTCAGAGACCTGCAGGGAAGAGCAGACTCGACCCAGGAAGCATTCCAGAGTCGGTACCTCCCCCACCCCCGTGGTTCCCTTGCAAGATAGAAGCAATCGCCCTTTCTCCAGGCCACGACTGCCCACAGAGCCTTTTCTCATACACCAGCAGACCCAGCCACCGGCCCCAGGTGAGGCAGGAGTGCCACTGGGACTCTGTGCTCCCTTCTTACATCCAAGGACCATAGGGCTCAAAACGGAAGGGATGGAGCTGTCTCTGCAGTGCTGAGAGGCACTCAGTGAGAGCTAAGAGGCAGACAGGGTGTGTGGGCTGGGGCTCGGGGGGCCAGGCCAGGGTCAGGGGGCCCAGCATTGACGGGCCCTGGCAGACCTGACCACGGACCTGGGCCCACTGCTCACCTGCTGCGTGGCCTGAGCAAGTCACTTCCCTGAGCCTCGGTTTCCCTGGCCCTTTCCACAGACAACATCTCAGATGGCACCTGGTGCTTGGTGGAAGTCCACTCAGAGAGGCAAAGGTCCCTTTCCAGAGTCAAGAGGACACAGTAGAAAGGACACCGGGGCCCCTCTCCCACAGCTGGGGCACAGGAAAAGCCAGAGGACCAGCCAGGCCTGCTAAGACCACCCCAGGGCAGAGGCTGGGCAGGCCGCGGCCCTATGCAGGTCCAAACTCTGCGTTTAGCTCACCTAGACCTCCCCAACTCCAACACCCTCCAGCCATTCAGCTCCTGGCCTCCAAGGGATAAGCCATCACCTCTCCCTGCCTGGCCAAAAAAGACCCTCCCTCACTCAGGTCAGTGAGGTGCGGTAGGGCCACCACACATCTCCTTGCAGGGCACACACCCTGGAACCCATTTCCATAAGCACCTGCAATAAGAGGAGCTGAGGCCCCTCTGTGTGGACCCAGGAATTCAGAGATGAGCTGGACCGGCCCTACCCAGAGTGCATCACAGGCTGACTGACAGAGGCCACCCTCCAGCCCCGGCACTCTGCATCTTCCCTGGCAACAGTCCTCGTGTAGGCGCGGCATGGAGTCAGAGCTGGAAATGGGATCTCAGCTCTTATGGACCCCACAGCCCCACCAAGAGACCCAGTCAGGCTCCCCCTAAGTGCTGCCCCATGCCCAGCTGGAAGCAGGCACAGAGCAGGGCTCCGGTCGGTCGCTGGAGCCGAGCCAATACCCTCAGGCAGGACTTCTGAAGGCTTCCAGGGGAATGGACCACAGGGAAGCTGTGAGACAGGCTTAAAGCCGATTCGAACCCACCTAAACCTCCCCAGGACCCACTCGAGAACTAAGGCCAATGGCATGAACAGCTGTGGTGCCCCTGCGCCTCCAGTGCCCTCTCTGGGAGGCAGCGCTGCGTACATGCAGGCAGAGACTCACACACTGCCACGCCACTCCAGTCCACACGAGGTGTTGATAGTCTTCTTACCAAGAAGCGCCCCCCAGGTCCTGCTCGAGGGGCCCAACCTCCTTTCCCCTCCCAGAGCTGACCAGCGCTGTGGGTGGAGCTGCCGTCCACTGAGCTGAGATTCCACCCTGGGCCTCCCTCCTGGAACACGGCTCCATACCTTAGTGCCAGGGACGCCCTGGCTCAGATGCCAGGGAAATCACCCAGCCTCGGATGGGCCAGGACTCAGGCCCCCAGACCAGCTGTCTGGGGCTGAAGACCCAGCCCACCCACCAAGATTAGGCTGCTTTTGGGCCCAGCCCGGAAACCCCTGCCAGGTAAGATGCTGGGAGTGGGGCGGGTGGAGCACAGACCCAGGAAGGATGGGGAGGAGCTGGCAGGCTGGGGCCACCTCCTGCCTGGGGGACCTGAACCAGACAGCTGGGGAGAGGCAAGGGACACCTGTTCTATGGACTGGGCCTGCCCAGGGAGACGGTGGTGGGGTCCTGGTTCTACAGCCCCAGGAGGCCTGGCACGCCCAGACCCCAAAGCAGCCAGAGCCTCCTGGAGCCTGTGGCTGCGACCCCTCCTCCTCTTTCCCCACCATCCTGCTCCATAAACATGCCCCAGCTGGCCCGGGCCTCACTGGGAAGGTTCCTGACAGCTCGGAGGTGCTGTGGGAAGCTCAAGGCTGAGGCATCCTGGCCCAGCCCTGACCCTCCCCACCTCCCAGGGAGTTTCTCAGTGGCAGGACCTGGAGCAGGGCCCCACCCTACCCCTGCAGCTCAAGTTGACCAGGAGAAGAAGGAGGAGGAGGAGGAGGAGGAAGGTGTGGGGCCAGGGCCCAGAGAAGCCCAGTGGCCACGCCTAGATCTCCTAGGTGCTTCTGGGACAGGAGTCAAGGGCTGGGCTCTGACCACTGCCTCATGATGGGGAGGCCCAGTGGGCCTGTGCTCTCTGACTCACATGCAGACTCAAGTCTTCCCTCTCACCTGTGCTCCCGAGCTCCCCACAAGGCTCATGGGGGGAAGGGGCACCGATCCATCAGGCCCTGGCATGCAGCTCTGGGCCCAGAAGGGAGCCGGTCTGCTGTGACCATGCAGGGTGGGACCTCCTGGCAGAAGGAGTTTGTCCATGGAAGTCACTGATAAGATGACTGACTGGGGCTCAGGGAGAGGAAAAGGTCATGTGGTCACTTCCTGGACCCAGGAGGCCCACCTCACGGCCTAAGAACCACCTCCTCCAGGAAGCCGGCCAGTCCTGTTCCAGGCCCACAGCACAGCACCCCTAACACTCCACTCAGGGACTCCGGCCCCATCCATCACCACGGCAGGCCTCGATCCAGCCCCCCTCTGCTCTGGCCAGCATTGCTGAGTGCTTCCTTTCTCACCTCCAGCCCCTGCCTTGTCCCAGGCTGGGCCAGAAGCCACCCTGGGAGGGAGGGAGGGCACAGGGCACCACAGGCTGCCAGACTTCACAGGGGCAGAGAGCGGGCACAGTGTCGCTTCCCAGGAAGCTTGGTAAGGAGATGACAAGGTGCCCCGCTCCTGCCCTGCTCGTGGGCGCCTGCCGCCTCTAGGCCAGGGCACTCGACCGGTCACATTCCACTGCACGCAACTCTGCCATGAACACTCATCTGCCCATTTCACAGAAAGGTAAGATGGGCTCAGGGAGTGGCAGTCCCTGCATTCGCCCAGGGCTCCTGCTGTCCTGTGTGGTGCGGGGGCCATCGGATGCAGGGCCCACACCTGGGTCAGGCCCTTCCCTGCTGCCCTGAGGCTGGGGTAGGAGAGAAAGTGGCCCAGCCCGCCCATGGCATGGCCTCCCCCAGGGACCTCCCCTGGGCTCTGGGGACCAGAGTCTTGGTCCTCAGTGAGATGGCACCGAAGAGGTCAAAGGCCTTCGCAGGGGGCTCTGCCCACACAGGTTACCCCCACAGCCCAGGTTTGGGCTACTTCTCACCCAACCCTGCCAGGGACGCCGCACGACCGCTTCGGGTCAGAGAGGCTACGGAACCAGGTCTCACCGCAGGGCTGTGGGCTCCCCTCCTCCCCGGGCCTGGCCTGCCCTGGGCTGTGCCCGCAGGTGACACCACACACAGCGCTTGGCTGAATCCTCACAGACTGAGAGGCGGACACTGACCTCACCCTGGAGAGGCCTCCTCCAAAAAGGCAGGTGACCTGCCCAGGGTCTCAGCTCCCTCCAGATGTCACTTCCCACCCCAGCAACCCCCACCACCAGGAACCCTTTCCTTATCTGAAACAGAAAGGACTCTGTTTCAAATGGAAATAAATGGTAACAAGCACAGAGGAAAGTTTGCAGGGAGAGGCACTCCCCAGGCGTTGGAGTCATGAAGAGGGAGTTTCCCGTCAAGACCATGTGAGCTCAGCTGCAGCCCTGCTGGCCAGGGTCTACCTCACCCTGGGCTCCTCTGCCCCGGGAGTCACGGTTCCCTTGGAGAGGTCTCCCAGCACCCAGAAAAACCTTCAACACCCAGCAAAAGCACCTCTTCTTCCAGGAAGGCAGCCTTCCCAGACTCCCTGGGCAGATATGGACCCTGAACCCTGACATTTATCAGGTTCTGCTAGAAGGCCTGTGGCAGAGCGATCTTCTCGCCAGGCAGGAGGCTCCTCGTGGGGAGGGAGGCATCTGGAGCAGGGCTAAGATTCAGGTCCCCGGAGTTCTAGGACCAAGGCCCCGAGGTCAGTTGAGTCTGGGGGAGGGAAGGATAATCCTCTCAGCCCTCAGACGCTGGTGAACAGGAGAAGGGACAAAATGACCCAAGCGCCGGTCTCAGGGGCAGCCGCACCCCGAGATCATCCCAGACCCCGCTGATCTCTGGACCCTCAACAGCCCCTCAGCCCCAGGGCCATGTCCTCCCTTCTCCACCTGGGCCAGCTGTTCAGGAGGCCTTTATCTGTATTCTCCATGCCTGGAATCCTCACACTTCCCAGAAAGGAACAATCGGGGAATGCCGTGATTCTCAGGCCACACGGAGGAGAGTCAAGGCCACAGGGGAGGAAGGCTGTGACCTCCCCTGCCTCTGAGAGGTGTCCTGGTTCAGACCTGGGGACAGCTGAGGAGGGGGCCGACACCCTCCCACCGACGGGCCCCTCCGTCCTGCCCCTGCAGCCTCACAGTGCTTCAACCTGGGGTTGAGCCCTCCCTGCAACTCTACCCCGACACAACACACCCCAGCAAGTGACCCAGACTCTCCTCTGTGGCAGGCCTCAGGCCAACCGGAACACCCACCCTCTGGTAGCCTCGGCCTGCGCTGTCTCCTAAACGCGTCCCACCTTGCCCTCCAGTCTCTCTCACCCGACTATGGCCTTCTTTCTCGGCCTTCAAAGCGCAGTCTGAACATGGCCATCATCACACTGTCCTGGTCTCCCTAGACAGAAGAGAGTTCATACCTACGCCGGGTGGCTGAACACTGCTCCGCACACTTTCCCACCCGACTCCTTACCTGATTCTCGTGAGAACCTGTCGGGACTGAGGGACTGCACCTCAGAAAAGCCAGGCGGCTTGCCCAGGATGGCACAGGTGCCAAGCGGCTGAGGGGGACCCGAGCCCCACCCGGCAGACTCCGAGCCTAACAGCATCCGCCCGAGCCTCCATCGCCCCACTGGCGGCCTCTCTGGGCCACAGTCAGCTGACCTGCTCACCGTGACCCCTCACTCCGGGTCAGGGAGGGAAGAACCAGGGGGCTGGCCGGGTCGGACAGCCTGTGCCCCGGCCTGGGGAAACATGGGCTCGCCACAGGCGCGGGCGGAGCCGGGGCTGGAGATATGGCCAGGCCCCAACAGCAGTCCATTGTGAGGGCAGGCAGCGGGAACAAGGGGACATTGTCCTGGCTCCAGGGCCACGGCCTTATCTGATAGCCTTCCAGCCAACCCACGAGCTGTTTTTCAACTCCATCCTTTCTTCTCTGAAAAGGTTAGTGACACAGAAGTTTAGCAAATTCCCTATTATTTCAAGGAGGGAGGAGACTTGAAAATAAAACGTGTGATAATTAAAAAGCCCTATGTGACACACGGGGAGGACGTTTCCAGCTGCGGGCGGGGTGAGCTGAGCGTGGGACTGGATGGCCTGGAAAGCAAGAGGCTCAGAATCGCCTTCAAATCTCAAAGGGGCAGAGGGAGCTGCTGTGCATGCCTCCAGCGGGCGGGGCTGGGACCAGGACAGGCCAATTCCAGCTAGACATTCAGTCCCCAGGATGGGTGGGCCAGTCCGGTTTGGATTTAGAGGAGAGGGTTCGCTGTCTCTGGAGGCATTCGAGGAGCTCTGAGGAGCTGGGAGCTCTCATTTACATATGCCAAGGAGGGGCTGCCTGCGCTGCTGGGGGCTGTTGGCATAACAAACCCGCAGCAGAGTAAGCCCCAGGGATAAACACACAGCCACACACCTGCAGCTGGGAACGGGCAGGAGAGCCTAGTGTCAAGGGCACCCGGTACAAGGAGCAAATCTAGTCTCCATTCCCTGTGAAAACACATAACGCCGAGTACTTTTAACATGTGGTCCAGGCCTCAGTTTCCCCGACTCTGAGTGGGGAGAGCTGAAATACCTTCCTCCCAGGGCTGCTGTGAGGTCACCTGAGACAAGGCAGGGGAACGGGGGTCAACGCCAGAGACCACACCAGTTACTCAGGCCAGCCCCCCCTCTATTCACTGCCTCACGCCAGACACTCCTGTAAGGAGCGAGGGTACAGCTGTGAACAAGGCCTGAACAAGGCCGATTAAGGATTACACGTGTTATATCAAGGCTGACGTTTCTAGGGTAGCTGACACTTCTGATGTCTGGGGTGACGAGACGGGGATTTTGCGGGCCATTCTCTGTTCCTTTCCCCTGACCACTCAAACCTCTTACCTTCTCCAGGCCTGTTTCCCCCACCTGCAAACAAACTGCATCTACCCAAATGCTCGGGGATGCTTTCAAAAACAAACAACTCCTCCCCCCACCCCTGCAATAAAAACTCTTAACTTCCTAAAGTGAAAGGATGAAAGAGGGTGTCTGGAGGGGGCAGGCGGCCCCACTGAAAGGCCACGTGAACCCCTCTGCCTGAGACTCTGAGCACAGACTCCCCCAACCTCTCACTTTCCTGCCTGTGTGGTCTCCACAGAAGAGAGGCCCACTGGAGGATTGGCCGGACCCGTGGACTCTGGAGTCAAGTCAGAACATGCCAACCATACCCGTCATAGGCAGGCAGGTCCAGGGAGCTGTGCCCACAGGAGAAAGAGCGGGTCCTGGGTACAGTCAGGGTGAGGGCGCTGACCTCCTGGGAATCAAGCAGCAGGACACAAACAGGGCAGCACCCCCACTCTCCCCCTACACACCGCCCCCCCACCAAGGACATCCAGCAGTCATCTCTTCCCCAGGCCCAGCCTGCCCTGATGGCCTGGGAACCGCTGGGGTCCCAGGGGCAGGGAGAAGAATGCAGCTGTCTGGTGGTCCCCAGGGCCCTGGGGAGATTGAGCCTGTCCTTAAAAGGCAGGGAGGTTGGCTGCCTGGCCTGGGAAGGTTTCCTGGGATGACAGCGCCTAGAGGGACGGCCCCTCTCAGCCAGGGTTCTCTCCATCCAAAGCCAAGGGGCAGATGCCAGCTGTCACTGGAGCTGGTGTGACCCCGTCCCTGTGCACACACTGAGCTGGGAGCTCCCTGGGCTGGGAAGTGCCCGGTCTTCGGCCTCGCCCCACTCTGGAAGCCTGTGCCTCCCTGACGCTGCAGGGCTGAGTTGGAGGAAGAGGGTCCATGCCCGTGACAGAGACAGAAGGCCAGGATGGCTCATCACGGGCCACAGCTCCATGGAACCCAAAGCCTGGCTCCCGTGGTGCCCCATGAACACTGAATGAGTGATGCCACGGCAGCCTGCACTCAACAGACACAAAGCACCTACCACGTGCCCAGCTCTGCGACAGGTATTCTTTCCAAGGTACACACACCATCGCGTGGCCTTCTCCCAACTGCCCTGCATGAAAGGAGGCATCACCCCAGCAGGAAGGGGGTGAAGAACTCAACTAGACCTGATGAGCTCTGACTCATGTGGCAGCCCTCCCCGGACACACCCCGTCAATCCACAGGACTGGACAAAGCAGGATTCAGGACACCAAGGGAAACAGGCTAGAAGAGGAGGGGCTTGGCTGGGGGCGCAGTGTCCAGAAGGGAAAGATGGGACCCTGATGGCCCCATCGGGCTCTGCTGGGACAGTCTGGTACCCGCCCCACTCCAGGCCTGGAGGTCGGGAATCCAGTCAGCTCTGCATCCTTGCAGGGCCCGGCCCTCTCACTGGGAGGGGAGGGGGACCTGGCGAGCGGGTCCTGGGCTCCTTCCTCTCCTAGTCCGCCTTTGATCCGCCTGGATCAGCAGGGTCTTGAATAAGTTCCGACCTCTCTCCAGGCTGCTGCTTCTTCACTTCAGAGACTATGACCAAACCCCCAACATGTCAACTCCCCATTAATGTAAGGGACCACACGCTAGCCACATCCACTCCTCCCGTTACCTGCAAGCTGGTCAGCGATACCTCCTTGCCTGTTGGTGACCTGACCCACAATGACTTGGGGAGAGACCACCGATGTAAGTGGTGCTGACGGCGACCCCCCGAGCAGGAGGGGAGCCCCTCAGCATCTTGACCATCCCCCATGCCCCCTTTCTAATTCTGCAGCCTAATGGACTTCTCAGAGAACATTCAGGAACACATTTACCTCCCCACATCCTCATGTCATTTGGGGGGGGGGCAGGGAGGGCAAAGGGCACACAGAGAGAGAAGAAACAAAAACACTTTCCATCTATTCCTCCAAGTTATCCTGCAGCCTGAATAATTTCAGGTTTTTAATCAATAGCTGTCAGACTTGTCAAATTACTTTGGGGACCGCAAAGCAGTTTTTAAACATTCATAAACCTCAGTAGAACAGCGAAGTGCCCTGAATTTTAAGAGAAGAGCATCTGAGGAACACTCATTGAACAGGATGGGTTTGGGGCAAATGGAAAGTGAGCTGAGGGCTGGGTGCTCCTCCTGCTTCTGAGTAGGGACAGCTCCCTACCTCACCCCATCCCTGGTCCCCAGGAGAAACCGTCCAGCCACTCAGCAAGACTAAGGAGAGTGACCCCCCAAACCCCAAAGTCCCCACATAAAGCACCCTGACGTGGGAGCACGGCACCAGCCCCAACTGGGGCAGCCCTGCCCTCGCCATGCCTAGAGCACCAGGCTGCTGTCCGTCCAAGGTTGGACCGTGAGCCCCTCCACTTGGAGGACCCTGATGAAGGGACAGTGCTGTCCCTCCCTGTGAGTCCAGGCGGTAGCCCACTCCTTCCTGCATGCGTGAACACACCCCTGCACCCCCTTGGCCTCACAGATCACACCACGGATCATGTAGGGTGCGACTAGATTATGACTGGCTCCCCCACCCCCACCAGGACCATAAGTACCTCCAACAGCTGCCTTGGGCCCTGGGGACTCATGATCCAAGTGGGAAAGGATGACGAAATGAAAAAGAAGCGTGAACTGAAGAACCAAGGACTTCCACTCCCCAAGGAAACAACTTTCTCTCTGGCTCATCTAATTCCTCCCAGCTCTCCACTTCCTGGAAGCCCTCTTAGGCTCAGCGGACCCCTCTGAAGAACGTCACTGTCTCCCCTCTCCCCTCCTCCACCCGAGATTCAAGTGGCATGCCAGGTGGCCTTCCAGTACATTCACATTTTGGTGACAAGGTGACCTGGGGACTGTCCTTCCCCCATGCCTGGGCATTAAGCTTCTTGCCTCAACCAAAGACCTGTCAACACAGCCCAGCCCCGGGCATCCTACGGCTGATGGCTGGTCTAATGTGGTGACCTTCCTTAAGAACACACACACATACCCTCCTCTGCCTTCGGTCAAATTCATTAACCTGCATGCCTCAGTTTTCTCATCTGTAAAGTGGGGGGAACACCACCTTTGGTGCTATCAGTGTAACCTGACATGCAGGAGCCCTGCTTTCCCCAGGCTTTCAGCCCCTTCCTGCCTTGTAGCACTTCAGCTTTAAGTAGGCACCTCCCGGTCCCTATTTAAGGAGTGATGGGCATCCTAGGTTCTGGCAGCAGTGCCCACTTCCTGTCCTGCCACCGCTTAGGACAGGGGGCTTTATGGCTCCAGGGAGACAAGGGGCAAAGACACGAAGGAGATGGGGCACCAGGCCAAGGGAGCGTAGCCCTTAGGTTGGCCTCTCGGCTTTCTCACCTGACTAATGGGCTGCCCTCACCTCCTCCAGGAGCCTGTTACGCTAACACCCCCACCCCTGGTTTGAGCTAACCAGGTGCCCCAGTATACAGTTACTGAATGTTTCTCCAGTACACCAGTGCTGAGCCTGGGGGGCCCAGGGAGCCCGGCTCCCCATCCTCCCAAAGCCTGGTGTCTGGGAGTCCCAGCGGGGACTCAGAGCTCCGCTTCCCAGACTGAAACTCGCAGGAGACAGCTAGGAGCACAGCAGGGGCAGGTGGCTGCCAACAAGCCACCGGCTCACAGGTCACAGGCAAAGGCACAGACTCACGTCAAGCCCAGGGCGCGGCTGCCAAGTTCCTCCTGCTCCTAGTGACCGCGATTCTAAGCCATCTGTGGCTCTCCAGGACCCGCCTCACCCACGACACCCCATACACCTGGAAGTGCCCTGGCACCCCGTTTAGAGGACTCCACATCGCTGACACTTATGGGGTCCAGTTGCCCAACCTCCAGTTAAGAAAACACCCCCTGAAGCCTTAAGGGGCTTCCCAAGGCCAGAGAGGGTGCCAGGCTCCAAGAGTCCACCCTCTTCTCCCATCCCACACTGCTGACTCTAGGATAAGCTAGCTCTGCCTGTCATTTGCCACTGGCCCACAGGGCTCCGACCAGGAAGGCTGTATGCTGTAAATACATCCCAAACCAGCCACCCTGGGCTGCGCATCTACATCTAGAACACACGCAGGAGCCAGGGAGCCTTCCCCTTCGATGCCTGGCTCAAAGACCACCACCTCCGGGCTGCCCGCCCATCCCAGCTGAACTGACTCCTCCCTCCAGGGCTTCCCCTCCGCACTCCACCCCCACGGAAGCAGAGGCTCAGGGAAGTCCAGGAGCTTGCCCAAGGTCACAGTTCACAGGCCCTGGGGCAAGGGCGGGAGGCCTGGCTTTCTGGGCTCCAGCTCCAAACTCTTTCTCCTGCCTGTCAATGCCTCAGATTGTCACCAAACAGACAGAAACCCTGTGATCAGACACGCCAACTTTCAGGTAACTTAGAAAGCTGTAAGTCACCAGACCTCCACTGAGAGCTGCCTGTGTCACCTCTTGTGCCACCTGTCCAGAAAACAGTGAGGCCACCTAGCTGGTAGAGGTCGGCAGCCCCAGAGCAGTAGCAGTGCTTAAGATCACGGAGACGGCACAGGGCTGACCCCTCAGAGCACCGGCTCACTCTCCTCCACAGGACAGAACGAGACAAGCCAAATTTACCCCGATTTCTCCCAAGAGGGGGTAACTTCCTGGGCACACATTGCTACATCACAGGCTCCTGATAACTGTTGGAAGAATTTAAGCTGGAGCAAAACACACCCTAAGCTCAGCCCCATGGCCGGCCTCCGGATCAGGGACCAGACAGAGGTAGGGAGAAGGAGGGAGAGAGAGAAAGACTCCTGCTGGGGGCCGGGGCTGGGGGAGAGCTGACACGGCCCCCGAACCCCAGCACGGCCCCACCCAACACAGCCCTGGACTCGGTGATTCCGAGCAAAGGCCAGGCGCCTTGTTTCCCGATTCTCAGAGCAGCCACAGCGGCCCCTGGGCCTGCTCACGGAAAGGGGCCGTTGACACTGGATTTCCTCTCTTTTAAAAACTAAAAACAGCAACAACACTCCTCCGTTTCTCCTTTTTGGCGGGCCATCCTAATTGCTTCCACATTCTAGGCCGGCAGGAGAAGCCTGCAGTGGGGCAGAGAGACACCGTCTCTGGGGAACAGCCGAAGCCCTCCAGAGGCCAGACACCCTCTCTGAGGGGCTGCTCCCATGCGCCTCGGTTAGCTGCTCCCTGGGCCCGAGAGGCTGGTCAGGGGCCAGGGCTGAAGGCCACCCCCTCCCCTCTTCCCTGGCCTCCCTCATCCCGACCTCCGCTCCGGCCAACAGGTCACTCACCATCCCTCAGTGCGGCCACTGGGCTTGGGAATCCGAGGGGCCGGGCCAGCCAGCCCCGCTGCCCGCTGTCCCCCACCGGGCCCAGCCAGTCCAACCCCGCTCCGGTCCTAGACATACCGCTCCGGCCCTGTCCGCTGGGACTGAACATGGCTAGTTAAACAAAGGCTAAGTTCCAACTCTCTGTAATGTGCTTTTAAAGGGCCAGCGCCCCACTTGGGGTTGCTGGGGACTTAAAGGCACAGCTCCCTTTTTCTGTACAGGACACAAGACGGCAAAAATCCCCAAATCCCTCCAAAGTCAGGATCAGATTAGAAGTCTCGGGAAGGTTTTAGACAAAATGCCCAACAGTAAAAATACAAATTCATCTGTCGTTGCTCACCTGCTAAGTTGTGTCCGACTCTTTGTGGCCGCTGCAGCAGGCCAGGCTCCCTGTCTTTCGCTACCTGCCAGAGTCTGCTCAAATACACGCTCATTGTGTCTGTGACGCTATCTATCCACCTCATCCTCTGCCGCCCCTTCTTCTCCCTTCAACCTTCCCCGCACGAGTCTTTTCCAATGAGCCAGCTCTTCGCATCAGGTGGCCGAAATATTGGAGCTGCAGCATCAGTCCTTCCAATGAATATTGAGGGTTGATCTCCTTTAGGATTGACTGGTTTGAGCTCGCTGCTATCCAAGGGACTCTCAAGAGTCTTCCCCAGCACCACAGGTCAAAAGCATCAATTCTCTGGTGTTTAGCCTTCTTTATGGTCCTATTTTCACATCTGTACATGACCACTGGAAAAACCATAGCTTTGACTAGACAGTCCTTTGTCGGCAAAGTGACGTCTCTGCTTTTTAATACGCTGTCTAGGTTTGTCATAGCTTTCCTTCCAAGGAGCAAGCATCTTTTAATCTCATGGCTACAATCACCACCCACAGTGATTTTTGAATGCCAAGAAAATAAAACCTGTCAATGCTTCTACTTTTCTCCTTCTATTTGCCATGAAGTGATGGAACCTGATGCCATGATCTTAGTTTTTTAAACACTGCATTTTAAACTAGCTGTTTCACCCTTCTCTTTCACCCTTGTCAAGAGGCTCTTTAGTGCCCCTTCATTTTTTTGCCATTAGTATGGTATCTATCATCTGCATATCTAATGTTGTTGATATTTCTCCTGGCAATCTTGATTCTAGCTTGTGACTCATCCAGTCCAGCATTCTGCATGATACTCTGCATATAAGTTATATAAACAGGGTGACAATATACAGCCTTGACGTACTCCTTTCCCGATCTGAAACCAGTCTGTTGTTTCATGTCCAGTTCTAACTGTTGTATCTTGACCCACAGACAGGCTTCTCAGGAGACAGGTAAGGTGGTCTGGTATTCCCTTCTCTTTAAGAATTTCCCACAGTTTGTTGTGATCCACACATTCGAAGGCTTTAGCATAGTCAATGAAGCAGATGTTTTTCTGGAAGTCCCTTACTTTCTCTATGATCCAATGAATGTTGGCAATTTGATCTCTGATTCCTTTGCCTTTTCTGAACCCATTTTGTACCTCTGGAAGTTCTCAGTTCATGTATTGCTGAAGACTAGCTTGAAGGGTTGTGAATATAGCCTTACCAGCATGCAAAATGAGCGCAGCTGTCTAACAGCTTCAACATTCTTTTGCACTGCCCCTTCTTTAGGACTGGGATGAAAAGCGACCTTTTCCAGTACTCGGGTCACTGCTGAGTTTTCCAAATGTGCTGACATATTGAGTACAGCACTTCAGCAGCAGCATCTTTTAGGATTTGAAATATTTCAGCTGGCATTCCATCACCTCCTCTAGCTTTGTTCGTTGTGATGCTTCCAAAGGACCACTTGACTTTGCACTCCAGGATGTCTCGCTCTAGGTGAGAACACACCGTCATGATTTTTGGGGTCAGCTTTTTTATATAGTTCTCCTGTGTATTCTTGCCACATCTTAATCTCTTCTGCCTCTGCTGGGTCCTTACCATTTCTGTCCTTTAGTGCGCCTACCCTCATGTAGAGTGCTTCTTTGATATCTCCAATTTTCTTGATGAGATCTCTAGTCTTTCCCATTCTATTGTTTTCCTCTACTTTTTTTGCACTGTTCATTGAAGAAGGCTTTCTTATCTCTCCTTGCTATTCTCTAGAACTCTGCATTCAGTTGGGTGTATCTTTCCCCCTCTCTGTTTCTTCTCTTCCTTCTTCAGCTATTTGTAAAGCCTCCTCAGACAACCACCCAGCCTTCTTGCCCTTCTTTTTCTTTGGGATGGCGACATCTCAAGAATTAGAGTGGGAAAGACAAATTTGTCAACCCTCGCAAAGAGCGAGCACAACCCTCCAGCAGCATCTCATGACTCCTCCTCACAGCGATGCCAGGCAGGTAGCACCTGGATGCATCTTTCAGAGGAGGAAGTCGTGGTGGGCAGGGGTTCCCGACTCGCCCAGGATGGCACGGTCTGCGGCCAGGGCCCAGCCACGTGAGGTCAGCTAGGGCCAGGAGTCTTCTCCCCCCTTGCCCTCTGGAGGCCCCACCTGTTCCACCTCCAATAGCATCTTTCACCACAGGTGCCCCCACACTGGGCTTTCAGTCTAGGCCTCAAAATCCTGTGAGCTTAGTTCTGTTCTTTCCCCCTTCTCACAGATGAGAAGATTACAGACCATGGGCACAGGAAAGGCAGGGAGAGGGAGGAGAGAAGAGGAAGGTCTGGAGCCCCACACACAGGCCCTGCCAGCCAGGCCCTCACTCCTTCCTAAACGGGCTCTACAGTAGAGGAGGAGGTACGTAAGGGAGCCATTCTTCCAAGCTCAGGGCTCAGGCAAGCTGACCAAGGTCCACAGGAGTGAGAGAGAGGTGGGACTGCAGGGGTGGGGGCTCTCTGGGGGCCCCTAGGCTCAGAGGGGGCATGGCCTGTGAGCTGCTAAAACAGGAGAGGGCAGAGAAGACTGGAGAAGGAAAACGGCAACCCACTCCAGTAGTCTTGCCTGGGAAATCCCATAGACAGAAGAGCCTGCTGGGCTACAGCCCATGGGGTTGCAAGGAGTTGAATGTGACTGAGCACGCACACCCCACACACAGAGCAGAGGAAAAGGAGAGACTTGATTGCCTGGGCCTCTGTACCTGGTCTAGCAAGCCCTCCAAGAAAAGTGGGCCACTTCTGGACACCAGGAGTGGGTGGGCAGCCCAGAGGTACTGTACGGCCATCCTATCACAAAGGCCAAAGCCAGGCACAGTCCTCAGGCCTAACTCTGCAGGGGCCAGGTCATTCAAGGATTTACCACCCTCGGTCTGTTTCTATGGAGCCTGGCAGTCAAGTAAGTCTGAAGCTGTGTAGCCTAGTGGTTAGGAACATGGGCTCTGAAGTCAGACTATTCAAATCTGGGCTGTGCCACTTGCAATCCTGTGTTCTTGGACAAGCCAGGTCGCCTCTTCCCCCTCTGCAATAACAACAGCGCTCAGCCCCCAGGGCTTGCCATGAGGACTTAATGAGCTACAGAACAAAGCTGATTTCCAGGGAGCACTTGATAAGGGCCAGCCAGTTTAGCTAGGCTGAAGGACACTGCCCCAGGCTATGCCGGGAGAAACAAAGTGGTCACTTTCTTAGTGACTCTGGGCAAGAGTCACATCTTTCTCTGGGCCTCAGTTGATTTCTGTAAAGAGGGGGTCCACCTGGGACCCTCAGTGACTCCCAGGCAAGACCACCCTCTAACACGTCCCAGCTGCCCACCCTCCTCTAGAAGCACCCAGGTCAAGAAAGGCTGGGTTGTAGTTTGAATTCTTTTTGATCAGAAACCAGGCCCTGTCTCTGCCCCACCCCAACCCCAGGCTAACTGGGATCTGTTGGGAGGGAGAGGGTGCAAGGGCTCCAGGCCATGTGACATGTCAGGAGGCAAAAGTCATCACCTCTCCAGGCAGAGCCCACCCAGTCAGCTCTGGATCTCGGTCTCCCCACTCCCTAGTAAGTGGTGGACCCTCGCCTCCTTAGGAGTCTCCCAGGGGATGTGCTGCCGCTGACCTGCCTTTCTATCGAGTTCAGCAGCCAGCATTGGCAGGCAGATTCTCTACCACTGAGCTACCTGGGAAGCCTCTTCTATCTTCCTAGAACCTAAAGCAACTGGTGTGTGTGCTTGGGGAGTGGGAGAAGGAGAAGGGGGGAGCATGAGAAAAATCAGGGATCAGGAGGCAGGAGGCACGCCCGAGTGCCCCGGCAGAGCATGTGACTACTTCTGAGAGGGCAGGGAGGGACCTGGGTGCCTTAAACCCACACCATCACCGCCTCGTCCATAGGGTTCATCATCTGTAAGAGGTGGAGTGATTTGGAAGTCTGCAGGGCTGGGTGGTGATTCTGGTTGTGTTACTCAGCAACTGTGGGACTTTGGGCAAATTCTTTACTTTCCTGAGCCTTAGTTTCTTCATGTACAAAATGAAGAAACACTATCCTTGGAAGAGAAAAGATGTAAAAACAGTGGCTAGCCAAATGCAGAGAAAGCATTTACCAAAACAACTTGGATACACACCGAGGAAACCAGAATTGAAAGAGACACGTGTACATGTTCATCGCCGCATTGTTTACAATAGCCAGGACATGGAAGCAACCTAGATGCCCATCAACTGACTAATGGATAAGAAAGCTGTGGTACATATACACAATGGAATATTACTCAGCATTAAAAAAAATTCATTTTAATCAGTTCTACTCAGGTAGACGGAACTGTAGCCTATCATCCAGAGTGAAGTAAGCCAGAAGGAAAAACAACAATACAGTATACTAATGCATATATATGGAATTTAGAAAGATGGTAACGAGAACCCTGCATGCGAGACAGCAAAAGGAACGCAGATGTATAGAACAGACTCGTGGACTCTGTGGAGGAGGGCAAGGGTGGGATGATATGGGAGAATGGCATTGAAACATGTTAATTATCATATGTGAAATCAATCACCAGCCCAGGGTTGATGCTCGGGGCTGGTGCACCGAGATATCCCAGGGGGAGGAAATTGGGAGGGAGGAGGGAGGGGGGTTCTGGAGGGGGAGCATATGTAAACCCATGGCGGTTTCATGTCATTGTATGGCAAAACCAACACAATAAAGTAAAGAAAATTAAAAAAAAAAAAACAAACACAACTTGGGAGCCCAAATGCTCAAATATCTGAGTGCCATTCATTCAACAGACACTCAGAACCCACCTGGAGACCGTTAGCTCTTGGGCTGTCCCCAGCTCTACACTGTCCCCCAAGAGCCAAACACATTCTAACTCCCCCCAACCCCACGCCTCCTGCCTCATGGCTAAGTGTTGCAGAGATCAAGGTCTGAGTCACCAAAATATTCTGAAATAGACCTCAAACTTCTCTAGAGGCCAAACCCACCAAAGAACTATCCAGAGCAAAGCCATCAGTGCAGACCAAGTCCAGTTCAGCTCCGGGAAAGGCGGAGGAACTTGCAAGGAAAGCCAGGTTCACAGTGCTCTCTCTCAGGCGCCTGGGACTCAGACAGCGATTAGGTGGGGAGAGGGGAAGAAAGGGCCAGGTGACACTACAGGGTGGGAAGCGAGCCCTCCAAGGAGAGAGGGAGAGAGAGAAAGAGCAAAGAGCCACTGTGTGTCACTGAGGGGGCCCAGTGAGCGAGCCCCACAAGGAGAGAGAGAGAGACAGAGAAAGCTCAAAGAGCCACTGGATGTCACTTAGGGGGGCCTGGTGAGTGAGCCCTCCAAGGAGGGAGGGAGAGAGAGAGACAGAAAAAGCTCAAAGAGCCACTGGATGTCACTTAGGGGGGGCCCAGTGCAGCCCTCCCCAGTCTGAAACTCTAGGGATCCCGCTCAGAAGATCCTGGGGGAGGCCCACGGCTGGTAAACCGAGACCCAGACAGAGGATGTGGGAGCCCCTCACTCCCCCTCCTCGGCTTCCCGGATTGGCCCACTCGCCTTGCCCTCCTCAGGCCCTGCTGCCTCCTTTTCAACTCACATCCTTTCTATTCAACACACACATGGCCTGACCCATTTCTCCTGAAGGTCCCCATGGGCAACCAGAGCCAACCACGGTTCCAGTCCCCTCCTTCCTCCACAGGGCAGCTAGCTCCCTCCCTGAAAGCCAGGCCACCACCCTCCCCTCTCTGCACACCTTTCCTCCAGGTGTCTGAGTTCCTCAGACTCTGGCATCACTATTCCCTCGGTGAAACACTCTCTGTTGTTGAGCTCATCCACTCCTCAGCTTCAAACACCTCCAGCACTCGTGACATCAAAGCTTCAATCCCAGCCTTCCCCTCCCCTGCACTCCAGACTCATATATCTAAATGCTGGCCTGATATCTCTTGGACACCTCAAAAGAACTTCGAATCTGAAATATCCGAAGTGAAGATTTGTCTCAGGGCTTAATCCCAGAGTCTCAGAAGCCAGCTACCCTCCCTTTCCCTGGCCTTCAGAAGCCAATCCATCAGCACATCCTATCAGTGCTGTTCCCTGGTGTTTAGTTGCTCAGTCGTATCTGACTCTTTGAGACCCCATGAACTATATAGCCCACCAGGCTTCTCTGTCCGTGGAATCCTCCAGGCAAGAATACTGGAGTGGGTTGCCATTTCCTTCTCCAGGGTATATTCCTGATCTAAAGACTGAACCCAAGTTTCCTGCATCGGCAGGCGATTTCTTTACCACTGAGCTATTCAGTTCAGTTCAGTCACTCAGTCGTGTCTAACTGCTTACAGTGTCCCTGTCCGTTACCATCTCCCGGAGCTTGCTCAAACTCATGCCCATTGAGTTGGTGATGCCATCCAATCATCTTGTCCTCTGTTGCCATCTTTTCTTCCCCCCTTCAATTTTTCCCAGCATCATGGTCTTTTCTAAAGAGTCAGTTCTTCGCATCAGGTGGCCAAAGTATGAAAGTTTCAGTTTCATTATGAGTCCTTCCAATGAATATTCAGGATTGATTTCCTTTAGGAGGGACTGGTTGGATCTCCTTGCAGTCCAAGGGACTCTCAAGAGTCTTCTCCAATACCATGGTTCAAAAGCATCAACTCTTTGGTGCTCAGCTTTATGGTCCAACTCTCCCATTCATACATGACGACTGGAAAAACCATACCTTTGACTAGACAGACCTTTGTTGGCAAAGTAATATCTCTGCTTTTTAACATGCTGTCTAGGTTGGTCATAGCTTTTCTTCCAAGGAGCAAGCGTCTTCTAATTTCATGGCTGCGGTCACCATCTGCAGCGCTTCTGGAGCCCAAGAAGTCACTAAGGAAGCCAAAATCCTGTCACTACCACCTCTAAAATCTCTCACACCTGTCCAAGCCTCTTTACCAGTCTGACCCCACCCCTCTACCTGGGAGTTAGGGGGAACCCTTTAGAAATGCAAGTCCTATTATTTAACTTTCGGGTTAACCCCTCCTCAATTACTCCCAACAGCAATTTGAATAACTCCAAATGACTCAATGGATATGAGCCTGGGTCAACTCTGGGAGTTGGCGATGGACAGGGAGGCCTGGAGTGCTGCAGTCCATGGGGTCGCAGAGTTATTGAGCAACATGACTGAGCAACTGAACTTACTGACTGAACTGACTAAACTCCTCCCCAGGATGAGAGTGACCTGCCTTTCCTCTGACCTCATCTGGCAACCCCCATCCGCCTCTAGAAGCAGAGGCTTTCCCGCCTCAGGGACTTTGTCCTCTCCAAACGCCTAGGCGGGAGCTCCAGTTCCACCCCCTTCTCCTAAAGGCAGGCTTTAGGAGGCTGGTGGAACTCCGTCCTTCCCTGGATTGTCCTAGGTACAACAGGTCTTGCCCCCGCCCCCCGCTCCTCCCAACAGAAACACTTGGCTGTTTCCTTCATTATCATCTTGCTCATTCAGCCAGCAAATATTTATTAAGTGCAAATGAAAAACAAAAACAATGTGGCAGGCACTATTTTAGGCACTGGGTATCCAGGTGCTGAACAAAGCAGACAAAAACCCTGACTTACATCACCCAGTCTGGAATTATTTGTTTCTCCACTCATTTATGATGATCTGTCTCTCCTGCCAGAAGGGAAGCTCTGCTGTATTCCTGAATCCTAAGGAAGGGTCTGGCAAGGCGCAAGAACTCAGTAAGGATGTATAAAACGAATATGTAGAAAAAAAAAGAAAAAGAAAGAAACAAAGAACAGCAAACCCAGGAAGACCCAGGAAGTCAAGAGCCACTCCTCTGCTACCCTGAAGCAAGTGCTGCTCACTGCCCGGGGGGTCTCAGGTGCACGCGTAAGCTTTTGGTAACGCTCCAGCCCTCCTGGGGGTCAGGACAAACTAGATGCACAGTGGTGGCCTGTTAACCGCTGGAGAAAAGGGATGACTGCGGGCTTGCCCAGTGGCTCAGCGGTAAAGAATCCACCTGCAAGGGTCCAATCCCTGGGTGGGGAAGATCCCCTGGAGAAGGAAATGGCAACCCACTCCAGTATTCTTGCCTGGGAAAATGCCATGGACAGAGGAGCCCAGAGGGCTACAGGCCAAGGGATCGCAAAGAGCAGGACACTTCTGAGCGACTGAGCAACAAAGCAGACCTGCACAATCAGGGAAGGCTCCTGGAGAGGCCAGGAAATTTGAAAGAGGCCAACCCTACCCACCACCAAATCTAGGGAGGAGGAGGAGGAGAACACTCCCATGTTTTAGGGCTCTGATGTTCTTTGCGCTAGCAGAAAAAAAAGGAGGAAAAAACCTTGCTCCAAAAAACTCTTTACTTTTTATTAGTGTCTGGATCAATAAAAGTTTTAGGAGTAAAACTTCTCTCCTGCAATACTAACCGCCACAGAGACAGCCTAGGATTATTAAATCTGTCTCCAAGAGCAGTGGCTGGGAGCCCCAGGCTAGGAAAAGAGAAGCCCGAGGGCTGTGGCTGGCTCTGAAACTTGGGGTCAAACCCCCTCCTCACAGCCCACCTTCCAACCACACAGATTCCCTGCGCCTAGATCTCTTTCCCCCCAGCTTTGCCTGTCTGCTTCCACCTCCTTGGTCAGTGGGTGTCTCAACACTCTTTTCCCACCACTCAAAGCTACCAGGAGGACATGGCCTGGTTCCCAGGAGGCAGGAGCCGGTCCCCACCTTCGCTCTTCCTTCCAAGCCCAAGGGAGTCTCCCATTCATTCTACCCAGGTCAGTGTGGAAACCAGGCTGCGCAGGAAGGACTGTGGGGCATCAACCAGGCCCTGATAGGAGGGTGAGTGAGGTCCCAGGTCTGGACCTCCTTGGAGAAACAGCCCTCACACCCTCCAGCCCCAACCCACAGCCATCCAGTCGGCCCACCCACAGGACAGGAAGTTTCCTGCACCCCCTTCCCCAGGCAGAGCCATCCACAGACCTTGGCAGTGGGATAGGCCTCTGGGCTGAACAGGGTCTCGGTACCAGGAGCCCGGGAGCCACATCTGGCTTTCGAGGATGGTGGGGTCTCCACAGAGAAGCCCGGCCCATGATCTTGCCAAGGCTGTCACCAAGGAGTCCAAAGCCACAGAGGCTCATTCTTGCGGCCGGCATGCACAGAGGTGCCTCTTCCGGCCAGACCTGGGGACCTCTCAGCCCAGGCCAGCATCTAACAGGAGTTGACCAGGTGGGCTTTCCCTTCCCGCAAAGCACACGCTGATTCTTGTCTTCCAAGCTGAAACTTCAAAAATGACTTAAGAAAAACACAGCGGTGACATCTAGAGATTTCCGGGTCCTCCTGGGAACAAGTGGAAAATTACAGCCTTCCATACAGGTAACCACATGGCACAACTTCCAGGCCCAAGAAGTTCGAAAAGATACGCACTTCCAGCCAGGGTCGCTCTCCCAAGAAACCTGGGCAGGGTGCAGATGCCGGGACCGAGCTCCAGGTCCTCCCGGAGACTGAAGGAGGCTATCCGAGAGTCTCCGGCTCCGCCCGCAAGGTGCCACACCCTGCCCCAGTCCCGCCTCCGGGCCTTTGCACTTGCCATTCCCTCCGCGTGGCCCTGGCTCTAGGCCAGGCTCACAGATCAAACTTTGCGCGCCTTACCAGAGGCTGTTCTAACAAAAGGAGCAACTTCCACCCCCACCCCAGGTTATCACTCAGCTTCCTGATGACACTGATCTGAAACGCTCTTGCTTGGGCCCCCTCCGCCTCCCCCAGGGAGAACGTCCGGACCTGTTCGTCTTGTAGGGTCCGACACACCTCCGGCCATGCCTTGCACAAAGCAAGCACTAACAGGCGTCCTGAACTTATACTAGCGTCCTTCTGGCTGGCCTGACACAGGCCGGCCGAAGCTGTGTAAGTGAGAGCGGCCGTGGAGGCGGGGTGGTTGTCCAAAAGACCGGAGTGCGCCCAAACCACCTCTCCCCGACCCGAGCTCCCGGAGGGGCCAGGCTGCGACGCCCGGCCGCCGGGCACCACGCCCCTCGCGCTCCAGGCCGGAAGCGGCCGGCCCCGCCCCAGCCGGCCCACCCCGAGCCTCCGGCCCTGCCCTCCCAGGCCCGGCCGCCGGGGACATTCCGCGGCCAGCTGCCGCCGACTGCCTCAGCTGCAGCCGCTTTCCATCCCAACCCGCCGCTGCGCTCCGGACGCGGGCGGGGACGAGGCCCGGCCGGAATTCGCCGGGCTCGGAGCAGCAGCAGCCGAAGCCCTCCACCCACTCGCTCCCCAGGGCCAATATCCTCCCTAACCCCGCACTTCCATTCGGACGTTTAAAAAAATGCGAACAAAGACGGAGGTGCAAAGCCAGGGGGGTTGCCTACCCTTCAGTCAAACGGAACACGCAACTCCGTGCCCCAACTTGGAACTAGACAGCTAGACGGTTCCCCTCGCTGGGAAGAACAGGGTTCAAGCTCCCTATAAGGGCGACTGTTCTCTGTCCTGGGCTGAGCCAGCAGGAAGTTTAGTGCCTGGTGGAGGGACAGGGGGTGAGCTGCCCAGGTCTGTGAGTGCCACGAGACGGATCCAGGAGCCCAAATGGTGCCCCACCAACTGGCCTAGGATTCACCCTTGAGTCACACTGATACCACCCTCACTGAACTGAAAATCCCTCCGGAAAGGCACATCCAGCCAGCCCGACCTTTTGCCTGGGGTCACCCCCTTTTTCACGCCTTTTTCCAGGTCACCCCCATCCTACTGGAAAGCCACAGCATTGTTTTCCAGGCATTGAGCCTCCACCATGCACAGGGAATCACTGCTTCCCAGGGGCTAATCAGACCAGAGTGGCTGCCGCACAACTCTCTGGTGCAATGGGATGATGTAATCCACCCCCTCCAGGTAAATACGAATAAACAGGTGGGTGGGAGAATACCTGGGGTCCTGCCTACTCCACAGCCTCGACTCCAGAGGCTTGCAAGCTCCAGTTCAGTCCTCAGTGGTTTCAGCCTGCTCCAGACCCTCAGCAACAACTGAGCTCCTACTAAGTGCCAGACTGTCAGGCACCGATTGTGCGCAGGCAGGACACCTGGAGGACTCCAGAGGTCTACCTGTAGCCCCACAGCAACACCCATCATGGAAAGCAACTCCCTCCATCCCCTGGGGCGTCCTTGCTTGGGCTCAGCTCTGCTCTGAGCACAGGTGATCCTGAGCACAGGTCATCCAACAAGACCCGCCCACTCCATCTGCTCCCCTTTCTCATGGCCATGCCTCTGCTCCCCTTGATCTCCCCTCCCGCCCCAATTTCCAGTTCCCATTCATCTTTCAAGGCCCAGCTGCACTGTCCCACTGCCTTCCCAGTGACCCAGGCCCAGGAACTGTCCCCCCACCCCCTACTCTTTCTGAATTCCCAGTCCTCCTCCCTTTCTCCTGGGTCCTGCTGTCTGTCCTGACAGACCCTCTCTGGGGTCTTTTCATCTCTGGATCTTCAAGTCCTAGCACTCCATAAATGTGTGATGGACGTCTTCTCCCAAAAGCTCAGAGCCCAGATGTTGCATTATCTTTCAGACCTGAAGGTGTTCACCAACTGGGTCAGGCTCTCTGGGGAGCTCTGGAATCCGTCTTCCTCAAGGAACTTCCCATTTTCTGGGGTGCAAGGGAGCTGTCCCCAACATGTCAAGGAACACTTTCAGGCACTGCTTGTACATCCCCTTGGGGAGAGTGAGGCTCACACCCTGGGAGGGAGGACCTCTCTCGCAACCATGGAGCCTCTCCTTTCTAGAGCAGGTGTAGAGGACAGAAGCGCTCTGTGGCCTGCCCAGAACTCCTCCAGAGATGGGTACTGCCATAACCCACTGCTTCCACCCAGTCCCCTTCAACCCCGAGTCTGCAGGACAAAAGCAGACGGACCAGAAAGGGATGCCCCGCAGAGGAAAGTCAGCCCCAGACCCTGGCTCTTCATGGACAAGGGTTTCTGAAGAGACCACTGCTGCACTGAGCGGGCGGCGAGAAAACAAACTTGGTATCAGACTGAGGGCCAGGTCTGAGTAGCAGTTTCAGTGTGTCCCAGCTGTTAATTTATGTGAGCACATCTATACTTGTGTGGTTTTACCATCACCAACAAACAATAAATGTGTCCTGGCACCTGCTATGTGCCAGGCCCAGTGCTAGGTATTTTACATACATTATCTTCTTACACTTCCAAAGAGCCATAAGCTGTGGGTAGCCACCCAGATGTTTTACTAAGATGAAACTGAAGCACAGAGAGGGTGGAAAAGCTGCTCAAGGTCACACAGCTAGTTACTGGGCGCAGCTGCGATTACAGGCCCCTCAACAGTCTGGCCCCAGCCTGTCTTCCTGGCCTGAGCTGCCAGCGCTCACCCTTCCAGAGCCTTTGTCCTCTGTCCCCACCCCTCAAGTTCCCCAATCCCACTGTTGTGTGACCTGGGGGAGAGGGGTTAATGTATACTGTCAGCCTGCAGCCTCCCAGCTCCCCCCCCTCGCTCCACCTGCTCAGACCCCCTCCCTCGCTCCCAGGAGGACTCCTGCCCTCTGGCTACCCCCTCCCCCCCACCAGCCTGGCTGCCTCCAGCCCATCTGCCAGGCCCCCAACCAGTGTCTGGTGGTAATGACTTCAGCTGGCAGAGAATCCTGGAACCTTTCCCCCCCACAGTGATGTTGACACATGTTCACTCAAAACACGGTAATGTTTCCATCCAAGCATTTAGGGGAAGTGAATTCCTACCCCTGTGATGCCTTCGTGCAAAAACACAGGAGTAAACGGACTCGAACCAGCGGTGAGACACGGTCAGCACTTCTCTTCCTTGGTTGTCACGGTGCCAAGTCCTGGGCTACGCCCGCACGGTGTTCCAGGGCCTAAGCGCTGTCAGCAAGCCAGGGAGAGGGGCTGGGTCCAATTTCTGAGGCTGTGACTGCCTCCCTGGCTGCGGGGTCAGCTTGTGGTCAATTCCCTCACACTCCTAAGCTCCCGTCCCTGTGAGACGCCAGTGCAGCTCACTGTGTTCCCACTGAGAGCCCAGCTTCTGGGTCTCTGATGGGGTCACCTACTGCCCAGGCCCCACGCCCTGGTCCCCCTGCATCGGAGCAGGGCCCTGCCTCCACAGCCACCACCGCACCACATCTCCATCAGGCCAAGGTCACACACATCCCCTCATTTCACCACCACCCCGAGAGGTCAGTGAATTCAAACTTCCCTGAACTGTCCCCTGCACCCCTCCCTGACCCCTAGAACCGGTGATGGGGACGCAGGGAGGAGGCCCCACTCCACCTCCAGGTCCTAATGCTGCCAGGCCCTGTGACCTGAGGGTCCTAACTCACCCCAGCTCCACCACGGGGACCTGGGGAGACCTGCGAGGCTGGAGCGGCCAGGCCCCGGCGAAGGCCCAGCCCTCTGTCCGCAGCAAGAGATGACAGAGGAAGGACGGGGAGGCCTGCAGGCCATGGCCCTGTCCTCGCTTCTCCGTGTGAGCAGACAGCAGTGTGCAGCCAGACAGCACTGACAACCCCTCCCGGGATCGCCCAGAGCCCTGCTCGCGGAGATTTCCAGTTCTAGGGGTGGAGAGCCAGTGTCTGATTTGATTTCTTCCACATGTTTCCTGAGAAGCTGCTGCAGGCAGCACTGCTGTGTCTGACGCTACTGGCCTCCTCTCTGTGACGTGTGCCAGAGGGAGGTACCGCTATTCCCATTTTACAGACAGGCCTGCTGAGGTTAAACATCCAGTCCGAGGCCACACAGCTAGAAACGGGGCAAGGGGGGGCGCCAGGACACAGGCAGGTCAACAAGACACACCACCTGCCCTCGAGGAGCTGGCAGTCCAGTGGGGGAGGGCTGCACACAGACACTGGTGCCAAACAAAAACACACTGAACAGGCCACGGGCCGAGAGGAAACCGTGAAAGTGTCCAGAGCAGGGTGTGGCCCAACGGAGGACCTGTACTGAAGGCAGGAATAGTCCCAGCTTGGGTGTGAGCAATTGGGGAAGGCTTCATGGAGAGGAGGCATATCCTAGCGCACCCTCCTCCTAAGATCTGGGTCTCCCACCACACTCTACGCCTGGCACACCATGCGAGGACATGAGTGTGGACAGATGGGCTGTCCGGGGGCAGGTCCTTGGCACACTGTATCACGTCTACATCGTGACTGCCTAGCCCTGGGAGGTGTGTCGAGTTCTTATGCCTCATTTACAAGACGAGGAGACAGAAGCGCAGAGCAGTCAAGTACCACGGCTAGGGAAAGGTCCCTGTAGTGTCTGGCTCTGGGCCGGCCTTTCCAGCAAGCGTTTAATTTCTCTGGGTCTTTGTTTGCTCATCTATAAGACACTCCATGGTCAGAAATACCTCCCCCTGCAGACTGGAGCTGGCTGGCCCCGGACTGGAAGGTGGCGGCCACCAGACCCTGCTCCTGCAGCCTGCTGGGTAAACGACCTCCTTCAGGGTCAAGTCTGCCAAGGAATGGCCACCGGTAGGGAGTTCTAATTGGTGAGGCTGGCGGCACAGAGCCCAGCAACGCAGCCAGTGGGTGATGCTGTTGTACAGGAAAGAGCTGAGCACAGCAAATATAGCCGTTGACCCAATTCAGTTCCGTTCTGTCTTCGAGAAAATAATTGAGTTTAAATGAATAGGTTTCCCATGTCCCCTCCGGCTTCGGGAAGGGTGGAAAAGGAGACGGGGGAGATGGGAACGGTCTCCTGGGCTCACTGTTGGTTATTTTCAAGTCATTAGCCCTGTGAAAGGTTTCTTTCTTGCCTTGGTGGACTGTGGGGTTGGACATGGCTGAGAGGTAGTGAGGTGGAGTGAAAACCACACGAGGTGGTCAGTGCGGATGGAGGCTTAAGGCCAGGCTGACAACAGCCTTGTGGGGTGGCCCACTCGGGTCCCAAGCTCGTCATCTACAAAACGGGAACACTACCCCCCATATACTCTTCTTAGGATCACTGGGAAGAGCTGGTGCACGCTAATAAACTTGAAGGCTTTCCAAGGAGTAAAGGAGTCTGGCATGAACTGTGGAGGCCAGTTCTCTGCCTTGCAGGAATATAGGCCCAATGTTACTGCATCTGTTTTTTTGGATTTTTTTCAAGAAAAGCTGGAAATCCAGATTTTTCTGGTGAATGTTGAAGGTGAACATTTTAGGAGTGCTTAAATATTGGGAACTGATTTTTAAAAAAAACACCAGAAACCCCCTTCCCACCTTCCCAGACCAAATGAAACCTGCCTGCGGACTACACATGGCCTTGAGCCACCCGTGTGCAACTTCCGACTTAGTGACAACCCGTGAAAAGCCATTCAGGATGTGCGGGTATCCTCCCACCTGTTTATTGCCTCGTAATTGTCCTCGGCAGTGAGGCCAAGCCCAGCCCTGCTTGAGTGGGAGAGGGGAGGGACACCAATCGCTCAAGACCTCAGGGGAAACTATTTGCAGAAACAGAGACGCAGACGTAGCACACCAACGTATGGACACCTAGGGGGAGACGGGGCGTGGGGTGAGTCGGGAGACTGGGGTTGTCGTATATACACTAACCACCTATAAAACAGACAACTAATGAGCACCTAGTGTATAGCACAGGGAACTCAACTCAGTACTCTTCGGTGGCCTAAACACACACACACACACACACACACACACACACACACACACACACACACACGTGGGTGGAGATATGAGGCTGGTTTTACCCTAGAAGTTAAGAAGTAATGGGCTTGCTTCTTGAACTGCCCTCAGCAACCAGTTAGGGTCTCAGGTCCCTCTTCCGCAGAAAGGGGGGGTGGGTTCTGAGAGGACCAAATAAGAACCAGATAGAGTGAGCCCATGACAGGTCTTCCCAGAGCAGCAGTGCCTCGGAGTGGAAGGAGCGGGACAGTCAGCGAGCCCTCCGGTCCTCCCCTCCACTTCTAGGCTGTGTGTACCCAGGGAAGTTACCTAACCTCTCTGTACCTAGTCTCATCCTCTGCACACAGGAGATAAGAATCTCTGGGACACAGAGCTGTGGTGACGATTACAGGAGATGATGACTGTCAAGGGCCTGGCACGTAGCAAAGGAGGAAAACATGATAGGCATTATTATTATTGTTCTTGTTATCTTCAGTGGAAAGCATGCCAGAGAATTCTGACTGGGTGATTACAATAATGTAGTGCAGCCTGGCAAACTCGGTTGTTAACAGATGAGGCCACCTATAATTAGCACCATCATTATGTATGCAAATGGTGTGGCGGAGATGCTGGAGCGGGGTGTCCTTTGAAGTGTGCGCTAAATAACCCCTCCCCTGGCCGCCTGCCCTCTTCAAATCTTGTTTACACTATTAATTTCATTAGCAAACAGTTTTTCATCAAGCAAGACAGAATGCCAAACTAGTATATATTCAAACCAAGGAGGTTTAAAACCATTTGGCCCCTGCCAGTCACTGGGCAGGTGGTGCTGTTTGTGGGGGCCTGTGTCCCACCTGGAATTGTTTGTGGGGGCTGTCCTTAGGCTCCTGAGTCAACTGCAGGCTTGGGGCTCCCAGTTCATGTCTCCCCAGCCCTCTTCTCCCAGGAGGGCAGGCTGAAGACCTCTACTAACTGGTTCCCCTCTGACGTGCAGAGATGGGAAGGGGAGAGGGGGTTTGGGGCTGCGTTTGGCATTAAGCAGGCACTGTTTTCAGGAGAAGAGGTTCACAGCACGGTTAATATGACTGGTAAGTTCCCCAAGAGTCAGGCCATAGTGTATCAGGCTTACCATCATACCCACTTTACATCTGAGAAAACCCAGTCCCAAAGAGATTTAGGAAGTAATTTGCCCGATATTACATTAAGTTGCAGAAGTGGATCCAACCGTGGGTCTGGTCAGCCTACCACCTCTGGAGTTTGCTCTTTAGCTCTGGCCCTGTAACTGCACTTAGCACCTACCTGGAGCAGACAGAGTAAATTAACAATCCAACAGTGATCACAGAGTCTAAGAAACCGAGGCTCAGAGGTCCTGTAATTCAGCCACAGTACCACAGGCAGAAGGAAGAGCCAGGAACCCAGAGCCTCTCACCACCAGCTGGCTGCTTCCACATTTAGACCTTTAAACACAAGACGGTTCAACGGTCGTCCTCCTCGCTAATACCTGGGTCAGTATCTTCACCATCCTTGTACCCCCTGGGCCCGATAAAGACCCCAGAAGACAAAAGATGCTCAGGAAATGTTTGTTGAGCTGAACTGTTTTTCTTACCAAAAAAGACAATGCTGAACAGCTGGGATAGTGAAGGCCTGCGAAGGAAGCTGGGTGGGACTCAGGGCGAGGGCAAAGGTGGACCACCCCCTGCGGGAGAACATGGTGAACCTCAGCTTGGGACGAGCCCTTTTCAAAGCATCTCCCTACTGTATGTCCACTCAAGAGGCAGGCAGTTAGCTGACTCTCAATATTGGAAGAACTGAAAATAGAAGTCTTAACAGATGTTTCAGTCCCTCACCCACTCCTGCAGGATCAGACCACCCTCAGGCCTCTTCTCACTCCTTCCCTGACCCCCGAAATTGAGGCTGGGAGAGACGAGAGAGTTGCCTGAGGTCTGGGAGCGGTGAAGACTAGGACCCACACTTTTTTGCTCCTCCAACCAGGCGCTGCCCTCCCCTGTCCACCTGCTGACTTTCCCATCACCCCTCCCAACTCCACACCATTAAGCCCTTCCCCCTTGAAAAACAAATAATCCTCACAAATATCCTGGGAAGTAGGTAGAACAAATGTCCCATTAACAGAGATGGCAAGTGAGGTTCGGACCAGTTAAGCAACAAGCTCAAGGCTCTGCAACCAGGTTTAGGCAGGCAGTCTCAAGGGCCTGTTCTATGGTAGGGCCCAGGGAACCCCTGGATGGGTAGTTTGTGGAGGACTCCCACCTCCACATCCTGGCCAAGAGTCTGACACCATGTATTACCCCTCACAGGGGTAATATCCTGCCAGGAGTCATTCAACCCACTCCCCACCTCCAGACAACGCTATAAATAAGCCTAGAATAGCATGTACGTTCAGGGCGGGGGGCCCAGGGCCCTTCCGGAACTGCCCAAACCCAGACAAAACATTTTCCAGAGACCACTGTAAATCTCTACCCCCATCGCCTCCTATCACCTCATATCCCTAGTTCAGCAGCCTTCGGAGTGGGGACTGGAGTGCCTGGCGGTGCAGGGGGGGGGAGGTGGGGGGGACACGCTCCCCCGAGGAGGAAGGGAAAAGAGGGCTGGGCTCTCAGTGGTCAGCTCATTCTTCCTCCTCCCAGACCCCTCCCATCCCCACCCTCACATGGGCAGAAGGGGGCCCTGACAAATCACCAGTCTGACCAGGCCCCCCCAGCTCCTCTCACAATCCTTCCCACCCCAAGTCCTTCCCACCTTCAGGATGGAGTCCTGACTTCCCAGCATTTTCCTCTCTATCCTCTGCCACTCCCCAGGCCCACACACATATGTGCGCAGTAACAGGTGGGATTTCCCTCCTCTCCTCAGGGAACCCTCCCACCAGCCTTGACCTTCACCCTGGGGCCCAATCACCAATTCCAAGGAGCTGTCCCAGAGCCTCAGCGGAGCCCCCATTCCCTCTCGTCCCTTTACGTAGGGTCTATTGACCCATCTGCCTCCTCCATCCAGGAGACGAGGGCAGAGACTGGGTGTGACCACCCCCCGACCCCCCCAGCACAGGGTGTGCCCTGGCCGCACTGGCATTGCGGGTGAGCCCAGATCTAAGGGAGACTACTGAAAGGGGAGTTTCTGGGGGGCAGACCTGACCCCCCCAGCCCCGGGATCAGGTTGGGTCAGGACCTCCCAACCCAGCTCATTAGGGGACGGTGGCTGGTGCCAGGCCTGATCTGTCCATGGACTCCCGACAATGGCTGTGTCGAGGATCACGGGAGATGAAGTCACTGCTCCCAGAAATAGCTGATTAAGACGACGTGATGACAACGCAAACAGCAAGGCTGGACACGCACACACGCACACACATGCACGCGCATGCACACACACACACACACGCACGCACGCACGCGCACACACACACGTCTCACCATGTTTCTCCGCCCTGGGAAGCCAGGCCGCGCCTGAGCTTCCCCTGAGATCATGCCAGGAAAAAGAGCCAGTGCAGGGAGCCTGGACTTGGGCCACACAACAGTTTGAGGAGCATTGATGCCGGAGGGGGTACCCTCCTCAGGGACCCTCCAGAAAAGGCACTCTGTCTTGACCAGCACTGAGTCCTCGACCTGCCCCCACGTCCCCTCAGGCCCCTCCAGTTTCTTCTCTCACTCCCTCCTCGGCCCCACCCCTCATCTCTTCCGGGGGTCTTCCCCTCTCACAATTCTGTCCTCTCCTGCAGGGCAGGCCTGCCTAGATTCCAAGGAGGTGGGAGCGTCTACTGCCTAAGACATGGCTCTGTCTTGCTGCAGCTGTGCGACCACGAGCCAGTCAGTCCCCCTCTCTGAGCTCACCATTCTCGTCTGTAAAAGGCGGAGAGCGATGCACCCACATCACGGAGAAAGATGCAATGGGACTGTGTTGATCTGCTCATCCGCCAGCCTTGTGTCATGGGGGCTGGAGACACATTAGGGAACAAGACATCAACCCCCCTTGTCCCCTGGGCCTCAGCCCAGTGTGGGAGAAGCGTACAAACATGTTGGTGACAGTGTCAGGGGAACTCAAGTGCCAACAGGCCAGAGGGGAGGAGGCTGGGCTTGACAGCGTGGCTGGATGAAGTGGCAGCGGGTCACAGACATCTGGGCGAAGAGTGCCCAGGAAGAGGGAGCAAGGGAAAAGATCCAGGGCTGGGGCACTGCAGGGTGCCGGGGGGAGGGCGAGACCCCCAGAGGCTGCGCTGTTTAGAGACGGTGGAGGCGGCGGGCAGCCTGGAGGGGAGTGAAGCCGCAGGTGCAGACCAGCCTAGGGCTCAGCCACAGGGTCCTGGTGGGAGGTGACAGTGGCCTGGATGTGGCGGCAGTGGTGGCTGGCTGTGGGGCACTCAGCATGCGCCTGGCACAAAGGGAGCCCTTAGTATTCGCTCCTCCCGTCTCTCCCCTCATCACCATCAACATCTTGGTCACCCCTCGTGGTGGCCAGGACACTGCTGGTCCCAAAGCTGAAGGGCTGCCGGACAGAGCCCTGTTGGGGGCGGGGGAGGTGGGCAGAGCTCCTCGCCCCCTCACAGGTGCCCAGACTCCTTGAGTAGGGCCAGGCGGGGGCAGCCCGCAGCCCTCCCCTGCCCCACGCAGGGCCCAAGGCACACAGGCTTGCTGGGGAAAACACTGGACTCCATCAGGCAACAGCGCCTGTGTTTGCAAGTCACAGGTTTCCGAGTTCTTTCCTGCCCACGTTCTCACTTTGCTGAGAGGGAGGTATTTCAGGCTCTGGCATGTGAGGGACGAGGGCTGAGGAAAGCATCCTTGAATCTTAGGAGCCTTCCAAGCCCAGGAAAGCCCTTGTGGGGGGCCGGGTTCCTGGGCCTCTGCAGTGCAGCCCACCCAGACCAGGGCCATAGCTGACTCCTGTCCCATCCCCAGGGCCAGGCACTGGTGAGCAAACCAGAAAACTCCATCCCAAAGGCCCCTTGTTGGGGAGTCCAGTCTGCACGAGAAGCTGGCCAGCCTGCCTCCTTCCTTCTCTCACCCACCATGTCTGAGCTTGAGCAAAGATGCTAGGAAATGCCCACCCCTCTCCCCTGGGAAAGAATCTGCCTGCAATGCAGGAGACCTGGGTTCGATCCCTGGGTTGGGAAGATCCCCTGGAGAAGGGAAAGGTTACCCACTACAGTATTCTGGCCTGGAGAATTCCATGGACTGTATAGTTCATGGGGTCGCAAAGATTCGGACACGACTCTTGGAGACTTTCACTTCACTTCACTCCCCTCCCCAACCCATGGAGCCGATGGGTTAGCAGCCTGCCCCCAGAGCTTGGGGCCAGGAGGAAGGGCCTGAGCGGGGGAGGCCTGGGGGTCTGCAGGAACCCAGGGAGCAGCCAGCTTTCCTCTTCTCCCTTCTACTGGCCGAGGAGGTACGATTAAGCTGGATGGCACACAAGCAGAGAGGACTCTTGTATAAGTCACAGAAAAAGCCCTGGAGCAACAGTCAGTGGGGGTCGGGGTTCGGGGTTCGGGGTCGGGGCTCAGGGTGGCAGTGGTGTGGAAGGAGGCATCGCCCTGCTTGCTGCACACTCCTCTGCCGGCTGGAATTCGGTCCTTGGTGCCTGTGTTCTCAACTACCTTTATGGTAAAAAGACGACTGTCAAGTTAAGGAAAAGGAAGTGAATGAGAAAAGCTGGTGAGGAATTTGGCGGCTGCTGGCACCTGTTCCCCCCGGAAGGCCAAGTGCCGGCCTCACATTTCGCTTCTCCTGCCCCGGGCCTCGCCCAGGCCAGCTGCCGCCCTGAGCGCCCAAGTGGGAGACCAAGAGTGGGAGGAGGTGGGGCTGGAAACCGGCCAAGAACATCGCTCCCCTCCCCCTACCTTCAGACACACCCACATGGGGATCACTGAGCCACCTCCCCAGAGAGTCAGCTCCCCTGGTCCCAATCTGCTGCCTGACTGTCCTTGGCACAGGCCCTGGGGGTGGACCCTGCGCTGTCCCTCTCCGGCTCCTCCCTCCACTGCTGGCCATACCGGGCTTCTCTGGCCCTTGTGTCTCTGGCCCAGGGTCCTGTGCACAGTGGATGCCCATCAGAGTTTGCTAGACAAACCGCTGGGGAGCAGTTAGGGAAAAAAAAAAACTCACACGTGGATAAGGGGCCTCCTGGGTGGCTCAGTGGTGAAGAGTCTGCCTGCCGATGCCGGAGACGCGGGTTCGATCTCTGGGCCAGGAAGATCTCACGTCCCGCAGGGCAGCTAAGCCCGTGCGCCACAACTCCGGAGCCCGTGCTCTAGGGCCCGGGAGCCGCAACTATGGAAGCCTGCACACGGGAGAGCCTGTGCTCCGAAACAAGAGAAGCCACCGCAATGAGAAGCCTGCTCACTGCAGTCAGAGAGCAGCCTGCACAGCAACAGGGACCCAGCACAGCCAATAAATAAATAAATCTTTTAAAAATAAATAAAATGTCTTTAAAAAAAAAAAAAGAAGAAGGATACGAAGGGAGTGGCAGACAGGGTGGAGAAACAAAGAAAAGTTAGGTCTGAACAGGAAGAAACCCAGACAGGCTTTGGCCAGAACAGTTCAAACCCTCAGAAGAATGCAGGATCCCTGTGGGGGGTGAGGGGGCGGGGTGAGCTCCCTTCTAGACGTTTATAGAGCCCAGAGGAGCTGCAGAGCTGGCAGGAGAGCAAGTGCAAAGGACAGGGGAGTGGACAGCATCACCCACACACAGGCAGAGGGAGAGCCCCCAGCACAGTGCAGTTACACCTCTGAGACACCCTGCGTCTGGGGCTTTCTCTAAACAGCTTACGGCCTTTCCTGCCAGCACTCTTCTCTGACCAAAGCCTCTCATTCACTGTGACAGTGCAAGTAGGAGCACCCTGCCTGGGGCTGGGGATGCAGCCGAGCAGGCTCAGGGCAGCCTGGGTCAGACCTGCTGCACACGACTGGGACCAGTCCCTCATGGAGGCATGCCCTGCTTCCACAAACAGGCGTGGCCTCATCTGTCTGCCGCTCCAGTCTCCCCTGCTTCAGTCCCAACAGTCCTAAAGAAAAAAACGGTCCTGCAGGTTTCCCACAGCCAGGCCCCTGCCCAGGTGGCTCCCCGACCCGGACGCCAGGCCCACTGCCCCACTGCCCAACTGGGTTTTATCCAACCTTTAGGATAAAGCTTTCTAACTAAAGAATACGGGCTCTATTTGGTCCACACTCATGTTTTGTTTAGCCCACACGGTGTTTGTCATTTTTAAGTTTTGAACCCATGACCAACATTGAAAGATCTGAAATTTCAAAATGTCCCCCAAGCCCACTAGAGATTTCTGACTTGTGATCCAAAGGTCCAGTGCCATGGGGCTGGGGCTGCCACCCCTTAGCAGGACACCCACCTTCCAGACTGCCAGCGTCCACCACATCTGCACCTGCCTCAGCCAGGGGGTCCTGTGTGGCGGCCGGCAGGACGGGGCAGGGCCCACCACATCGCCCAGGGACACACCTGTTGCGCTGTAGGGACTCGCTTATCGTGTGTGGAATTATAAAGGGACACACTGCCTCATTCTCGCCGGGACAAGACCCCTGACTGCTGTCTGCCTCTCTGCAGGACCCCAAGCTGGGATGGGACGATGCTCCTCCGTCCTGGGTCCCTCTCACACAGCTGGGCACACCTGTGGAGGGATGCTAGGAGTGTGACGAGACAGCCACGTCAATGTCTGATCTTTGCTTCAGAAGCCGTGTCTTCTGGAGCCCAGCCGAGGTGAGAGTAGAGCTCCTGGCATCTCCTGCCTTCAATCAAAGTGGCGGGATTCCAAGCCGGCCCGCAGACACCGATCCCCAGGACTTTCATTAAACTGAGAAGGAGAGATGCGGCGGCAGGAACTAACGAAGCCAAGGCTTCCTCCGTCCCGCCTGCAGGTGGCCTGCCCCCCGTGGAGCTCTTAGCCAGCTCTTCCCTTCTTCAAGGTCAGAGTCACACTGGCAGCAAGGGCTCTCTCTGTCCTTCTGCCTCCGACTTTACCCCGACACAGTCACTGTCCCCAATGGCCAAGTCCTCAGCGGTGGCAGAGGACTGCCCTGATTCTGGGCAGGGAAGGGCGAGAGGGAAGCAGTGACAGGCAGTCAGGCGTTGGTCACACCCCGCCCCGGGGCCCTGCTTCCTGGGAAACCGCCTCTCTGTGGGCCTGGGCTCCCTGCCAGCTTGGGAGCACCCTCTCTGGTCCACAGTGCTACGCTCAATAAAGGCCGATGGGAGGGCAGCAGCTGACAGCCCCCAGAGTGTGATCACCAGGAGAAGGGGCTTGGCCGAGCTCTGGCCCTCACTGGGTGATGCTGTGACCTCAGGCTACCTGCTTCTCGCTGAGCTTCAGTTTCCTCATTTGGAGAATGAGGAGATAAACACCTGGTCCAAAACGATCACTCTTCTAATGGGACCCAGGGGAGTTTGTGAGTCAGAGTGCCATGGCGAACTTAATTATTCCAGCACCTGGCATAGTGCCCAGCACGCAGTAGGTGCTCAATGTATCGTTCGTGGTCTGAATGTTGAGTGGGCCCCTGCGCTGTCCAAAGTTGCTAAGTTGCTTGCAAGGTGCTGCTGTGCTCAGTTACTCAGTCGTGTCTGACTCTTTGTGACCCCATGGACTATAGCCTGCCAGGCTGTCCACAGGATTTCCCAGGCAAGAATATTGCAATGGGCAGCCGTTTCCTTCTCCATGGGGGTCTTCCCTACCCAGGGATTGAACCCGTGTCTCCTGCATCTTCTGCACCGTAGGCAGATTCTGTAGCCCTGAGCCACCAGGGAAGCCCATGTACCCATGCTTGCAAGGTACCCGAGCCCAGGACAAAGGGTCTGCCTTTCAGTGGGGCTTGCAGACAACTGTCGTATCATGAAAAACTGCCCAGAAGTAAGGATCGGGATATTATGAGACCCACTGTGGGAGGCCTGGGCTCCCCAAGGTGGGGTGAGAGACCCATGTCTTGGCTGCCCGGCAGCGGAGAAAAGAATCAGGGCCGTCCAGCTGTAGGATGCCTGGCGTGCTACCCATTTCCCAACAGCTGAGCTTAAAGAGGGAACTGCCAGGTGTGGTGTGCAACCCACATCTGTGTGAGTGCACCTGGACATGTGTGCCAGGAACTAACAGTCACACAGCACCTACACTGGCCAGAGTCTCTGTCCTGTGCTTTTTAAGCACACTCTCTTTGTGGCCCCAATACCAGCTAGAGGAGTGGTTAAAAGAATACAGACTCAAAGGTGTATACACACCCATCCCCGGAGGTGATGTTGCCCCATCCCCAAAGGGTAGTGAGTCGGAGCATGGCGAGTCACAGCTCCTGGGGTCCCCCATCTGGCAGTGCCCCTTACCAGCCCGTGAGACCTGGGTCAAGTTCACCAAACATCTCGGCACCTGGTTTCCCCATCTCTCAGGTCCCTGTGAGCATTGAGACAAAGCACTTGGCACAGAGGGAGTGCTCAACTTACACCCATCCTCCGCCTAATCCGCCCCCCAACACACACACAGCCGGAGCCCAGCTCCCACCCAGCTCACCTGTCTGTTTCCTCCTCTTCTCACCTACTGCTTCTGCTCCTCTGAACGACTGCCCCCTCCCCTAAAGCTCTGAGCCCTTTCCTGCCTCCCAGAACAGCCTCAGGTCCCAAGAGGACATGAAAGTTCTCGCCCTGAGCTCACCCAAGGATGCCTGCTGCCTTCTTGCTCATCTCCCCACTTCTGCCATCTGATGAACTCATCCTCTTTCGACCCTCAGCTCCTGCCACTTCAGTGAAGCCCTCTCCCTGATTCCAACTCCTGCCCATGCCCCGAGCAGAGAAGTGCAAAGAGAGAGGGGGGCCGTGCCTCCGATTCCTTGGTGCTCCTGGGTAGCCCCCTCCGCACTCCTGGCCATGGCTTTCCTACTTGTGAAAGGATCTCTTTCCTCCCTGTGAAGGGATCTTGAGACCTCCTCAGTCTAAGCCCCACAAGGCTCTATTTGGGGGTGGGGAGAGCGTCTCCAGGTTTACCCAAAGGTCGTGGAAGGCTGGGGAGGAGCTAGACCCAGATCCAGTCTTGTTCCACTTGGGAGGGCAGACGTGCAGTTCAAAAGACCCCAGGCAGCGCCCTCAAGAGACCCTACTTGCCACCAGGGGTGCAGACCCTAAGATGAAGCACAGAAAATGGGGAGCAAAGGGAGGTTCTCCTGGGATTGGGCAAGGGGACTCAGCACCGGCTTCAAGCAGATGGAGGTAGGGGTTGAAAACAGGTAGGATCAAAGTAGGAAGAGCTGGGGGAAGAGAGGATCCGGAGCGAGGGAACAACGTTGAGACAGACACCTTCACACAGTGACGGCGAACATGTCTCCGTGATGCTGGGCACGTCTCAGGGTGCTCGGCTAAGCATCTAGCTACAAGCCTCATTTACTCCTTTCGACCACCTTCAAGACAGGAAGGGCTAGTGTCTCCGTTTCAGAGTTAAGCAAGTTCCCCAAAGTCATAGCACTGTGGGGCAGTGGAGCCAGGATGCAAACCGAGGCACCCGCCTGCCGTGTCTGAGTAAACACGGGTGACCAGGGCACAGAGGCTCCGGGGAAGGAGACGCAGGGAGGCTGGGCACTCCCGAGAGGCTTGCTTGTGAAGACCTCAGAGTCAGGCTTTGTTTTTTCCTGCAGTCTGCTCTTCAATGAATGGTACCCAACCAGGGCCAGTAGTGCTGGTGAAATCCCTCGAGGGTGACCCACCCACGCGTGGGAGTGGGCAAGCCATACAGAGTCCGAGGACCCCCAGCCACACACCTCCTTTGCACCATCTGCTTCAAGGAAGGATGCAGGAGCTGCTGAGAGTGAGCGAGCCGCGGAGCAGGGGAGGAGCAGGGCGCCGCAGCCAGTCAGGAGCCGCGGCTGTCAGCGGCCACACCGACAGGCTGGCTCCGAGCTGTTGCCAGGGCAGCCCGGAGATTCTGCCTTCCCAGGCAGGGTGGTTTAGAACCAGCTGCTCTCTCCTGGGCCACCGGCTTGGCTAGGCTAGCCAGGGCCGCCCCCCCCCCCATTTAGTGCCCGGCCCTTCTGAAACCTCAGCGCGAAACGTCAGGGGGGGCCCGTAGGGAGGCCCGCCGGCACAAAAAGCCATCCGAACAAAAAGTGTGGGTGAGCCTGCCTCACAGGATGGAGACCAGCCCCTTGTCACAACGGTCCCAAACAGGGATGGGGCTGGGGGCTTGAGGCTTCTGTGGCAGGAGTTCCAACAACCCAGGCCAATCCAGGAGGTCACTCACCACTAAGGGGTCCCTGCCCCTCCACTGAGAGCCCTGCAGCAGCAGGGGACCCAGGGGCCTGGGAGGGAGAAGGAAGGTGATGGAGGAGGTGGAGTTGAGCAGAGAGCAGCAAGGGGAGGCTGCTCTCCGGCCTGGAGGTTCCGCAGGCTTCTCACAGCATTTTGCACACCCCACCGGCAGGGTCAGGATAACTGCTCAGGGAGAGGATCAAGCCTGGAGAGGCAAGGAGCAGGGCAGTTATGCGAGCCCAGTGTGCTGGGAAGCAGGATGTCGGCCACGCTAAAGCACACTCGGGTGGGTGACTGACGTCTGACAAACACACACGTGAAACTCAGTGAATTTACCCCCTGGCAGACTCACAGGAGCCCCCAGGAAGCACTGCGATGTGCGGGGGGAGCTACAAGCCAGCCCATTAAATGGCTTTCTTTCTGTACAGCTGCACCACACGGACACAGCGTTTCCTCTTATTTAGAAATGTGTTTCCGCCAGGGGGATGAGTGGCTTCCAAACTGACCACTGATAAAAAGCCCACAGGTCATGGCCAAGGTGTCTGCACCTGCTCTAAGAGTCAGGCAAGCTCAGCAAACCAGCTTCACAAGCAGCCTCTTGGGGGCCAGGATCTTGTCTGTCCCTGAGTGCCACCATTCAATGGAAGACCCTGGTCCCCAAGTCAGTGAGAAAGGTGGCAGTTCCTGCCATGGGAACACAGGTACTGCCTGGGAGAGGACCTAAGGTGCGATTTCCAGGACAGAAGGACAAAGTAGGGGCTCAAAGAATGTTCAACTACCGCACAATTGCACTCATTTCACATGTTAGCAAAGTAATGCTCAAAATTCTCCAAGCCAGGCTTCAACAGTACGTGAACCATGAACTTCCAGATGTTCAAGCTGGATTTAGAAAAGGCAGAGGAACCAGAGAGCAAATTGCCAACATCCGTTGGATCATCAAAAAAGCAAGAGAGTTCCAGAAAAATATCTACTTCTGCTTTACTGACTGTGCCAAAGTCTTTGACTGTGTGGATCACAACAGACTGTGGAACATTCTTAAAGAGACAGGAATACCAGACTACCTGACCTGCCTCTTGAGAAACCTGTATGCAGGTCAGGAAGCAATGATGAGAACTGGACATGGAACAACAGACTGGTTTCAAATCGGGAAAGGAATACGTCAAGGCTGTATATTATCACCCTGCTTATTTAACTTATATGCAGACTATATCGTGCGAAATGCCAGGCTGGAAGAAGCACAAGCTGGAATCAAGATTGCCGGGAGAAATATCAATAACCTCAGATATGCAGATGACACCACCCTTATGGCACAAAGTGAAGAACTAAAAAGCCTCCTGATGAAAGTGAAAGAGGAGAGTGAAAAAGTTAGCTTAAAGCTCAACATTCAGAAAACTAAGATCATGGCATCTGGTTCCATCACTTCATGGCCAAATAGATGGGGAAACAATGGAATCAGTGACAGGTTTTATTTTGGGGAGCTCCAAAATCACTGCAGATGGTGACTGCAGCCATGAAATTGAAGGACCCTTGCTTCTTGGAAGAAAAGCTATGACCAACCTAGACAGCATATTAAAAAGCAGAGACGTTACTTTGCCGACAAATGTCCGTCTAGTCAAAGTGATGGTTTTTCCAGTAGTCATGTACGGATGTGAGAGTTGGACTATAAAGAAAGCTGAGCACCGAAGAATTGATGCTTTTGAACTGTGGTGTTGGTGAAGACTCCTGAAAGTCCCTTGAACTGCAAGGAAATCAAACCAGTCAATCCTAAAGGAAATCGGTCCTGAATGTTCATGGAAAGACTGACACTGAAGCTAAAACTCCCAACACTTTGGCCACCTGATTCAAAGAACTGACTCAGAAAAGACCCTGATGCTGAGAGAGATTGAAGGCAGGAGGAGAAGGGAATGGAATGCCAGACTCGATGAACATGAGTTTGAGTAAGCTCCGGGAGTTGGCGATGGACAGTGAAGCCTGGCGTGCTGCAGTCCATGGGGTCACAAAGAGTCAAGATATGACTGAGCGACTAAACTGAACTGAACACGAGAGGCCATGGGGCTGTCCTTCTGAGAGGAGAGCTGGCTGAAATGTGTATGCCTGGGGGTGGGGCACAGTATGAGTCTCGCCTTCACTGAAACTCACTTCCAGGTAATCACTAAGAGCAAAAGAAACAGAGTCCCAGCCATCACTAATCATTAATGGCTGCAGAGATTTACCGAAGGAAGCTGGCTGGCTAAGTGGCCACCTGGGCTTAGGAGGTAGAGACAACAAGGATGCTTCCCTGGTTGCTCAGATGGTAAAGCCCTGATGCTGGGAACGATTGAAGGTAGAAAGAGAAGGAGGCAACAGAGGATGAGATGGTTGGACAGCATCACCCATTCAATGGACATGAACTTGGGAAAACTCCGGAGACAGTGGGGGACAGGGAGGCCTGGTAGGCTGCAGTCCATGGGGTCTCAAAGACTCAGACAGACTTGGTGACTGAACAATAACAACAGCAAGGATAGCCAACTGGAAATGTGTAGTGACAAATCACCAGGCTGCCTGCTGAGTCTCTGGGTACCACCAAGTTGTCCAAAGACCATGCAGGAAGCTATGGAACCTCCTGAGATCAACCCACTGTCTCCCTGCAAATTAACAGAGCAGATGCAAACAAAGCAGATGCCCATGTTGCCCAAGCTGGGGCAGAGATCGAGGGATCTAAGGTCTGGAATCCATTCACAACCCAGGTAGATGAAAACGTATGGGACAAGCCTTGACCTGGCTTATTCTGCTTCACATCTGCCTGGTCCAGACTGGCCCAAGCCTGCCAGCATGGAGGGACAGGGACTGTCTATGGAGAGACAGGAGATTCGGTACCCAGGGTTAGAGTCCCTCGCACTGGTCTGGTCTGTCTTTCTCTCCAAGGGAGGGACTGGCTCCCTGAGAAGCAGGAGCAAAACCAGAAAGCAGACCTAGAGGCACCAACTCCAGGAAGCCACTGGTGACCCCCGCCACAGGCAGCACACCGCAGCTGGACTCCCTTTATACCTTCAGGGTCAGCCCTGAGCCTGCCTGGAACCCCACAGTAGACGCCCTGCTGTTTAGCAGAAGAACTCAGCCGACTTCTTTTGGAAGTGGAATCTGAGCAGGACAAAGGGCCCTGGCTGGGGCTCTTCAACCAGACCAAATAAACACTCAGTCTCTCACCAGCGAGGCTGCAGTTTATATTTGGAGAGGGATAGGGAAGTGCCAATCCGAGCTGAGTTTGGGCTAAACTGACTCCTGGCCAACAGCCGGAGCAGAGCACCCGGGGCAGAGTTCCTGCCTGTCGGGGTCTCAGCTGCCCACCTGGCTCCCCAAGCTGGAGCAGCTAGTGGTACATCCAGCCCCAGGGTTATTCTGTAGCCTGATAACCGAGCACCCTGACTGCCAACATCCCCCAGAAGCATGGGACCCTGCCAGGGGTGGGAGAATCCCAGAGCTGCTCACTGGAGGTCCCAGAATCCCCTGGGGGCCCATCATGACAACAGATTCTGAGGCCAGTCCTACATCTGTGAATCTAACTCTCCTGTGCAGGGCTCTGCCTGGCTCCCATGGCACCCAGATGCTCAGCTGTATCAAGAAACCCAGAGAAGACGAAGTGATCTCTGATGCCTCTCAAAGTCCCCTTCCTGGTGCCCACAAGGCATGCATAGTCTCTCCTATCTGTTGCGGCCACTTCCTAACACCCTAGGGGTCCCACAATCTCCAGGCACCTTCAGCTGACCACGCCTCCAGTCAACCCGCAGGCAGCTGGTAGGCCATACCCAATGAGATTAGGCCAGCTGAGATTAATGGCAGGGAATAAATCAACTCAATTCATGGGGGAGAAATGCGTTGCTTACAGAGATCTTTTTCAAAGAGGAGCCATTAGTGGTCTCGGTATCTTGATCATTGGAAAATTACCCATGTCATGTTGCCGTTAAGAGGAAGCAAAGCCCGGGAACAAGACAGAAAGGCCTGGCTTGGGGCCGGTAGGGCCCCTCGTGCTCTGGAGTCCCGTACCTCCCCAGCTCAGGAGGGCCCTCTGCAGACCCCTGCCCTGCAGGGGTGGGTCCCTGATGCTGGCTGCAGAGCAGCAGGTGCCTAAGCCAGGTGCCTGAAGTTAGGGGGGCACCCAACATGATGGAGAGTTACACAGGTCCAAGTTCAAGTCCCTGGCGGTTCAGACGGTAAAGAATCTGCCTACAAGGCCGGAGACCCAGGTTCGATCCCTGGGTCAGGAAGATCCCCTGGAGAAGGGAATGGCTACTCAGTCCAGTATTCTTGCCTGGAGAATTCCATGGACAGAGGAACTTGGTGGGCTACGGTCCATGGGGTCGCAACAGGGTTGGACACGACTGCGCGACCAACTCTTTTTTCCTTTTCAGGCTCAAGTCCCGACTTGGCTGTTTAAAGGCTCCATGACCTTGTGCAGGTCTCTTAAAGTCTCTTAACCACTCTCAGCTTCCGATACCTTGTATGTAAAATGAGAAAATGTGCATTTCCTAGGAATGCTGTGAGGCCCTCTCTTACCCCATGCTCCCAGACCCAGAGGTCTGCACAAGCTCTTCCATCTGCCCAGAAGGCTCTTCACTGCAAGCTCAGCCCACCCCTCTCTTCCTCGGGGATGTCACCTCCACCACCCCAACAGATCAAGTCCTCCAGGGCTCCCAGTGCCTTCATGACACAGGCCTCCACAGCAATCACACACTGACCTGCAAGACAGGCCTGGCCTATGGGGGCACTAACTGAAGGATATCCAGCACCAGGCCTTCAGAGCTCCCTATTCCACCCCAGCTCCAGACTTGACCACTCAGACACCGCTACTTCCAGCCCCCAAGATACCCCACACTCAGTGCCCTACCCTGCACGGGCCTCACAACCCCAGAGGATGCCTGCTGTAAACAGGTCTCCACTCCACACTGCCCATGGCCATCCACCAGAGGCCTCTTCCCAGGACTTGGCCCCATGTGGCTCTCCAGATTTCTCGTAGTAACACCTTCTCGGAGTTTCAGAAGCAAAGCAAGTCATTTGCCAACTATTTTTTCCCATTAATCTCACAATGCATTTGCTATTTTCCCTCCATAATGACTCATTTAGCAGCAACAGAGCAATTAGGCAGACCACAGAATATTGATTTTCTAAGTGGGAGAAGTGTCCGCGCAATGTCTCTCTAGGCCTGTCTCGGGCTGCCTCCTCCTACATGATGGGGAGACGTGAGGAGAGTGGGGCTGGATCTGCTGACAGGATTCTGGGGTCTCCGGTGGAAGCTCAAAACCACGGTATGTGCACCTATGTGAGAGTGAGTGAGTGCACATAAGATGATATGAAGTTATCACGGGACATACATGACCCCATGTTCTGTCCCAGTGATGGAACCTTGGGAGGCAGGCACCATCATCACACCCATTTTAAAGATGAGGAAACGGAGGTTCAGAGATTAGGTGACTTGTCCCAGGTCATACAGGAAGTCAGGGAGCCGGATCCAGACCTACGTCGAGGTATAGGCAGGGCAAAACTCTGTTCATCAGGGCACCCTTGTGTGGCTTCCTATCCATGGGATCCGGAGCAGACGGCACTGGTGACCCAAGGAGACTCCTAAGACATCAAACACTTGATCCACGTCCTAAGGCTGCACACCTCTGCCTCAGCACAGACTCCAAGCCGGCCTGCTGTAAACAGGTACCCACCCCAAACTGCCCCTGGCCATCAACCAGGCCTGACTAGTAACTCACAGAAAGGCCCAGGGAAAGACACTATGGCAGGACCCCCCACCTTCCTCTTCTTCTACCCCCTGACCACCATCTCCGGCCCAAGACAAGGGCCCTACCCAGCTAGTGGGGCACCTCAAACATGGCCCACATGTAAAAACAAAAAGTTGAAGGGTGAGAGCCAGGGACGGTTTGATGAGCTGGGCATCTATGAATAGCCATATCTTCACATGGCCCCCAAACCAGGCCCCACAGCTGGGATTCTATCAAACCAGAGTTTAGCACTCCTCCTACCTCCAAATTCCAGAAACTCACCCGAGACAAGCCGGGACAGGGGCTATAGGGGTAACAGACCCCCAAGGTCCTAGGGACCAATGCCAGCAGACACAGTGGTCTTTACCCTGGGAGCAGATGGGTTCTTGGTGGCCAAGGGAAAGAGCCGAAGGTCCAGCTGGCAGACTCGGGTTTAAATACCAGCTCTGCTACTTTCTCTGTGGCTTTGGGTGGAATAATGAGCTTCCCCGAGCCTCAGTTTCCTTATCTGTAAGAGGAATAATGCCTGCCCTGACAGCCGCCTAGCTAGTATGAGGCCCAAGGAGTAAATGATAAAGAGCTACCTAAATGCTGGCCAGCGAAGCTTAACAAAAGGGAAGGTTTCCAAGAGTTGGCATTGCCCTGCAAGGGGATGGCAACTCCCCATTACTGGCGATGAGCAAGCAGACCTTGGACAGTCCATGAATATGGGAAGCAAAGCATCCTGTTTACCCTCCTGCGTACCCAGATGCACAATAGCAGAGGAAAGGCTCCCAGGAGTCAAGCAAGCACTGAAGAAATTTACTTGCTTTGGTTCATTGGATGCTTCTCTGACCTGTTTAGACTATTGAATCCCCTCATCACAAATGTCCATTAACATCTGCCAGGATGTGGCATTCCACAGAACCCAGTTTGAGAAATATTCCTGTGGGTGCTTTGGATAATGACTAGGGGACACAAGGACGCAAACAAGGCCTTTCAAATACAGCCTTCAAGTACAATGCACTCTCAAGTTCAACCCTGACTGCACAGACTACAGGACCTTCCCCAGCATCAACAAGTCAGGAGCAGAGCTTAACCTCTCTTTCCAGCATGACAGGGAGACAAACCCATATGCCCAGAGCGAAAACTCACTTCAGTGAGACAACATAAAAAGAGGACTTAGACTTGTCAAAGAGGAGTCACTCCCAGTTTTTCCCTGTCCTTAACAAGACCAGGAACTTGGAGGGACTCAAGAAGAAGAAAGCCTTAAGCAGAAAAATGCCTCTGCCTTGCCTGAAAACTCACCATCACTACCCTCACCCTCTGGGTCAGCAAGGGCCTCCTCCAGGCTACCCGGAAGCAGGGCTAAGTCTCCACAATAGTTGACCATTTCCGAGCAGAAGAGTCTGTGGGACCACAGGAAGTAGGTGAATACAGAATCTCAAATCACCTGTGTGTCCAGGCCCCACGTGTGGATCTTAGAAGAAGGCAGCAGGCAGGACCAGTCCTGCCCATGATGCTTCCGCGTGGACACACCCCTCCACCCCAGTGCCCTCTCTTCTCTCTTGGGGGGCTCCATGCCAGCATCGGCTGACGGGTCCGGGAACCATCGGCTCCCTGGAAGAGCTTAGACAAACCCATCCATGGCAAACCATCCATAATGGCGCAGACTTTGCTCCGAGCAAGGACAGAGCTTTATTAATTATTCAGGGGACGGTGCAATTATGCAAATCAGTGGGCAGCCTCTGCCCGACTGCTGTCTTCTGCAGGAGTCTGGGGGGGAGGGGGTGCCCAGAGCCCAAGCAGCTGGGTACAAGAAGGGAGCCACCCAGCCCAGGAAAGGGGGAATAAACCCCCCACCCTCCTGGGCCCATAGAGAGCACTGAACAGAGCCAGACCCCATTGCACACTCAGAAGAGCTAGTAGCTGATTCGGAAGACCTGGGGGTGTCTTTTTCCAAAAAAGTAATATACCCCCAATGCTGCTGCTGGGCCAGCAAAGCCATCATTCTAGGCTTGCTCCCACAGGTCCTCAAGGCATGGAATACTTCCAAAGTCTCCTCTTAAAAAGAGGAGAGGTAACACCTCAAATTAGTGTTTACCCAAGAAGGTTCTGCAGAATATTACTGCTCCCGGGGTGGGGGTGGGGGACAGGAAACCCCGGATTAACAAGCCAGTTTCTTTCCTACAGGACTTCTCAGGGCCTAGAGTGAGGATGCCCATGATGCCTGTGGAGGGGGACCTCCAGTCTCACCCCCAGGAACCAGGAACTCAGTCTGATGAACTCTGGATGGATCGCACACAGAATTCCCCTCCAGGTTCAACATCCCTTGATTCTGAAATCTGTGGAATAGGTTTTCACTAGTCTCATAAACAATCATCATCAACAAATGTGAACTTCACGTGCGCAAAGGAGCTTGACATGACCACCGAAGAGCACGCTGGTGAGGCTTTCGGCAGAACACACGCCCATGGCCTAGCCATCACCACCCCTGGCTCTGTCCCTGCCCTGAGGTCGGGCAGTTGTGCAGGTGCCCAGGGCCATCTCAGGTCCACAGACTGCTGGGTGGGCTGGGAACCCGGCTGCATGACTAGCAGACCCCTCAGCCCGTCCAGCCGGAGGTCTCGGTGCCGGAAGCACCGTCTTCCCACATGAACAGATCAAAGCCTGGACTGGGAGGCCCTGCCCACCAGCATCCCAGGTTTCTCTCATCCTCATGGGCAGTGAGGAGAGTGCCCACGCTGATCTGGGGAGGCGGGGGAGGGGAGTGCACTATGCAAGGACAGTGAGCCCACCCAAGACCTCTGTCACCCCCCCACCTCACCCAAGGTCATCAATCAACAGACCCAAATGCAGCCGTGCTTACTTGCTCTGTCAAGAGCAAAAGAGGTGTGGGGGCCCAGACTCCTGGGGGTGCCCACGGAGAAAGACACTTGTAATCACTGAGCAACTGCAAATGTGGGGATGGTCCCTGAGCCAGCCCTGGCCTCACACCCTGGGGACCCCACCCACAGAGATCAGGAGGAAGGCCTGCCTCCACTGCCACACTCCTCCACCCTTCTAGAACTTCAGCACCCATAGTAGCCTCCTGCAGAGCCTGGGGTGGCCCAGGACACTCTCCCATGCACGTGTGCGTGTTCAGTCGCTTCAGTCGTGTCCCACTCTTTGTGACCCCATGGACCGCAGCCTGCCAGGCTCCTCTGTTCATGAGATTCTCCAGGCAAGAACACTAGAGTGGGTTGCCATGCCCTCCTCCAGGGGATCTTCCCGACCCAGGGATCAAACTCGTGTCTCCTGTGTCTCCTGCATTGCAGGCAGATTCTTTACCACTGAGCCACCAAGGAAGCCTGTGGGAGCCAGTAAAACTCCGGAAACATCTAAGTACAGACCCCATCTCTGCCACCCACCTGTGGTCCGACTGGGGCAAGTGGCTTTTACCTGCTGGAGCCTCAGTCTCCTCATCTGTAAAATAGGGAGGGGCAGGACTATGAAGTAGTGAAGAGCATAGACGGGAGCCAGGCTTCTTAGGTTAGGATCTTAGCTCTGCCATTCCGGCTGGGCAGGCCACGCTTCCTGGTTGTAAACTCAGGGATAACAATAGTCAGTAGTAGCATGTGGGCTGTCGTGAGTTTGGAGTGAGTCCCTCTCTGCGAAGTGCTGAGAGCAGGCCTAGCCCACAGGATCTGTCCATCATGCCAGCTACTACACTGGAGAGGGCCTGGCTTTGAGTCCAGAAATCTAGATCCTAAATATATCAGGAGGGTAATCCCTGGTAAGTGATTTTACCTCTCTGAGGCCAGTTTCAGCACCTGTAACATGGGGGGGGGGGCGATGAAACAAGGGGAGTGAAGAGGATTAGAGATGCTGCTGCTGCTAAGTCGCCTCAGTCGTGTCCGACTCTATGTGACCCCATAGACAGCAGCCCACTAGGCTCCGCCGTCCCTGGGATTCTCCAGGCAAGAACACTGGAGTGGGTTGCCATTTCCTTCTCCAATGCATGAAAGTGAAAAGTGAAAGTGAAGTCACTCAGTCGTGTCTGACTCTTTGCGACCCCATGGACTTCAGCCTACCAGGCTCCTCCGTCCATGGGATTTTCCAGGCAAGAGGACTGGAGTGGTGTGCCAGTGCCTTCTCCAGGATTAGAGATGACGTACAGACAACACACAGTGCTTGGCACGCGGCAGACGCTCCATAAGGGGCAGGTAGGTTAGTGATGATATTAGTGACTGAGCAGGTCGTCTGGAAAACAGACACCACGAGAACAGTGGAGGGGCCTTTGATAATAGAGCCTGACCATCTGGGTTTGGATCCTACCTACGAGCTGTGTGACTTGGGCAAGTGGCTCAGTCTCTCTGGTCCTCAATTTTCTTTTCTGTAAAATGAGGTCCAGCAGTATCATTCAGAGTGATGGTGTAAGAATGACATGAGAAAGGCACAGGAAAGGCACAGGGCACGGAGCCTGGCCCATCACAGGTGGCCATGCAGGGCAGTGGGTGGTGGTGATACTGCAACACCCAGCAGAGAAGCTTGCCATGAAGAGTGCAGAGATGAAAGGCATCCTGGCCCCCCAGCTCCACACCAGCTCCAGGGACTTCAGACCTGAAGGCAGTGCAGCAAAGCCCAGGAAAGACAACACACTTCCCTGTGTGGGGCGCCCTCCCTCCAGGAATATCAGGGTCCTAGGCACTGAGATATTAGTCTTTGTTTTGCTTTGTTGAGATGGGGAAACTGAGGTTCAAAGAGAAGCAGTGGGTGGAGCTGGCCTTGGACCAGCCTACACCTGCCAACCTCCCCGGCAGCTGGCAGTGCAGGGCATGGGTCTATAAGGCAGTCGTGGGTTCACATTCCAGCTCCACACCCGCCAGGCCCAGATTCCCCTGCCCCTCCCTCTCCCATCCTTCTCCCCGACCTCAGCAGGCATCTGGCCTCCCCAGCTGGGGATACAGCTTACGCTGCCTGGCCTGGCCTCTCCAGGGCCTCTGCACAGACCGCCACTCATCCCTGAGCCTCTCGAGGCTGTCCTTAGAGAGCTCCACTCCCAGGTGGGGCCAAGGACACCTGGTCCAGCCCTAAATCAGCTAGTCCTGTCCTCCGGGCTCTGACCCAGGGCACCTGGGCTTGAATCACATTACTCACTTGATCCTGATGACTCCAGAGAGGACTGGGTACAAAGCAGTGAGCCTCAGTGGCTCAGGTGGGCCAAGCACCTGACCTGGAGTTAGGAGACACATCCCAGCTCCAGCTCTGACTCCCTTTACCTCGCTGAGCCGCACCCATTTCCCCTGTATGGGGAATGCAGACCCCAGTCATAAATGCCCTAACTGCTCCAAGTGCTCCTTGGCGACCTGGAGCACAGGGTGAAAGTGCTTTTTACAGCAGGGAGCCCTGGGCAAGCAGCAGGAAGGACTCTGGTCAAAGCGGGAAGGTAATTTCAAAAAACATCACAACCTTAATAAAAAAGGGCACAGCATGCTCATGGGAGGATCCTAGGTCTCAACCAGGGAGTGGATCACCTGGCTTGGGGCCCCCCAGTATATGACTTTGGGCCAGGAACATTCCCCTCTTGGAGTTTCAGTGATATGAGAAACACAAAACACTCTTACTCTGAGGAATCAATAAGAATTTAGCAATGCCTAAGTAAGTTTCTGGGACAGAGCCCTGTCCTCAGCAAAAGGAACAAACTTTGGACAGCGGTTCTCACACCTTGGGAAACACAAACAGGCCAAAGAGTATAATTCAGAAGGTCAGGGTGGGGGCCGAAGAATCTACGTTTTATTGGGCATCCTCCTGGGGTGGGCTGGTCGGTCCGGCTCAGGGGCTAGGCCCTCCGCTTTCAGGACAAGAGTGGGGTTTTATCAGAGCTGATGCTGGGATGGAGTTTCCCAATGAAATCTGGGGAAGGGGGAGAGGGGAAAAGAAGGGTAATAGGAGCAGAGGGGTGGGGCTGTTAACAATCTATTAATCTCCTCCCTTGCCGAAACAGAAATTGCTGAGGCACACACATCCTTCACGTGCTAACGGTCTGCAGCTGCAACACGAAGCTTTGATTACGAATGTCAACAAGACAGAGCATGAAATTAACTTCCCCTTAGTCAGTGGGCACAGGGAGACGCTGCACTCACTCACTGCCCTCGGTACGGAAACTCCCCACGACAATGTCGCATCAAATTAGAGCCTGTGCTACCAGGCTGGCATCTATATCTCTGCCTGTAGCATTCTCTTACAACTAGGCCCTTCAAACAAGGGCCTGAGGCTGGGAGAAAGGTCGGGGCTGGAGGCAGGTGATGGTCCCAGGTGAACTGGGAGGTGGCCAGAGCTAGCCGGGACCCCCATGGGGGGTTTGCCCACTGGACAAGGGAGAGGGGAATCGCCATGACAAAGAGTAAATCACCCCTCCGAAAAGTGCAAACCCAACATTCATCTGGGTCAATTCCTGCCCTGCCAGCCTGTCTGGAGAGACGAGTTGGGGAGACAGACTGTTCCAAGGCAGACTGCACCGAGTTAGTGGTGCAGGCCAGAAGCCAGGCTCCTATGACCCTGCACTCATCTGCTCCAGCCCGGCCTGTGCTGTCGGGTTCAAGCGGCAGCAGGAAGGAGGGGGCGACAAAGGGAGGTTCTTACATGAGCATGCCCGGGGTGGGGGCATGTGGCATGGCCTGCAGGCAGGACCTGGACAGGGGGGCACCCAAGACTGCCCCTGGTATGTGTGAGACGCTGTGTGCCCACCCATAGGCTCCTACCCACACAGGCCCCCAAAGGATGGAGATTCCTTCTGTCTCAGGGGTTAGTCGCCCTAACTAACTAACAAGGGTTAGTTTCCTTGTAGAGTGGCTGGTGACCGCCCCATCCATAGCCCAGGCCGCGGGCATGTTGCCTGGCTGCTCTGGGGGCTTCAGAGGGTGGAGATGGGAGTGGTACAGCCTCACCCCAATCTGGTTGGGCTCTCCTTGGCCATTTGCACACCCCACCCCCAGGCCAGGAACGTGGCCCAAGTCACTCCTTGTAGGCTGATAGACCAGCGGCCATAAGACCCAGCATCCGAGGTTCTTCATGCAAGAAGCCCTTTCTCCACTCACCCGTGGCCGATCACCCAGAAGGCCTGGCTGGCAAGCAGCTAAGCAGGCCCGGTAGCCTGGGGAGGGGTCACCATGCCAGCTGTGAGAGCTGGATGTTTTCCTTCTTGCCTTTGTGGTCTCCCTGTGATCTCCAGTTCTCTTCTGTGGCCCTCTAAAATAGCCATTAATTAGAGCCTGGTAATTAACTTTCTGGTTCGAGTAATATTTTGCAAAGGAATTCCATTAAAGAGTCGATTTGCATATCCTCAGACCTGGGACCTGGAAATACACAGGGTTTTTCTAGGAGAATGGGAAAGGCCCTGCAGTACCCCTTAGGCCAGGCATCCAGGCCTGGGCTCTGCGGGCACCTATGGGCAGGAGGGGGCTCAGAGGGTGGCTGTCCTGATGGCCTGGGGAGATGCTGAGTCGTGGGAGATTTTCCCCAGGAAGGGATGCAGTTTTGTTCACAAAACTGGCTGGCTCGGTGGCCACACACCCAGATAGCAACTGCACAACTGCACACAGATACCCACATGTAAGAGCTCAAACACGGAACACACCACACACACTGTGAAACAGGGGCTATGTAAATGCACGTGCCGGTAGACACGTACACAGAAGAAAACAGACATGATAAGAACAGTAGCCAGAACTCCTTGAGCGCTTAGAATGAGCCATATGTCCATAATCGACCTACAAAACACACTTCACGTGGTCCAACCCAACATGAAGTGCCAGGCACTGTTTCAAATGCTTTACATTCGATTCCTCATTTCAGATCCACAGACATGTACAAGGATGTTTACATATACACACCTTCATGAGCGCAGGTGTGTACTTGTAAGACATACGAAGACATGCATTCATGCGCATATCAAAGGCATGTGTACAGGCCTACAGACACCTGTACAGGCAAAGGCTTCTCTAGCCTTTAAAACCCCAGCTTGGGGCTGATCACATCCTTACGAGCTAATTTCCGCCGTTCCTAAAAATATTGCCCAGCTCGGATCTCTGGAAGATACACACGAGGGAGCTGCACATCTAAAAGGAGGGTGATAAAAATGAGAAAGCAGAAATAAATTGGTTCTTTTCCACGTCCGGGTCAGGTTCTGGAAATCTCCCTCCCTCTGGAGATGAAGCCCAGAATCACGTGCTCCTTGGCAGGGCTCCAGTCAGCCTTGCCCCAAAGGTGCCCATGGGGCTCTGAGTACCACGCTGCAGGGGAACTGGGGCCTGGACACAAGGCCAGGCTTCTGGGACGGTCCCACCACCACGCCTTTGACCACGTGCCTCAGTTTCCCTAAATCTAACAACCTCTGCACTGCTTACTGGTGCTGTACAGCGACAGACCTCTCAAAGTGCTGTGTAAGTGCCAGGCTTCCTTATGATAATTATCGGATTAAGAATTAAATCTGGTTCCTTTATGGAGAGCAGAGCAGAGGAGGGGGAGCTGGGGAGCACTCCTTGCAAGTAATTAATGGATTCCCTGCCACACTGCTTGGAAGGTAGAGGCCCATTTAACAAAGGTCCACCTACATGGATGGTGGTGAAGGAAGGCCAAACAGGGTAAGGGAGACTCTTGCAAGGGGCTTGTCAGAACGTTCAGAAGGCAAAGGACAGGAACAGACAAGACTCTAAAGTGGCAGCACGGCACTACTGGCCATTAAACCCAGGAAAACAATGTTCAGTGATTAATAAGCAAGAAATGCAAATAACAAAGAAATGCTACCCTTCTGCCTATACAAACAACGAAGATCGTGTTACCAATGACGCCCCATGTTTTCAAAGGCGTGAACAAACAGGTGAGCTCCCTCAAAAATCTTTGGGGGAGTGTAAATTACTACAGGCTCTCAACGGGAAGCATATTTATCAAAAGCCTGAAACTGCTCATATTTTTTGACCTAGTAGTTCTAAGACTTTATCTAGTGGAAACAATCACAGATGGAGACAAATGATGCATATGTAAGGATTAAATACCAGCACCATTTTTAAGAAAGAAAAACTAGACATAACATAAACACCTAGATTACTAAAAAGAAGTATGGTCCAAACATCAAAAATCGATTTTTAAAACACATGTAGAACAAGTTTGCTTTCTCGGGTGCAGACAAGTCCCAGGGTCTTTCTACCTGGCTATTTCTTGTGTTCAAAGTAGCTGTGATCCTCTGTACAGCCCTCTTCACCTTTCAAGGGACAGCAGTATCTAGTTCCTTCTCTTTAAATAAAAACACCACGTGATTGCACATTATTATTCCCACACTGCAGAGAAGAAAACTGAGGCTTACACCAAGACAGAGTGACCTTTCCCTCCAAATACTAACTTCCATTTACTGAAAACCTACAACACAGTTGTCTAACTGCTCTCATGTGTTATAACTTATTTAATAAGATTTTAGAAACATTTAAGAAATGTGCAAAACCCAGTGATAGCTGCCAAGGAAACAGCACTGAACAGGACATTTTCTATTAAGTACATGATGAATATATTAATATTAATGTTTCCAATGACGTGATTATCATCAGATCCATCTTGCTGATGGGAAAACTGAGGCTCAGAACAGTTTCCCCAGGAACTGCCTGGCTTCAAATCCAAAGATCACATACTTCCCATTACTCCCAGACACTGAGATGCACGATCACCTTGCGATCACCCAAGAGAAGGCGGAGAAGGACCAGGCACTCGCTGTCCAGACCATGGGAGGGAGAGAGTCAAGAACACCCAGGCCTGAGTGCCCAGCCCTGCCTGCATCTGCGGTCAACAGAAAACAGATCCCCTCTTCCATTTTCTCCAGTTCCTCACCAAGCTCCCTCTCCCCGCTCCAAGAAATGCCTCACCCAAAGGGACAGAACTGATTCCTGCCTACTCAGGGCCAGTGGATGGTCCCTGAAAGCCCCCACCCCTTACCTCCAAATTATTCCCCTCCCTAGTCTTACACGGTCCGGAATCCTACCCTTAGTAACTTTCAGGTGTGGGAACTCCCGGCAACACGCATATTCCCTGGAAGGGGTAGTCAGGCCTTGGCTCCCCACGTGATCAGCCCTGTGTACTTGCACCTGGGTTGTCCACCTGTGTGGAGGGCCAGCATCACCCAGAGAGGATATCGGGGAGGGGAAAAAATGAGGAAGGCACAGTTATTGCCAGCTGACCCTCCCAGCTACTTTAGGAACATTAATAAATAAATGAGTGAGTTCGAAATTATCTTCTGGGAGGGCAGAAACACCACATCCAAGATCTCTTTTACCAACATTAAAACTGTCTTGTAAATGAGGCAGAAACATTTCCAGTCTGCAAAAAAAAAGCTTTTGCCAGCACACCTTTCACCTGGGAAGCCTCGGAGCAGTATTCATTTCTGCTGTCTGCGGGGATACCTGTCCTTGGTGCTTATCTCCAGAACCTCTAAAGAAGAAATGAATGTTGAGGGACCCAGTGATCTTGGAGACCAGCTGGGAACCTCCACAGGCTGTTTTCAGGGAAATAAGTACAAAGGCTCAAATGCGTGGCCCTCGGACCTCCCAGAGCCTAGCTGTGCCCCCTCCCCAGCCCTGGCTGGCTTGACCCCAGCCTCACAACCAGACATCAGCTCTCTCCCCACCTCCACACCAGGTCTCCACAGCTGGACCGGATTCCAGTTGCCAGGGAGCCGAAAGATCCCAGGACAGAACCAACTGGTTTCCAACCTCCAGATGAGAGAATCCCAGCACAAAAAATAACCTTCCCAACACAGCAGTTTGCGGAGCATGGCAGAAAGCGTGCGACAAAGCCGCTTCAGCAGCAGCCATAGAACGAACAGATTCACCCAGTGTCAGAACCCAGGCGGCCGCCCTGAGTGCCCGGTGCTCCTTCTCCATGCGAGGCGGCCACGGGAGCCAGCTCACACCGGCTACTCTAGAGGCCCCCACCCCCCTTTCCATGCCCATCCCTTCATGGAGGCTGCTCTCTCTGCACTTACCCCCTTCCCAGGAAGAGGCATGGCTGCTCGGCGGGGTCCCATGGAGCCAGGATTCAACCCCCTCCTCACCGCTGAGCCAAGTCGAAGGCAGCTGATCAGTCCACCCAGCCTCAGCGGCACCACACCACGTCAGAGTCAGGGAAGTGGGGGAGGCGTCTCTGCACTCACCCAGGTTTGACCATGAGCTTGGCGGGTGGGGTGGGGTCGCCAGAGCTGGTTTTACTCACTCCAAACAGGACGCCTCCAGGAGCTGCCCCAGAGACATACCTGCCCGTCTATCCCAACGGCAGCCGATCAATCTATTTCTAAGCAAGGCAGCAGCAAATCAGGAGATCCCAGTCCTAGCAGAGCCTATTTCAGCTCCAAGGCTGGGTAGAAGCATTTCAAATTCCATCTCTCTGCCTGTCCGTGGGAAGTCTGGGCTCCCTTCCTGTGCCAGAGAAGCCTCCAAGCCAGATTTTGTTTATAGAAAATTAATAAGACAATCCCATACCACCGCCAGTGACATTCTGCTCCAGCTACCGTTCACCACCGGCGCTAGAAACAGACTCGTAGTTTTACTCCCCACCGCGGCCCCGACTCCGTGCCCCTCCAGCCTGTGGCAAAGCTGACCTGAAGTCAAGCTGGGCAGGACCTGCTCCAGGTCATCTCGGCCACATCCCGACCTCCGCCCAGGGTTGCCAGCCGATTGCTCGGCAGCATCTCAGTGCGGGCTGCCCGCTGGAGGGAGGTAAACAGCACGCACGCTGTCTGCTCCCGGAGGGCAGACACACTCAGAGGCTGGACTGCCTGCCATCTCTCCTGCTCCCCGGACCACCAATACAAGCACACAAAACTAGGTACGTACACAAGGTCTCGCATGTGGGTGCAGAGGGTCCTGACCACCACCCAGGAAAGTGCAGCGAAGGGCATGTTCCCGAGGGAGAAAGCCGGAGAAGGCAGGGGCCGGTCGGAGGGAGGAAGGCAGCAAGCCGGGTGGCCTGCCGCTCAGACAATAACAAAGATGGGAATCGAGGTTTTCAAAGACGCAGTGGCTGCACCCAGCACCGAGCTCTGGCCTGGCTAAATCTTCCTGCCAGGACACGCCTGGTCCCCTGGGGGCACTACGGCCATCAGAGAAAGGCTGAGGGTCCTGCCTTGGACTGGGGCTGGCAGCGTGGGGCAGGAAACCAGCCGCAGGCAGCAGTTAGGATGCATTAGAGAGAGCAGCTCCCGGTGGATGAAAATTAAAGGTCTAGTAATTCTCCTGGAGGGTGGAAGGGGTACTCTTCAGGAAGATGCTAGGGGTCAGTTAAACAGTCAGTCAACCTTGGGCAGGAGTTGGGCTATAACTTGTACTCCTCTGCCTGCTGGAACCAAGGGGGAGGGGAGAGGCATTTTCATTCTACCTGTGCCTCCCCTACAGGGAGTGCCAACTCGCCAATCACACATAGGGGCACAGCCCTATGAAGGGAGGCAGATGCCAAGGGCCTGAGACACAAGGCTGAATGCTGAAAAGGCTCCTTGGTGCCTGCCCATTCCTTCACCTCCACTTAGCCGAGCAGGGACACGTTCTAACTGGCACTAGAATCCATCACCATGCCTGTGCCCAAACAGAAAGGTGCCAGGGCTGGCACGCTCAAGGAGAGGAACCTGGGCCCGGAGAGGAGAGGCTGTGTCCGCCCAGTGCCCCCGCACGCGGACAGGATGGCTTGCCCTTGCGAGCTGAAGCCTGCTCTTGCCAGTGACTCCTGGCAGGCTGAACCACCTCCTCTCTCTGCCCCACAAGCCACCTCCCCTTGGAATTTCCACACCTGCTCCAGGCTGGCCCGGGGAAAGGAACCGGGGAATTGGAGACACCCCTGGGAGTGGAGAGGTGAGAGAGGGAGCAGCTGCCCGGGGCTGGAAAGGATGAGGCCCTTCTTCCTTGGCCTCGGGCACTGCCCGCTTGCTCGCCCCAACCCCCAGCAGAGCACGCGCCCTACTTAGAGCAGATGTGTCCCCTAAGCGACCCAGCCCCCTGCTCCTCCCCTCCAGATGTTCACCCTTTTCCTCACCGCTGGGTCTCTGCAGAACCCAGCCGAAATGCCTTTTGTATCGGACAGTCAAGGGCTCCAGAGGCAGGGAGATGGATCCTGGGGTGGAGGTGCCACTTCAGCCCCCAGCGCCGGGCACTGCACCGCCCGGGAAACAATGCCCACCTCGGCGAGGCGAGGTAGGACTTCTCTGGGAAGGCACTTCCCTCCGGGCCTCGACCCGAGGTTCAGGCACCTCGTCCTCACCCCCCGGGGGAAGAGAGAAGGGTCCTCCCGTCGCTCCTCCCCGGTCCGAGGTGGCCCCACAAGTTGCCAGAGGGCGGCGTGGGGAGCCCTCGCGCTTTCGGCGCGCCCCAGTCCCGGCTCTCGCTTTGTCCCCGCGCCCTCCCGGGCGCATCCCGGGGCGGCGGCGCGCGGAGGCCGGGCCGGCGGCGGGCTCACCTCTCATTGTCCGCGGCGGAGGCGGCGGCGGCGGCGGCGGCGCTCCGGAACCCCGGCAGGATGTGGCGGAAGCTGTGGTTGCGGTCCAGCTTGGGCTGGCTCTTGGTGCGCTTGATGGAGCCCTTGAGGCGGCGGCTGAGGAAGCCCTGCGCGCGGGGCGACAAGAAGGGGAAGGGGAGGCGGGGTTAGCGCGGCGGCGGGTCCGGGGCCCGCGCGGGACCCGCGCCCTGGCTCGGGCGGCCGCGCGGCCGAGGGCGGGCGCGGGCTCGGGCTCGGGCTCGGACCCTGCAGCTCGCGCCCCGCGCCGCCCGCCTGCCGACCGAGCGCCGACGGCCCGGCCCGCGC
>ML660778.1:13079157-13495774 GCA_007570785.1 Antilocapra americana | reverse complement strand
CACACACACACACACACACACACACACACACTCAAGTGTCAAAGGCCAGAACAGAAATTGACTGCCCAGCCCCTCCTACCCACACCCAAGGTACTATGCTGGGCCTAGGAAAAGAAGGAAAGAAGGGAAGGTGGGCTTCTCCCTGAGTGCAGGGGTGTCACCTGCAGCTCACAGGTGAGGATCACAGAGAGGAGAGCCTCGCCCACTCCCATCTTCATGGGTGCATCCGTCCTCACCCAGGAGGCAGCATCTGGCGGGGCAGCGGTGGGGGGTGGTATGGGTTTGCATTCCAGCAACAGCACTTGGACACCTAGGAGTCACGGGTCACCACTGGACTCTCAGCCCGCTTTTCACCTGAACTGTAAAGCACTCAGCACCACACATGGCACACAGTAGGTGCTCTGGCAGCCCCCGACTCCATCATCTATTCAGTCCTGCATCCTGAAGGTAAGCTTTCAGCACCTTCTCCCCTTTAACAAACCAACTCCAGGTCACTGCCGATGGGTGGGTGGGCCTGACCTGCAACAGGGCTCAGGATGGAGGCAGAAGCCCATGGCGCCCCCTCAGCCCAGTCTCAGCTTCTCCTTCGTGACCATATCTAAGGGCTACACCCAGAGAACCTTCAAAGGAGGAGGCCGTCTGAACAGGTGTGTCTCTCCATTTCTTTCTAAGGCTCTGTGCAAATGCCAAAAACTCACCTAAACAGGAAAGGGAGGGAACAATTCCACCTAGGTATTGCCATCTCTCTGCACCCCAGGTGAGGAGGTATGCTGGACCTAGAGGCTGGCAGGTGGACCTGATGTCCTGGCAGGCTGAAAGGAGCACCTCACTCTCTCCACCCTAGCACAGGCTCCAGGGAGGGGCAGAGGTGGTTAAGAGTCCTCCTTCCAAGATAACAGAGAGAGAGCCAGGAGGGCCCACAGCTGGTAGCCAGGCCAATGCCCACATGACACAGAGAAGCACCTGAGGCCCGGAGACAAGAGGGACTTTCCCAGAGTCACCGAGCAGGGCAGTGGCAGAACCGTGGTCCAACCGAGGTTCCCCTTTCTCCTTGCCCAGTGCTGTTGCAACATCAGCATGCTTCCAGAACTGCCCACCTCCCTGGGTTTCCTCTTCCTAGGCCTCAGTCTTCCCATCTGTACTATGAGGGCTTGCCATGCCCCTTTCTAGAGCTGACATTTAACGATTCTCTAAACCTAGAGCAGCCGCCTTCCACAACTGGGCTCTCCCATGCTTGGCATTAGCAGCACCAGCAAATTCTGTGGCTTTGTGCAACCCTTCAGATGCACAATTCCTCCTGCCCTCTTTCCCGGTTCTGGGGGCTCTGCCCTCAGCAAGCTGCCGGGCCTCCCCAGCTGCCTCCCCTGGGAACTATGCATCATCAAAGAGGGTCCCAGCTGGGGAATGACTCAGACGTCAGACGTTGTGACAGGTGAAAGCGGAGAGGAATTTTAAGGCAAGATCAAGTTAGTCCCTTCCCTGTGGCCACCTACTCACAGGCCACCCTGTACCCATGGAACCCTCCCTAAGCCCATGCTCCTTTGAACATAAGTCCCCCACACTCCACCCTACCCAGAGAAAGCAGTCTACTCAGGTGACACAAAGAGAACCAATTCATGGGCCACGAGAACCAGGAGGGGCCTGGAGCCTGACACTCAAGGATCATTCTTGCATTAAAATATTACCCAGAGGGACTTCCCTTGTGGTCCAGTGGTTGAGAATCCACCTTGCAATACAGGGGATGCAGGTTCAATCCCTGGTTGAGGAACTAAGATTACATATGCTGGGGAGCAACTAAGACTCAACACAGTCAAATAAATAAATAAATATTAAAAAACAGTGCCTGGATAACTACACTCAAACATGTTCTCGTGGAGAAATGTGCTGTGCTTAGTTGCTCAGTCATGTCCAACTCTTTGCGAGCCCATGGAGACTGTAGCCCACCAGGCTCCTCTGTCCATGGAATTCTCCAGGCAAGAATACTGGAGTGGGTAGCTGTTCCCTTCTCCAGGAGATCTTCCCAACCTAGGGATCGAACCCAGGTCTCCCGCATTGCAGGTGGATTTTTTATGTCTAAGCCACCAGGGAAGCCCAGGAGAAATACCCAGGGCCAGAAACACACCCAAGTTCAAACACATGCATGGTGCACCTGGCGGGGAACATGGTCACAAAGAAATGCATGTATGAACAGAACAGATCTCCCTGGCACCACCATATATACACACAAATGCACGTGCACACCAACCAGCACACACATAAATACACACCACCATGAAACACACAAGTAAACATACAACTATACTGAGACAGGCTCACAAATTGACACACATACTCAGCTGTCATCAGGCACGCGTAGAGTTACATTGACACCCAGGCCAAACACACCAACCCACACGCACTCATGAGGGTGGCCGGGTAAGCATGAAGAGCCAGAAGCCCAGACCTTGGGCCCGAAAGGAGAAACTGGCTCCCTGTAGCGGTTTCCACAATCAGGCGGGTCTCATTTTGTGCCAATCTCCTAGGACGACTTACTTGCTTCTCTCACACCCTGATAACTGTCTTCACAGTTCCTTGAACATGTGGTTTCTGGGTGCCTTGAGGCCTGGCAGGTTGTTCTACAGGATCACACCCCTACCCAAAGCTGGAGACCCCTGCCCCAAACATCTCTCCCTCTGCCCATCACCGCACTTGAAACACCACCCTGTGACACACCTATTTAAGTCTTGGGAATCCCTGGGGGAAACGCAAGTACCTTCCCTCCCCCTCCCCCTCCCCCAGGCGGCATGGTAGCAGAATGTTCCACCAGTTAATGTCGTGGGCCCTAGGCCAGTGACCTAACTGCCAGAGCCTATTTCCTCTTCTGTAGAACGGGAAAGATAGCAGCCACCCCACAGGTTGTTGGAATGAGTCAATGGGCTGCATGGAAAGAACTCAGCCCATTTCCCGGCACACGGCAGAAATATTAGCTCCAATCATCAGCACGGTCACTGTCATTGTTTTTATTGCTCAGACTTTGCTCAGCTCCCAAGGGCCAGCCCAGCGATTAGCCAGAAGGAAACAGAAAGCAGCAGCTCACAGAGCAATCTCTAGGACCCAGAGCTCCTGTGATGGAGAAGGGGGCTGGTCCACTTTCTTGCACCCCAAGAAAGGCTGGCTCTCTGCCCTCAAAGGCCCCTTCGTCCAGCTGGAGAGGTGGCCCAGGCCGTGCTTAGGCACCTGCAGGAGCCTCCTGGCTGCTTTGGCAGGCTCCAACCCTGCCACCCTCCCCTGTTCATTCTCCAAGAACATTCAGAGGGACCCTTGGAAAATCAGAGGAGATCCTGCCGTGGACCAGCTGCACTCCCTTCCACAGTTCCCCAGGGCTCCTGGGGTGAAGGCCGAGCTGCCTGGTGAGGCCTGAGGCCCCTCAGGATCTCCCCCTGCTCAGATCCCAGGGGCTTCACTGGCGCTCCTGCCACAGGGCCTTGCCGCAGGCTGTTGCCACTGCCTAGAACAGAGGCCCCCTCTGCCCAGTGGGCCCTGAACACCCTTCAGTCTCTCCTCAGCCTTCTTTTCAGGGGCCTCCCTGATACCCTCAGATTGAACTAGATCTCCCTGCAGACCAATCACAGTTGTAGTTATATGTCTGTTTCAGACCTCCCTCTCCTACGGAATTATGGGGACCATCATAGCCTGGGTCCCCAGTGCTGGACACCTGGTAGGTATTCCATATATACTTCCTAAATGAATGAATAAGTGTTTATGATACAAAATAAAAAAGAGAAAGGCAGACAGAGAATGTGCTCTAAGAGGCATTTTAAGGAATTCCACTTGGGGTCAATCTGGATGGACTTGCTGGAGGAGGCAGCTTTTTTTTTTTTTTTCCCAAGTTTCAGACTATTTATTCATCAGTGTAAACCCCAACACAATACACCAACGTGATTTTGTGCATTTAGAGGAGAAATATTTCCTGGTTAAGTGGAAAATTGTGCGGATGGCTTCTGGAAGACCTTCATTCTAAGCAGCTTTATAGTGAAATATTTCATTTAGAAGTCTGGACCTTCTTTCTTCAGTTTGCTGTAATCTACATTCACAGAGTAGAACTTGTACTCATCATTAGGACCTAGTTTGTTCCAGGGTTCTGGGTTATTCTTTCTGTCCCAACTGACATCGGGATTGAACAATGCAGGCGCGTGACATACAGTGCTGCTCCAGTCCCTCCTGCTCCAATAAATATGAAGAGGGGGATCAAGCTAGGATGCTTCTTGGCCTGACCGATGATCTGGCAGAGCATGGTTGTGACAGAGGCCTCGAGTCCAAACCGAGAAAAAACTAAGCTGCAAGGCCAGAGACTAAGCACTCACCGCACCTGGAAGGAGCGGGCGTCCCAGGAGGCAGCTTTTGAGGGCATAATAGAAATACTGAAGGTGAGGCAGTGAGATCATCTGGGGCAGGACAGCCACATAGGGGTATTCCAGGCAGAATCCCAGTACAGGCAATGGAGCTGAGGTAGGACAGCAGTAGGTCTGGCTGGCTTCGAAGGCCCTGGCGTGATCACAAGTCTTATGACCTCTAAGTTACATACCCAACTGTAGGTTCATGACATGGAGTGTAAAACCCCCTCCCCAAAGCAGGGGACGCCCAGGTCGAGGGGGGCCCTTAGGAACCCTGAGAGTCTACAGGAGGGAGGAGGAGGCATATAGTTGGGAAGGTGGGAGGAGGAAATGAGGACATCAGAGAGGCCATCCTGGTACCTGCCAGTGCCCAGGACTGAGCGACATCAGTGACCAGAAACCAGACACTCATTCCCACGGTCTCAAGCAAGAATGTGATAACCCAGAGCAGCCAGGAGTGACTCACTGCCCCACGAGTCCTCTGGCGGGCCTCACAAGCCCACCCCAGAGATCTGGACGGCCACATGCACTTCATCAGCTCTTTAAGCCCTTGGCCAGCCCTGACTTCAGGGCGAGTCCAGCTGGAGGCCACCTCCCTCCAGGAGCCACACCCTGGCAACAGGCTCCCTACTCTCTCCCTCTGCCCCCCTACCAGCCCCATCACTGAGGCCCTGGGCCCGGGCCAGTCTTCCTGGGGTGACTCACTGCTCATCCTCCATCAGCACATCTCTGCCCTGTGCTCTGTGCGCTCTGTGCGAGAGAATGCTCTCAACAGAGGCTTCCTGGCAGGAGTAGCAAGAAAACCATACGCAAGAAATCTGGATTCAAAACCCTGCTCTGCTATTAACGGTTACAAGAACTATTCCAGCGCATTAATAAGAGTAAGCCAGATGTATTTATTAAGCTCTGTCTCAGCTTCAGGCACTATATCAGAACTTCATGTGACTCACTCTAATTCTCATAGCAAAATGTGCAGATAAGAAAATGGAGGCTCAGAGATGTAAAACTACTTGCACAAGATTGCACAGCCAGGAAGTGGCAGAACTGGGTTCCACCCAGGTAGTCTGCCCCAGAGCTCAAGTCCTTCCATTATTCCATTACTGCAGTATGAGGCTCTGAGCAAGCAACTTAGCCTCTCTGTGACTCAGTTTCCCCATCTGTAAAATGAGGAGATGGTCTAGCTGATCTCTAGATCCCTTTCCATCTTAGGCATGCCATCTTTCCCCTCCCTGATGACCCATTTGCAGGTGACAACAAGGGGGCCTTCTGGAGACAACAGCTTGCCTGAAGGAAGGAACTTCAGGCCCTGCTGGGTCATAGGGAGCTTCTGTAGGGTAAGATGGCCTCACCCTACCCCCCTCCCAGGCAGCTTGCAGGCCAGGGCTAGCCCCGGACCATCAAGGCAGGGGAGAGGAGCTATCCTATTTCTCCCTGGACCACAAGCCACCAGGGAGCACCAGGACCCCAGGGTGCTCCATCCCCAAAGGCCAGAGCGGGAGAGACAGACAAGAAGTGGGGGGAGCCCCATAAATCCACCTGAGTGAGCAGTGCGTTTAAAAGCCCTTTTCACTACAGGATACAAAACGCACCGTTTGGGGAGAGGATTTTATAGGCTATTTCTCCTTCTGGGTTGATTTACCGTCTATAGGCCAGACTCACCTGGCTGCCTGCCCCTGAGGAATCATGGGAACCCATGCGGCAGAGGCAAGGTCAATTTCAAGGCAAGACTGCTGTGGTCCGGGTGGCCTGTCCTGACCTCCTCCCAAGTGGGTGGCCACTGGGCCTTGGAGATGTAGTGGGCCGTCAGGAGCCAGGGGGTGTTAGCTCACCCACTCCCCTCGCCCCACACTCAACTCACTGGATGCATTCCCTCCTCTCATCGCTCACACATCTTCATCCCACCAGCCCCTCTGGTGCCTGCCACAGGTGAGGCCCTGCCCCTGTGCCCGGGGCTCAGTGAAATCAGAAATAGCTGCTGCCCTTAAGAAAGTCACCACTCTCTCTGGTGGATGGTGAAGTCACAGCATCTGTGTTCTTTCTGGAGCCTGGGATGGGGACGCCTGCAGGAACCATGATGGGGGGGTGGGTTCGGAGGAGGGAAGGAACTTTCAAGGAAGGGAAATGGGGAGGAACCGTGGGCAGATGGGCCAGCTTGCACAGAGGCATGGACCCTGGGACAGGCCTGGGGGGCCTCGATGCCGGCAGGGGAGCCGGATGCCCCCTCCTGGCAACCATTGATGGCGCTGGAGGGGAGCAGGAATGATCATGGCTCGTTTTAGATGTTCCTTAAGCAATTCCACGAGAAAAGTTACTCATCCCCCAGCAGGGCCTTGTGTTGGAAACAGATGCCATTGCCGCCACTTCCAAAGAGGGCCTCCTGGCTTGGGAACAATTCCCACCCGAAGACTCAGATATAATTACATCTACGATCCAACCCAAATGCCACTTGGTATGACAGAGGCAATCACTTCATTTCTATACGGGGTTGGGAGGAGGCATCTGAGCTCTGGCCTGGCCACTCCCAGTTTCCTGGGTTCCCTAAGAGAGGGGGAGGCCTTCAGGGGCCACATGTTGGGGTGGGAAGAGGGGAGCAATTTCCTCCCACCCCAGGGTGTCTGCCCTGCACACCCCCTTCTGACATGGAGGGGTGAAAGGGGGTGGCCAGAGCAGCTGCAGACAGGGGTGGGACATGATGAGATCAAATGCCGGCTCTGTCCCCAATCGGCTGTGTGACCTGTGACAGCGTACCTCCCCTCTCTGGACCTCATCTATAAGATGGAGAGTCTAGCAACACTGGCCCGCAGAGACTGGGCTGCGTGTTGTGGGCCAGGCTCTGCAAGACCTTCACTGTCCAGGCTCGTGAGATGAGCGAGCTTCAGCAAGTCCTTCACTCTCCATCTGCCTTGGTTTTGTCACTTGGAAAAAAAATGGGATCTGTGTTATGTGCCTCAAGAGATGATCCCCAGTGAGGGCTCAGCGGAGGGTCTGAGCCAGAGGACCGCATGAAACAGCCCCCCTCCTTATGCAGACAGTAAGGAGCTGGGATTCAAACCCAGGTGGATCGGACTTTGTCAGAGGACAACCAGGATGGAGTGTCTATTAATCCAGCCCGGTGACCACGGTGCAGGGACACTGCCCACCCACCTGCACATGGGCCCTCCTTTTGCTGGAAGGCTGCCTGGGCCCCAGACCTTGCCCCTCTCCCTGTCCCTGATGAGGGTCCCCTTTCACAGGTCCTAAAGCTCTCTGGTCAACATAGTCCGGTCAGCTCAGCCAACGGTGCCAGACCCAGCTGCCCACGGGCACTCCTGTTTGGAGCTGTTCCGTCCACCCAGCAGTAGGCTCTGCAGCCTGTGTCGCTGGACCCCATGGCCCCAGGGTGGGGGCCACACAAAACACCCCCAGATTTCCACTCTCTTTTGGGAGTTGCTGGCCAGGCAGCCACTCGCTGCCCTCTGCTGCCCCCAACTGGGCAGAAGCCGCCCTGCGCGGACACCTCCGGCTCCTTACATCTGTACCCACCACCTGGGAATTTGGTCTCTGGTCTCTTGGGGACCCTTGCACCACTCCCTCCCCCAACCTCCTGGTCTCAGAGTGGAGGCCTGGGAGCTCTGTCGTTTCGGATCCTCAGGAGGAGGCGTGAGGTAAGGAAGACCAGAGGCTCTGGGAAAGGGACGGGATGAGGTGAGCCCCTCCCGCCAGCAATCTGGGCTTTCTGAGGTTTGTTGTGAGATTGTTGGCTGAACAGCAGCCCTGAGGGCCAGGGGTTCCTGTGCCAGTTTACAGACGGAAAAAGAGAGGCTCAGAGTTGGCGCCCTGGCCTGAGCGATCCCACAGAGGGAAGTCGTGGAGCTAAGATTTAAATCCTACCCCTCCCAAGCAGACCTGTGGGAAGAGTCAGTACTGTGTCCCCAGGACAGTGGACCCCAGGAGGTAGGGGGAGGAGGGGGGCTCCTGGTGAAGAGAGGGAGAAAGACTCTCCCCAGTAACGTCTCACCTGCCAATCACAGAGAGCCTGACTCTCCACTGTGAGTGACTCAAACACCCAGCTGATAAGGCTCCTTTTGTGCAAAGAACCTTTGACACAGGGACCGACCGAGGGAGCCAGCCTCCGACGCCTTAGTGGGGACCAGTTTATCCAGCTGCTTGTTGCCCAACAGGTTCAAGTGCAGGACCTTACAGGGACATCCTGGAAGTCCTTCTGGAGGACCCCAGGACGGGGGGGGGGGGGTGGGTGGGGCAGAGGTTGTCCTTATTCCCGTCTCCATCATCCCACCCAAGCCCGCAACTCCTGCAACAAGGCAGCAGATTCCAGGACTCCTCGAAGTGAGTTCTTCCTTCTAGCCCTGCCCTCAGGGACCCCTGCAAGGGCATTCTAAGCTCAGATGCTGAGGGCAGGGATGAGAAAAGCAGCTTGCTTGCTCCCCATCCTCTATCCCCCACTCCAGTCCTGGTCTCTGATGCTATTGGGGGGCATCTTTCTCCCTCTCTTCACCAGGAACCCCCCCACCCCCACCTCCATCCGGGGGACACAGTACTGACTCTTCCCACAGGTCTACTTGGAAGGGGTAGGATTTAAATCTTAGCCCCACGTCTTCCGTCTGTGGGATCGCTCAGGCCAGGTCTCCAACACTGAGCCTCTCTTTTCTCCTCTGTAAACTGGCCCTCAGAACTGCTGTTCTGCCAGGACTCCAGACTTTCTAGAAGGGGAGAGTGGGCAGAGACCAGGGGGCTCCAGACTCTCTCAGATGAGTCAGGTATGCTGCTCTGAAGGACACAATGCATTCCAGATCTGCTCTGGCCAGTTCTGGCCGACCCTCACCTCCCCCTCTGGGGACTCCATACTCCTATTAATATAGCCTTCCATCCTGTTTGCTCTGTGAACTGCAGTAGATCTGCTGTCCCTCGTTTTCCAGCCATGCCCTCACACTTCAGCCCCTACATTGCTCCCTGTTCCCACTATCACTTGCTCAAGCTATTAATATTTCCCATTTCTCAGCCTTCAGAAGGGCCATCCTGGCTGCCAGTCCTTTCCCCTCACCTGCCCAGAAATGATTTCATGAAGCCCCAGCTAACCCTGCCTGTTAGGCAAACAAACCCTGTATGTTTGCGAGTAGAAACCACCTGTCAATGCCCCACAGGCCCTGAAACATAGTTGAAAGTGTTAGTTGCTCAGTCGTGTCCGACTCTTTGCAACCCCATGGACTGTAGCCCACCAGGCTCCTCTGTACATGGAGTTCTCCATGGAGTGGGTTGTCATTCCCTTCTCCAGGGGATCTTCCCAACCCAGGGATCAAACCCAGCCTCCTGCATTGCAGGAAGATTCTACCATCTGAACCACCAGGGAAGTCCTGAAACATAGTTGGTGCTGGTTAAAAATTTATTAAAAGAAAGAAAAAAGGAAAGGCAGTGAAGGGAAGGAGGAAAGTAAGTTAGTGCATACCCACCATAGGACTCGCAGACCAGAGCTTGACTCCCACCTCTACCACTCATGGGCTGGGGGACCCTGGGCCAGTCCCTTCTCCCTGAACCTTACTTTCCAAATCTGTAAAGTGGATCTGATGAAGCCACCTTCTTGTTTATTAATGGGGCAGGCAGCCTCCCAACCCTACCGAATACTACAGCCGGCCCATGGTCCCAGGCCTCAGATGCTGACCTGGCCTTGATTCAGGAAGCTTCAAACAGTCCCTGACCCCATACTCCCACCCTGCAGACTGTCCTGGCCAGCCCCGGCCACCCTGGGCTGTCTGTGACGATGTTCCCACCTCCTGCATTCCTCCTGCAGGAAGGCAGACACAGACCAAATGGACACACACCAAAATGATAGTAATTTGCCTTTGGGGTTTAAATGGTTTAATAACAATTAGGCTCAATGAAAGACAGAGGAAGAGGAGGGTTGAGGGTATGGGGCCTGCTCTCTCTACCAACCCCCTCATCTTCAGAACAATGGGCAGACACTGGGTTGGGAGATGCCAGCTCACCAATTCACGTGGGTCAAGAGAGCAAGGGACATCAGCCTCACAGGCAAATTTCTGGTACCACAAGGTGCTGGGGCACCCAATCTGGGGTCCAGCACTCCTATCTGCCAGCCATGCTTTGTATCTGACATCCTTCTGCCAGTCTGTGGGCCACAGACATAGACATGTCCCACATAAAAATGCATCAGCCTGGAGTGATGGAAGGAGGCCTAGCAGGTATTCCAGGCCAACCTACCTTCTCTGGGTCTCAGTTGCCCCATCTGTGCAGGGACAGAGCTGGCCCCTGTGATCTGGGGGTTTGACCAGCTTTTCTGTCCACAGGAGTTGCCTTAGCCAACAAGGGGGACTAATAGGGGCAGACGGGCAGACCAGGAGGAGGAGGTGTGCTGATGAGCCGTCGGGGGCCTCCAAGGGTAGTCAGACTCACGAAGTTCATTCCCTTCAGCCCCCTCCTCCCAGGGAACATGACAGGGGTGGGAGGAAGGGCTTGACTGCAGGGAAAAGAGGGCAGGAGGGAGCAAGGCAGGAGGGGCACAGGACAGGGGAATAGAGGCATCCAGGCTCCATTCCAGGCCCAGCTCCAGACATGCTGTGTGACTTCAGGAAAAGACCCTCCCCTCTCTGGGCCTCAGGCCCTGCTCTGCAGAAGGAAGGGTTCAATCAGAGAATTTCCAACAGCCTTTCCACCATGGTTTTAAGCGGGGGCCACCCACAGTCCTGCATGTTTGTGGTCATGTACCTGTTTCTGTGTATATGAGAAAGAAAGACAACTGAAATGTGGGGATGATTTGGAGAAACCTTGGTAAGAGGGGTGAGCAGGTAAGGAAACCTCAGATCCACATCCCAGAGGTCTCCTGCCCTATCCACTCTGACTCATCTTCCCCTCTGACTCTTGTGTCTGTAGGGGAAAGTCCAAAGCTCTTACCCACTCACTTTTCTCTCTAGGCTCCTCTCCATCATATTTGCAACTCATTCAGCATCATCTAATCACACAGAGCCTTTGGCTTGTTCCTGTGTAGTTAGATCCCACTCTGACTGGAATATTCTTCTCCTTTTGCCCCCCCCGACAGACTCCTATAGATCCCTCAAAGGCCAGACCCAAAGATCCCTCTTCAAGAAATTCTTCCCCACCCTCGCCAACCAGAGGTAACTGCCCCTTATTATGGGTTCTCACAGCATTCCAGGCACACCGGCATCATAGTTTCAGGACCACCTAGGTTGCACACGCTTGAGCATCCAGGAAAAGTGGGTGGTTGAAAGGAACCAAGACCCACCTCTTGAAGCATCTGCAATCAACTGGTACTGAGTTTATCTGCAGCTTCCGCCAGCCCCTTGGGCCTTCCCCTCCCTGACACTTCTCCTTCTCCAACTCGCAAAAAATAGCCCTGAGACCTAATTTCAGCTAAACCTTCAAACACGACTCTTCACTTTCAACTTCCCGAGGAGGAATCAATTGGCTGTCAAGTTTCCCAGAGCCTCTGCCACCACCCACACCAGGGCCCTGCCAGCTCTCCTCAAGGTCGGTGGGAGGGATGGGGGCAGAGGAAGGAGGGAGGCAGGACCCAGCCCACACCACAGGGAGGCCGGGTCTGCCCAGGGCGGTGGGCTGAAGGGACACATGGGGAGACAGATAGCAGTCACCATCTCTTTACCCTCTAATCATACCATGAATTCCTCACACATGGGGTGGCCGATGAGAGGGGACAGCCTGCTGCTGCTAAGGGTCCTTGGGCTTCAGGGTGGGGGATAGGTCCATACAGGGCCCCTGGACCCAACCCAACAGCGTGTGCAGACCCCAGTTTGCTGCCTGCCTGCTGTCCCTGCCTCTGACCCTCTCTCATTTCCAGGATTCGCTGCTGAGGAGACACAGCTGGGCTTGAACTCAGCCTCACCATCTCTTTGGAGCCCAAGAACTGGAGGCCAGTGATGGGCAGGAGGTCCTTTTGGTCCCCTGTTTCCAGCTCCTTCCTCATCCTGCCCTCCTCCAGGGCCCCACAGAGCTCTCAGGGCCCTGACTGGATGGCCTGCTGGCACTAAGTGACCCTGGGAAATTGTGCCCCCACCCCTAACTCCACTTGTAGGTAGAAGGAAGTGGTACCAGGTAGGCAAAAGGTTCCATATCTTACCCAGGTCACAATGCTGGCATGAGACTCGGTCCCAGGTCTGCTGACTTTATGGCTTATTCCCTTAGTGCATCAAAATATTTAAGCGCCTTTTGTATGCCCAAACTACAAAATCCACTCCCCCTATTTTATAGAAGGGTAAACTGAGGCTCTCCCAGGGTCACATAATCTCCAAGAGACAGACATGGGAACAACACTGGGTCCCTGATCCCCTGTGGGGTGAGGTCTGCATGTGGGGTGCAAACAGCCCAGACTCAGGAGCGCTCTCAGCTGAGTGGTGCCCAGGTCAAGTCCAGCCCCTCCCTGGCCTCAGTTTGCACAGAGGAGGTAGATAGAATGAGGCCTATAGATCCCAACATGGGTTCGCCATTAAACTGCATCATCGCCAAGGGGCATCGCTGTGAGAGGTGGTGACATCTCATCACCTGGGTTTGAAATGGCAGCGAAGACGACAGTTATTCAGGTAAATCCTTTGGCATCTCCCCTGCCTCCTCCAGGCAAAACCATGTTCCCTGGGTTCCCTTGGGGGCTATGCAGAGTGGCAGTCAGCGAGCACGTGAGGATGTGGCTGTGGGAGCAGGTGGGGTGAGTTCAGGCTGCAGGGGAGAGGGTGTGCTTCCGGCCCTGCACAGGGTCGTGTCAAGTCCATCTCTAAGGCCCAGGCCAGACGCACCTCTGACCTTCCCCAAGGCATCCTGTCCTCTGCCCTGACCCTCTGCAGATCTTCACTGTTCTGGAGCCAAAAGAGGAAACACAATTCAGCTTGTAGGTGGCTCCATCAGTAAAGAGCCCACCTGCAATGCAGAAGATCCAGGTTCGATCCCTGGGTCGAGAGGATCCCTTGGAGAAGGAAACAGCTACCCACTTCGGAATACCTGATTGGGAAATCCCATGGACAGAGGAGCCTGGTGGGCTATAGTCCATGGGGCTGCAGTGAGTCAGACATGACTGAAGTGACCCACACACGCACACGCACATGCACACACAGGGGTTAAGCACCTACCATGGGTCGGACCTGGGCTGACGTGCACACATGAAGGTCCAGCAAGTCCTTCAAGAAAGAGCAGTCATTCCACGCTTTACCGATGAGGACACATGGCTCAGAAAGGATGAGTGACTAACGAGGTCACATGGGTCACGCAAGAGCTGGAATTTGAACACAGATCCCCACCTCCAAGCTTCCTATTCAAACCCTCTCAGCTCCAAGCACCAGCTCAGGATAGAAACTCGACTCACGCCCCTTTCCTTAACTGCTGCACACAGAAAAGGGCCAAGGCGCCAAGGGAAAGGACACAAGGAGTATATGTCCAGCAGCCCTGGTGTCCGTGCCTGGCTCTGTCACACAGCAGCTGTGACACCAGGCAAATGACTTCCCCTCTCTGAGCCTCAGCCCCCTCATCCGTGACATGCAGACACTAGTGTTCCCTCAGGGTTGCTGTGAGAAGTAGCTAAAGTGACGGCAGAACACACTTTCTATCCTGCAGACCCTAATCTTGCGGGATGAAGAGTCTGGGGGCCCAGTGGCTCCGAAGGCTGGAGCTGGCTCTGGCTCTGAACCACAGGAGTTTTCCACACCAGGAAACACAGTGAAGATGCCACGACAGGAAAGGAAGCCAAGCCTAGCTGGCAATTAAAGAGCTGCAAATTACAGCAACTTCGAAGTGTGATGATACACCTATTAGAACAGCAAAAGAAAGGGAAGCGGGTAAAAAGTGATACTGAAGGGGTTCTGGAAGAGTGTAGAGGAAGGGTACTCCTCTGGTTCCAGTCCAGCCAGAGGAGTACACGCGTGTGCACTGGGGTCAGGGAGACCTGGGTCCAAATCTTGGCTCCAACATTATGAGCACTTGGAGTTCACGTTTCTGAGCCTCAGTTTTCTCATCTGTAAAATGGGGAGATCAAAGTATCAGCTTCAGGGTTGTCTCATAGATTAAAAGATGAACGTAGTGCAGGGGAGACCTGATGATTAGTCATCATTCCCTAAGGCATCCCCAAGGCTCAGCCCTGTCGGCCAGGGGAAAGCAGGTCTCAGACTGTTCCAGCTGATTCGATCAGGGTCTCCCAGGTGCCAGACTCCTAGCCTCCCCACAGCTGGACACCATCTCCCAAGGGCCCTGGTCTTGCCCAGGGAGGTAACCTGGAATCCTTTCTCACACAGGTGTCCCTCTCCTCAGAGGCTGATCTGACCCAGAGCCTGGGGCTCACAACTGCCTTTTATATGAGCCTGTTAAAAATGCAGATATCCAGGCCTCACACCTGGCCCACTGCACTGAAATCTTGAAGGAGTTCAAGAATCTATTTTGAGAGCATTTTTATGACACACAGAGAGGCGGAAGAATAGGTGTCTCTGAGGAAAGTCCCATCCCTTTAGCTGGGGACTTGAGGCTCCACTCAACCCAGACCTGGTCCAGCTTCCCAGCCTTGCCTCCTACCCTGATCTCTGGACCCTTCAATTCCAGTCCCAGCAAGCATTTCACCATTGCATAAACACGTCAATTTCTGACATGCCTCCATGCCTTTGTAACTGCTGTACTCCCTACCTGGAACTCCTTCTCTCACTGTCTCTGCCTGCTCAGTTTCCAAGGACCCTTCAAGAGGCAGTTCAAGAATCAGTTCCCAGGGGATATCCACTCCCACCTCACCTGAAACCCCATATCACACCATACACCGACAGCCAGGCCTGTGACCTCTCTGTTCCCTCCATCAAAACCTCCTTCCCTCTGATCCCCAGAGGAATGGCTCCTCATTCCTTGGACTTTAGCTCAACTATAACTTGCCAACCACACCACCTCAAGGAAGCCCTCCTAGTTTTCCCTCTCACAGCAGTCTACTTTTCTCTTTCATAGCACACAGCTCCAACACAAGAATGCCAGCTCTTAAGGTCAAGGGCTTTATCCACCTAGCGCTGCCTTGGCCAGCTCCTCCCACTCGGCCCCAGTGCCAAGAATGGTACTTGGCACAGAGCAAGCATGCCATCAGGATGGTTGAATGAATGAATGGATGGATGAACAAATGAATTAAACATCCATCCCCTCTTTAGACTGAGCTCCCTGGGGAAGAGAATTTGTCTACTTCTCCAGCGGCTGGCACATGGACAGAGGGGCACAAGGTAACGTGCTGAAACGGGGCAGTAAAGGGACATAAAACTACAGGTGTGTGGAAAGATGGCTGGGACACAGGGGACACAGAGGGTCAGAAGTTACAGGTCACTGGGTTCTGCTTCCATAAAGTCCTTCAGGTTTGAAAGAAAAGAGTGGACTGGTAGGACTACCATAATCAATAGCTAAGCTGTATATATACTATTGTTTGTCGATTCTGAGACATCATCGATTGTAAGGTACGGCATTGTTTTATGCACCAGCAAGAAAGAAAAAACTAGCAATTAAATTATGACACACCACAGGCTGTTATAGGAGAGATATTAAAATGTGGAAATAAAAAGGATACATCCTAAGGAAGCGTGGTGTGTGCACGCATGTGTGAGGGTGCAGTATCCGCCCTAACGTTAGCCTTCCTCATCCCACATCAGCTAGACTCTGGGTCCAGCAGCCTGCGGGGCTTTCAGTTCTCTGCCTGACCCCTCCCTCGAGGACGGGCCCCCCATGTGGCCTCCGGGGGGCGGGGCTGAGCCACAGAGAGGGGAGCAGCTGAGTGAACGGATACCTAGAGCAAGGGAGGCTGGATGCTCTCCCAGGTCCGTGAGGCTCCAGGAAGGGGGGCCGCGGGGTCGCAGAGCAGCCCCCGGGCCAGGTGGCGATGGTGACGCAGGGATAGTTACCGTGACCCGGAACGGCGTAGCGGCCGAGGGCTCCATGCTGGGGCTCTTCTCCGAGAGGCTGCCGGGCAGGCTGCGCCGGGAGCCCGGCCTTTCTTGGGGCGACTCTGCCAACAGAGAGAGAGAGAGGGGTGGTTAAGCATGGACAACGGAGGCCACCCAGTTGGATGGCATCATCCACTCAACGGACATGAATTTGAGCAAACTGTGGGAGACGGTGGAGGACGGAGGAGGCTGGCAGTCTACAGTCCATGGGGTTGCAATGCGTTGGACAGGTCTTAGAGACTGAGCAAGTCACGCCCTGCTGTCATTCCCAACCGGGCTAGGACAACACACAGGTGGGCTCCATAAATTGGTCCAGCCATTGTGGAAAACAGTTTAGCGGTTCCCCAACACGTTAAAGACAAAATGACTAGATGGTCCAGCAATTCCACTCCTAGGCATATACCCCAAAGAATTGAAAACAGGGACATAGACAAATACTCGTATGCAAATATCCATAGCAGCGTTATTCACAATAGCCAAAAAGGTGGAAACAACCCAAGGGTCCCTCAACAGATGAAAGGATAAACACAGTGTGGTCGCTGCATACAATGGAAGGTAATTCCATTATCAGAAGCATGAAAGTTCTGATCCAGGTTGCAACCTAGATGAACCTTGAAAACAAGCTGACTGACATAAACCAGACACAAAGGGACAAATATTGTGAAATTCCACTTGTATAAAATACCCAAAATAGGCAAATTTTTAGAGAGGGAAAGTAGATTAGAGTTTACCAGGGGCTGGGGGTAAGGGGACACGGGGATTTGTTGCTTAATGGTACAGTTTCTATTTGGAGTAATGGGAAACATTTAGAAATGGACAATGGTGATGGTGGTGCGATGTTGTAAACATACTTAATACCACCAAGCTGTACACTTAAAAATGACTAAAATAGCAAATTTCATGTACATCTTTCCTATATATGTACTATGATTTTAAAAAAAAAGAAAAGATCTCCTAAAACTCCCACTTCAAGACACACATCTTGTGATATGTGATAATGAGCTCCCTGTTGCTGGAGGTATACAAGCAGTTCCTTCAAACATGAGACTCTGATCTCTGGCTTCCAATAGGGACCTTCTCTTCTTGAGGCTTTAAACTTGAGAGGAGTGTGAGGGCCAGGGAGGCAGCAAGGTCCAGGGTAGCGGCCAGCTGCTCAGCTCCAGCTGGTGATTTTGACATAGCAATGGGGGGGCCCAGTGCAGCCAAAGCTTCCCAAGATTCAAGAGGATGAGGAAATCTGGTTTTTTACTTTAATATGAAATATTCTGATTTTTAAACAGTGACAGTTCATTTAACACTTGGAGCCTCAGCCTCAGCATGCCTGTTTCAACAACCAGGTCAGTCCACCTGGCCACTTCACCCGCCCCAGTTCCCCTAACCCCAGGCTTGGCACTGGCCGTTTCTTTTCCACTGCTCCAGCTGTGGCCCCCACAGAAGCCCCCTTCCTGTTTCTCCCAGCCTGTCCCATTCAGTGTGTCCTGGAGGAAACCCGGTAACCTCCTCCGCCCCTAGCTCTTATAGGAATCCTTATGGCTCCTATAGCAACAGCCAGGCTGGGGCAGCCCCTCAACACTGTCACTTTGCACACAGCGTGTGTGTGTGTGTGTGTGTGTGTGTGTGTGTGTGTGTCTCTGCTTGCTGGTGGAACTCCTGATGCCCACGCCTAAGCTGGCTGCGTCCCCACACCCCCAGCACCCTGCCTGGAGTCTGGTGCGTGGGGAGTGCCGGGGAAAGACCTGTCGACTCAGAAGAAAAAGGACAGGGTGGAGATTTCCCTGGTCCCTGAGAACGCACTGGGTGCAGAGTCAGAGGCGCACACCCAGACACACACACACACACGTTGACATCCACGTAGCCACTCCAGTGCTTACCCACTCAGGCCCATCCCCGGTACCCGTGCACGTGCGGACACGCACACACACAGGACGGACTAGGGGCAGGCTTTTCCACAAGGCAGATCGAGCTACCAGGGGCCGTGCTGCACCTTCCAGTCCAGTCTCTCAGTGCAGCCAGCTTGGACAGGGGCCCTCAGAAGTGTGGAAGGACAGAGCCAAGCCCACTCCCCACTAGGGTGGGCCAGTGCTAAGCCCTGGCCGGTGGGCAAGCCCGGCAAGCCATTTTGGAGCTGGAGTAAGTGGGCCACCCACGGGGATGGGATCAGGCCCCGCTGCCCAACAGGCAGGCCTGGGGCCCCCTCTGCTAGAGAAGCTTCTGCTCCAGACCAGCAGCTGCCATGATTTAGGGCCTCTCTGCTTCCCTCATGCTGTTTCCTACTTAGAACCTCCCTTCCTCAATCACCCCCGCCCCCACCACATGTCTGCTCGTCACACTCTAGGAAAGACCCCTTCTCTCTGTAGATTTCCCCAGGAAATCTCTTCCTGCACCCCACCTCCGCGCCGTCTGCCTTCATCTCTGCCCTCATCCCTACCGACTCCCATCACCTCCCCCAGGGGTCCTCCATGACTAACCACGGTGTCCAACCCACATGTTTGTTGCTCTCAGTCTCCAGAAGCCTTTCAGGATGTATCCTGTCTCCCTGACATACACACATACACCTGACTACAGCTTCACTGCTCCTTCCTAGGCAGGTGGGCCCTCAGGAGGCACTGGCGGGATCCAAGGAATCTGGCGAGGCTGCCTCTCCTCCAAGATCAATCCTGATATCCCCACAACCTCTGCAGAACACCACCCTTGCCTGCTGGGTCTGAGCTAGGAGGTGCCCAGAGGTTACTTGGTCCAATCACCCATTTTACAGATGAAGAAGCTGAGACCAGAGGAAGGGAACTTCCCAACCAGCTCCTAACACAGTAAACAGACAGCAAAGACTCTCATGGGTGCTCCCAAAGTAGCTGTAAACTTCAATTCAGATGCCTTGGGAGCATTTCTAACCACTTCCAGTTTGGCACAGCACAATTCAAATCAATTTTTGCTCCCATAAACTCAAAGTTAAGCCAACAAAGCCCAGGCTGTACCCCATCTGCATCACAAGGTAGAAACCCATCGGGGAGAAGGGGCTGCAGGGCAGGATGGGGCAGGAGTCCACGTCCCCTCTTGCACTCCAGAGGACAAGGAACTTGGGTACCTTTCTGGGTAGCTTCTGCTTGGCCCCAGTTCCATTCTGCATCTTTCACCTCACCTTCTGCTCCAGGGGGCTGATCCATGCAGACCCCTGACCCATGCAGACCACACCAACTCAGGTCTGGGCCCTCTGGCTTCCACGCATGTGTGCATGCTCCGTCACTTCAGTTGTGTCTGACTCTTTGCAACCTCATGGACTATAGCCCTCCAGGCTCCTCTGTCCATGCGATTCTCCAGGCAAGAATACTGGAGTGGGTTGCCATGCCCTCCTCCAGGGGATCTTCCCGACCCAGGGATTGAACCAAAGTCTCCTTCATTTCCTGCACTGCAGGTGGGTTATTTACCTGCTGAACCACCGGGGAAGCCCCTCACTACCATGGGGATTGGTCAGTGGGGGGCCCCGGTGGGAGATCAGGGGAGGGAGGGGGGTCTCCTGGGCTGGTTACCTCCCACCACCGAAGGTCCAGACTACCATCAGGATGACCCGGTCTCCTGGTTCTCACCTCAGTAACCACACTCTCCTCCCCTCCTTCCAGCCCCAGATGCTACTAGCTCTGGGGTCCTGCACTCCTCTCCATGGTTCCCCACACACGCCCACAACTGAAATCATCCTAGTATAAGAACCATCTGCTTCCTGCTGGACACCCATGGATCCACCAGGCAGGATCTCAGCTGCCTGAGAAGCAGGACCCACTCATGGACCTGGTGGGACGCCTTTACACACAGATGGGAAACTGTGATGTGCCCAGGGATCACACTGAACCACAGGGGCAGTGTCTGGGCCAGGTCATGCTCTCTCCTGACCTGACACTCCAAACAGCACCCCACTCTGAGCCAGCAGCCAGCACAAGCTCCAACACAAAGTCAGTAATAATAACCACATGGATTGTAGGGGTATAGACCAGTGTTTCTTTACCTTTTATTCATTAAGCCTCCCTCTAAGGAGTCTTTTTAACTTCCTAGTTTCTCCCTCAACAAAATTCTAATATCATAGATACACAGTAAAAGTATCTTTTGTCCTACATGTATTGTTGTTCAGTTGCTCCATCATGTCTTTATAATCCCATGGACTGCAGCACACCAGGCTTCCCTGTTTTTCACCATCTCCCAAAGCTTGTTCAAATTCATGTCCATTAAGAGGGTGATGCCATCCAACCATCTCGTCCTCTGTCGTCCCCTTCTCCTCCTGCCTTCAATCTTTTCCAGCCTCAAGGCCGTTTCCAATGAGTCAGTTCTTTGCATCAGGTGGCCAAAGTATTGGAGCTTCAGCTTCAGCCTCAGTCCTTCCAATGAATTTTCAGGACTGATTTCCTTTAGGATGAACTGGTTGGATCTCTTTGCAGTCCAAGGAACTCTCAAGAGTTTTTTCCAACACCACAGTTCAAAAGTTTCAATTCTTCAGTACTCAGCCTTCTTTATGGTCCAACTCTCTTATCCATATATGACTACTGGAAAAACTATAGCTTAGACTAGATGGACCTTTGTGGACAAAGTCATGTCTCTGCTTTTTAATACACTGTCTAGGTTTGTCATAGCTTTTCTTCCAAGTATTAAGTGTCTTTTAATTTCATGGCTGCAGTCACCATCTGCAGTGATTTTGGAGTCCAGGAAAATAAATTATCTCACTGTTTCCATTGTCTCCTCATCTATTTGCCATGAAGTGATGGGATCAGATGCGATAATCTCGGTTTCTGAACAATGAATTTTAAGCCAACTTTTTCACTCTCCTCTTTCACCTTTATCAAGAGGCTCTTTGGTTCCTATTTGCTTTCTGCCATAAGGGTGGTGTCATCTGCATATCTGAGGTTATTGATATTTCTCCCGGCAATCTTGATTCCAGCCTGTGTTCATCCAGCCCGGCAATTCGCATGATGTACTCTGCATATAAGTTAAATAAGCAGGGTGACAATATACAGCCTTGATGTATGCTCAATTTGGAACCAGTCTGTTGTTCCACGTCCGGTTCTAACTGTTGCTTCTTGACCTGCATACAGGTTTCTCAGTAGGCAGGAAAGGTGGTCTGCTATTCCCATCTCTTTAAGAATTTTCCACAGTTGGTTGGGATACACAGTCAAAGGCTTTAGTGTAGTCAATGAAGCAGATGTTTTTCTGGAATTCTCTTGCTTCTTTTTTGTATACATACAAAGCCTACATGTAAATTAGGCTTTATACAGAAAAAGAGTGAGATTTTTTCCCTTCCAAAAATCCATTTCTTTGTCCACTTTTGGGTAATATTGCTCCCACTGTGACCCAATCCAATATAATCCCCACATAACAACTTAGCTTTAGGGAGCTCCATTTTCCAGATGAATAAACTGAGGTTCTGAGAGGCAAAAGTGACTTCCTCTAAAGTTTCCCCAGTTAAGAAGCAAGAGTATATGCTAAAACTGTCCCCACCAAACCTACACTTAGTGGTTCAGAAAAGGCTGAGGATGCCTAGAACATGGGGCTAGGACTAGGAGACTGGATTTAACCTTGACCCTGCTGTGTGACTCCAGGCTAGCCCCTTTCCCTCGCTGAATTCATGATTTTATCATCAAACCAGTGGGCCAGGGAATAAGAGCAGTGACTCTCTCTATTCCTTACCACCACCCCCCCAAAAAAAAGAAAGAAAGAAAAAGGAAAAAAATACCTGCCCTTTATTTTACACCGCCAAAGAAGGCAGAAAACTGATCTCTGAGTTCTAACTCTGCCTCTAAAAACACAGCTGACTTTAGCCTTTGACTGAGTATCAAGTCCTTTCTAATTTAAGGAAGCAGACACTATAGGCTTGGGCTCCTGCCCCCCACCTCTAAATAATATAGCTGGTACAAGCAGGACACCAGAGATATTGGGTGAGTTCACTAAAATCTTGCAGGATGAAGGTGGCATCCTCAGGGACAGACTCCAGGAAGGAACTGGTCGACCCTAGTTCCACACTGCCCCCGCTCCAGACCTCAGAGAACTGATTCAAGCTTTTTGCCTTGGCTCAGACTCACTGTATGACCTCCACATGACCTCTCGGACTCCCAGTCTACAAAATTAGGTCACAAGACTAGCTGATGCTGCATCCCCTTTCCACTAGGAGGTCAAAAGAGTCTATTTCACCAGGCAGACCAGGCTGCCTCCCTACTCTTGGAAGCCACAGTTGGAGAAACACATTTTAACCTTCATGTGTTTGCAAAAAAATAAATAAATAAAATTGGTTTCATTCAAATGCTGCTGGCTTGGTTGCCATGGATACCTCCTAATCATGAAGGATGACTGTTACTTGTTCCCATGGAAACACGGAGGCCTAAGGAACATCCTGTAATTTCAGACAAGACACCAAATTTCAGTTGTCGGGTTGCACTGCCCAGACCTTAATGTTTAAAAACAGGTCGAGGCAGCAACCTCTAATACCCGCAGCGGGAGAAAAGAAGTCAGCACGGTAAAAAGAGGAGGTGTGAGGCGGGGATGTATGTGTGTGCTGGACCTCAACAGTGATCAGGAAAATGCAAATTAACACAACCAGATGCCATTTCACAGCTTTCAGAGAGGCAAAAAAATGAAAAAGAACGATGACCCCCCAAATGTTGACAAGGTTGTAAGGAATTCTTTCATCCCTCCTGGTAGAAGGAAAAGAATTTGAGAACAACTAGAAAAGAGCTGGTTGAAATTGACACATACTTATATACCCTGGGACTGGAAATTCTACTCTTACATGTCCGGTCTAGAAAAATGCTTCAGCCTTGCACAAGGAGATCTGCACAGAGATTTCTACTACAGCACTGTTTGTAGTAGTAGAACATGGGAAGCAACCTAAATGTCCACCAACAGGGGAATGGATCCCCAGTGGATGACTGCAGTCATTCAGTGGAATAGGGTAGGACTCCAAGGGACAATGTCCACATGGAACACAATGAACCCCCACAAAGGACCCAGTTCTATAAGATCAGCATGAATCATGCTCAGAAACATGAGGTTGAGTGAAAAGAGTAAATTGCAACAGCAAAGTGAGTAAAATCCACTCATGCTTTTTTTTTCTACAAGAATGTTCACAACAGCTTTATACGTAATAGCGTAAAACTGGATAAAATGTGCTGCAATAGGTAAATGGTTAAACTGTGGTACATCCACAATGTGTGAAGCAGAATAATGTTCCCCCCAAAGTCCAAGAACCTGTGAATATGTTATTTGATATGGCAAAAGGAACTCTGCATATGTGATTAAGGTTGAGGACTTGGAGATGGGTGTGCATACTGGATTGTCCACACAGGGATAAACTTAAATGTGGAAGAGGAAGGCAGAAGGATGGGTCTGAGGGATTCGATGATGAAACAAGAGACAAGAATGATTCTAGACCTGAGAGGAATAATGGAAGAAGTGGGTCATGAGCCAAGCAACACGGCTCATGATTTTCTGTTTAGAAACTGGGAACATCTCTTGGCTGACAGCCAGCAAGAAAATAGGAACCTCACTCCTACAACCACAGGAGGCTAACTCCTGCCAAAGGAATGGGCAATGAAATGGAGTTTTCTCTAGCGCCTTCAGAAAGCAACACAGCCTGCTAATACTTGATTTTAATCCCTCAAGGCTCACGCCAGACTTCTGACCTAGAGAACTGTAAAATGACAAATCTATGTTGTTTAAGCTGTTGTAACAAGTTTTAACCTGTTACAGCAGCAATGGGAAACTAATACACGTGCCACAGAATATTACTCAGCAAAGAAAATACTACTCAGCACTACTGAAATACACAACAACTTGGATGGCTCTCCAAGGCATCGTGCTTGCTGAAAAAAGCCAAAAAAGCCAGCCTCAAAAGGTCACATGATAGGGGATATATGTATACCTATGGTTGATTCATCTTGAGATTTGACAGAAAACAACAAAATTTTGTAATCCTTCAATTTAAAAAATTAGATTTTTCTAAAAGGTCACATGATGCAAGATCTCATATATATGGCATTCTCAAAGTGGTTAAGTCACACAGATGCAAAACAGCTTGGTGGTTGTCCATCCCTTCCATCCCTCACCCCTCCGGGGTGCGGGATGCTAGGCGGCAGGTAGGTGGGTGTGACTTGTGTCTTGACTACACTGTCTTGTGCTTTGAGTGCAGAGGAGAGTGCACACGTCAGCATCTGCTGAAAGGGGACAGCTGGACTCATGCACAGTACCACCACTCAAGGAAGAGAAAGAAGCAAAGAGGGCACTGACGTTCAGAAGCTGACCTGGCCTTCATGGCTCTGTCATGTTACCCTCCCTCCGCATATAAACAACCTCACAGGATACCAACCTCAGATAAGCCTACCATGATAAAATGAGGCAAAACAAGGCCACTTGATCATTTTGTCTAAGCAGCTTTCAAAAGCCTGGTCACAGTGCCACCCAAAACACTGAACATCCCTCCACCCTGGTGAAAACGAGTGTCTGCTGCCTCTTTACCCATGACAGCTTTATCTGGGTGCTGCTTCCTCTCCTTAGAGATAAGATCTGAGAAACCCCACCTCAGATTCCCCCCTGCTTTCTGAGAGCAGCCAATCGAGAGCAAACCCCACTTCCTTTAGACGTCCCCCAACTCACCCAATCAAAGCCCAAATCTTAGAGTAGCTTCTCCCTACCACAATCTGACTGAGCAGCCTTGTGGTTCCCCACAGCACGTGTGCTCCAGCACTGCAATAAATAATAAACCCAACTTGTGCAGCTGGAGGTATGCTCCTGGCAGGTCTTCGGCTGGAGGGCATCGTGTCATTTACAAGAGAGGTAACTATCAGGGGACACCGGGTAAAGGATGCCTCTCTGTTCCAGTTCTGCAACTGCCTATACGTCTGAAAAATTTTCAAAATAAAAAGTTAATGAATAGCCTACTTGAAATACACGAAGTCATATCTGTCTAAACAATTGAGATTTTCCATCCTGAGAAACTAACTACTGAAATGTATTCATATCCAGTGTCCCCAGAGTAGAGAAAGTGGTCAGCAATCTAGAGGCGAGAGGCACAGAAATATAAACACCATGGCAAAGGCTTACCGTGGACTCTTTAGACTGAAATATATTTGCCGTCTACGTGATTAAACTAATATGCTGTTTTACTGTCTGTTTGTATGCGTGTGCACTTACAGAGAAAAATATCATAAACAGTATCATAAAACTTGGTTAGAGGTCCTCTTTGGAGAGTAAGATGGGCTACAGCAGTATCATTTACTAAGCGAAGAATTAATTCAGCCTTCCATAACTTAACATTAAATTAAAATACAAATAGTACAAACTGTACCCTGTGAACACATCTGAAGAGAAAAACTGAAAAGAAATAAGAAAAAAAAAAATCAGAAAACAAAATGAATGACATCAAAATCAACAGCAGCCCAAATGACCAGGTAGAGAAAGTAGGTCAGGAAAGTCCAAAACACAGATTTGGAAAAAAACTCGTGGGTGAGGTAATGAAGTTCCCCAAGCCATGAAATTAAAAGAGGCTTGCTCCCTGGAAGAAGAGCTATGACCAACCTAGACAGCAGATTAAAAAGCAGAGACATTACTTTGCCGACAAAGGTCTGTCTAGTCAAATCTATGGTTTTTCCAGTATTCATGTATGGATGTGAGAGTTGGACTATAAGGAAAGCTGAGCGTCAAAGAATTAATGTTTTTGAACTGTGGTGCTGGAGAAGACTCTTTTTTTAATTTATTTATTTTAATTGGAGGCTAATTACAATATTGTAGTGATTTTGCCATACATTGACATGAATCAGCCATGGGTGTACATGTGCTCGCCATCCTGAACCCCCCTCCTACTTCCATCCCCATCCCATCCCTCAGGGTTATCCCAGTGCACCAGCCCTGAGCACCCTGTCTCATGCATCGAACCTGGACTGGTGATCTGTTTCACATATGGCAATATACATGTTTCAATGCTATTCTCTCAAATCATCCCACTCTCGCGTTCTCCCACAGAGTCCAAAAGACCGTTCTATACATCTGTGTCTCTTTTGCTGTCTCGCATATAGGGTTATCGTTATCCTTCTAAATTCCATATATATGCATTAATATACTATATTGGTGTTTTTCTTTCTGGCTTACTTCACTCTGTATAATAGGCTCCAGTTTCTTCCACCTCATTAGAACTGATTCAAATGTATTCATTTTAGTGGCTGAGTAATATTCCACTGTGTATATGCACCACAGCTTTCTTATCCATTCATCTCCTGATGGACATCTAGGTTGCTTCCATGTCCTGGCTATTATAAACAGTACTGCAATGAACATTGTCTCTTTGTACACATGTCTCTTTCAATTCTGGTTTCCTCAGTGTGTATGCCCAGCAGTGGGATTACTGGGTTATATGGCAGTTCTATTTCCAGTTTTTTAAGGAATCTCCACACTGTTCTCCATAGTGGCTGTACTAGTTTGCATTCCCACCAACAGTGTAAGAGGGTCTCCTTTTCTCCACACTCTCTCCAGCATTTATTGTTTGTAGACTTTTAGATGGCAGCCATTCTGACTGGCATTAGATGGTACCTCATTGTGGTTTTGATTTGCATTTCTCTGATAATGAGTGATGTTGAGCATCTTTTCATGTGTTTGTTAGCCATCTGTATGTCTTCTTTGGAGAAATGTCTGTTTAGTTCTTTGGCCTATTTTTTGATTGGGTCATTTATTTTTCTGGAATTGAGCTTCAGGAGTTGTGTATTTTTGAGATTAATTCTTTGTCAGTTGCTCTGTTTGCTATTATTTTCTCCCATTCTAAAGGCTGTCTTTTCACCTTGCTTACAGTTTCCTTTGTTGTGCAAAAGCTTTTAAGTTTAATTAGGTCCCATTTGTTTAGAAGACTCTTGAGAGTCCCTTGGACTTCACAGAGATCAAACCAGTCCATCCTAAAGGAAATCAGTCCTGAATATTCATTGGAAGGACTGATGCTGAAGCTGAAACTCCAATACTTTGGCCACCTGATGCGAAGAACTGACTCATTGGGAAAGACCCCAATGCTGGGAAAGATTGAGGACAGGAGGAGAAGGGGATGACAGAGGGTGAGATGGTTTGATGGCATCATCGACTTGATGGACATGAGTTTGAGCAAGCTCTGGGAATTGGTGATGGACAGGGAGGCCTGGCGTGCTGCAGTCCATGGGGTCACAGAGAGTCAAACACGACTGAGTGACTGAACTGAACTGAACTGAAGCCTGGAGCTGCCAATAGCTGCTGAAGTGAACTGGTGTCCCCAGCCCCCATCTTCTCCCACTGCAGGAGTGGCCGGATAAACTGCAGGAAGAGCCAAAGGTAAGGTCATCATGGCGGTAGATCATGGAACCCTCACATTGTTAGAACCTTTCAGACACAGCAGTCCAGTAGATGCCACCGTGTGTGTGTGTGTGTGTGTGTGTGTGAACGAAGCACATCTGAACTGTTCTTATCTGCTATTAACAGTTAGCCGAATGAACAGTGAGCTTGCCAAAATACTGTATTGATATATTGGTAGGTCTCCTACAAGCGTTTTCCAGTTCTGGCTTTGGCCATCCATGTTTGGGAGAAAGAAGAAAGGTAGTCTTTAGACGGTACTGCCTTTGGGAGGTGGAACAATGGCCCCCAAAGAGCCCATGTCCTGATCCTAGTACCCATGAATATGTTACCTACAACAGCAAAGAGACTTCAAAGACGTGATTACGGATCAGGTGCAGCTAGTAGGAAAGAATCTGCCTGCCAAGGCAGGAGATGCCGGAGATGGCAGGAGATGCCGGAGACGCGGGTTTAATCACTGGGTCAAGAAGATACCCTGGAGAAGGAAACGACAACCCACTCTAGTATTCTTGTCTGGACAATCCCATGGACAGAGGAACCTGGTGGGCTACAGTCCATGGGGTTGCAAAGAGTTGGACATGACTGAGCAACTGAACAACTGTATAACACAGGGATCTATATTCATATTTGGTAATAAACCACAATGGAAAAGAATATGGAAAGGAATAGATAGACATATGAGCATAACTGAATCACTCTGCTGTACATTAGAAACTAACACAAAATTGTAAATCAACTGTTCTTCAATAGATAAATGATCTCCAAATTTCTAATTTGAGGATTTAATACTAAAGCAAACTGAATTTCAGCTCTTCATATATATAGTTTTTAGCTTGAGGAACAGTGGACTCACAGATTGTACATCAGGTCCTATAAGGTACATGAAATTATAATTTAGAAAAACAAAAGAGCGCGTTGTTTTATGTTCTACAAAACACATGTGACTGCCCTACAGAATTAGAGGGAAAGAAAATCGATGCAGACGTCAAGTTCATGCTATAGGCCATGAATCGTAGAGCCCTTTGTCTCTGACCCACGAGTCTTGTGTCTTCTGCCAGCACCGAGGAAACTCTACAAGACTAAGTAGCTGGTCGGCAAGTACAATCAAATCCCACCCCTCATAGTAATTAAGAGAGGATCAAAAACACTTCGGAATAAATTTAACAAAAACAAATGTAAGATATAACTAAAAAAATATTGCTGAGAGACATTAAAGAAAATCTAAATAAATGGAGAAATACACCACCTTCAAGAACTGGAAGACTCTGTCTTGTTGAGATGGCATTTCTCCCCAGATTGATGCACAGAGTCAATGCGATCCTAATCAAAATCCTAGCGGGTGTTTTAAAGGCACTCAATTTTAAATTTAGATGGCAAAGCAAAGGACCTAGAAGAGCCAAGCAATCTGGAGAAACTAGAAACAGGTTGGGGGCTTGTATTACAGGGTTTCAAGAGATATTTTATAGTCTGGAAATAAAACTAAAGTAATCAGGAGAGGAAGAGGCGAGAGCGACCCCTGGACCGACTTAAAGGCCGCGCCTCTGCATCCCCGAGTCCAGCGCCGTCATCCCGCCGCCGCAGCCACCATGCCCAAGAGAAAGGCTGAAGGGGATGCTAAAGGAGATAAAGCCAAGGTGAAGGACGAACCACAGAGAAGATCTGCGAGGTTATCTGCTAAACCTGCTCCTCCAAAGCCAGAGCCCAAGCCTAAAAAGGCCCCTGCTAAGAAGGGAGAGAAGGTACCCAAAGGGAAAAAGGGGAAAGCTGATGCTGGCAAGGATGGGAATAACCCTGCAGAAAATGGTTATGCCAAAACAGACCAGGCACAGAAAGCTGAAGGTGCTGGAGATGCCAAGTGAAGTGTGTGCATTTTTGATAACTGTGTACTTCTGGTGACTGTACAGTTTGAAATACTATTTTTTATCAAGTTTTATAAAAATGCAGAATTTTGTTTTACTTTTTTTTTTTTTAAGCTACGTTGTTAGCACACAGAACACTTCATTGTTGTTTTTTGGGGGAAGGGCACGTCACTAACAGAATGTCTCCGAAGCTGACTTGACGTGGGGGGAAAATACCTTTCCCGTCTAGTTTGGAGAGACTTCCTCTTGGTTCCCAGGAAGGAGGGATTCCTTAATGTTGACACACATTAGCCACCTTGGCACAAATGCCTTGTGGTGTGGAAAAACTAAAATTTAGTTTTTATGTCCTCTCTCCCTCTCCACCTTAGCATACACTTGACTCCCCTAAACCCAGAGACCTGTTGGAACCTGAACCCCACGCGCCCCCCAAAAATTGATGACCAGTATGTCAGGCAATCTGGACTTTCTAGTGTCATCGTTGAGATGGCGTCCTTCAAAAGAGCAGCGGTTCCTTTTTTAAACTGTGGCTCCTCAGGGTGATACTTCTGCCATTTTCATTTCCATTTCCTGAAAGTCAGGGTCGGCTTGTGAAAAGTTGTTAAACAACATGCTAAATGTGAAATGTCAACCCTCACTCTAAACTTTCCCTGTTCAGAGCATCACATGAAGATTTCATTGAGTTTTATAGTGGCTTTCTGATTTTGGTAGTCCATTGAAAAAGGGAGTTTGAAAGTTGTATACTGTTAACGATTGTCTGCCCATGTCCTGCCTGAAATACCATGATTGTTTATGAAAAGTATCTTTAATAAAGCTGGATACAGTTTGAAAAAAAAGAAAAAGTAATCAGGAGAGTATGATATTAGCACAAGGATCGACATATAGATCAATGGGACAGAATAAAGAGTTCAGAAATAGTCCCACATATAGATGGTCAGTCGATTTTTGGAAAAAAGTACAAAGGTAAATTGATGGTGGAAAAGATAGGTTTTTTTCCGACAGGTTTAACAGCAGAACAATTGGATACCGTAAGTTCCCTACATCTGAACAATTTCTGTTCCAAGAGCCGGTTCATAAGTCCAGTAACGTTAGCCTCGGTATGCAACTAATACAATCAGCCATATAGTACTGTACTGTAATAGGTTGATAGCACTTTTTTTTAACAAATAATACATAAAAAACAAATACAAAAAATAAAACATTTCTAATCTTACGGTACAGAACCTTGAAAAGCATAGTAGTACAGTGCCACAGCTGGCACACAGGGCAACGTTCACATCTGTGAAAGGTTGCAACTTGTAGGTTCATATGTAGGGGGTTGACTGTATTTGTAGGTAATAAAAATGGACCATCAGGAAATGTGGAGAAACAGATCTAAGAGAAATGAGGACTGCACTCGGTGTGTATTTTTATCCTCACACTGACTCCAAGTAGGAAACATCAGCTCCAACTTTAACAGGAAGAAACTAAAGTTCAGCATCATCCACAGAAAGGGCTGTGACCACACAGCTAGGAAATGAGGAAGGCAAGATTCTAGCCTGGTGATCTCCGAATCAAAGGACTGCCCCAGGGTGGTAAAACAGGTTCCAAGTCCTCCAGGAGGCTGAGTGTCCCCCCTGCCCTGGGCCACTCTCTCCATCTCCAGGCGCCACCTCAGCCCCACTACTCAGGACAGGAAGAGATGAAGGACGCCTTGCTCGAGGGCACGTTTGGTTCTGCGATGCCGGGTGTGGGGAAGGGGAGGAGTCACGAGTCTATGGAACTGTGGGAGCCTGTTTTCTCCAAATGGATTGGGATCAGAGTTCAAGTTGTCTTTAAGTTCAGGGCGTGGTTCAGAGTCAGTGGAGGTTGCCCACTGTTGCGGAGGTGGGGTCTGCTGGGAGGAAGGCGTGGGGATGACTGTGGGAGCTGGGGTCCACAGCACCTCCTGCCCCAGGAATCCTCAACACAGAGCATTTGGTGGGGGCCCGAGAGCTCCTCAGGGGAGACATGGAGGGATCAGGCTGCAGGTGCTCAAGAGGTGGGAGGGAAGCTCCTAGAAGATGCGCCTCCCTCTCCCTCCCCCTGATGTGTTTGTTTCAAGATCCTGCGTATGTCCTCTCCGAAAGGACAGCATCGGTGTTCACTCCCTGGACCCTGGTTGGCCTCATAAATAACAGTCCAGGGTAAGTGCTGCAAACTTCTCAGCATCTGCAGACGCTGTCACCAGCTCTTCTCTACGCCCTTCTAACTTGGATCCCTTAACAACTGCCTTTGACCGTCCCTACTTCCTATTCCTATTCATACATTCAGAAAACTAAGATCATGGCATCTGGTCCCATCACTTCATGGCAAATAGATGGGGAAACAGTGGAAACAGCGACAGACTTTATTTTGGGGGGCTCCAAAATCACTGCAGATGGTGATTGCAGCCATGGAATTAAAAGACACTTACTCCTTGGAAGGAAAGTTATGACCAACCTAGACAGCATATTAAAAAGCAGAGACATTACTTTGCCAACAAAGGTCCGTCTGGTTAAGGCTATGGTTTTTCCAGTAGTCATGTGTGGATGTAAGAGTTGGACTATTAAGAAAGCTGAGTGCCAAAGAATTAAAGCTTTTGAACTGTGATGTTGGAGAAGACTCTTGAGAGTCCCTTGGACTGCAAGGAGATCCAACCAGTCCATCATAAAGGAAATCAGTCCTGAATATTCATTGGAAGGACTGATGTTGAAGCTGAGACTCCAATACTTTGGCCACCTGATGGGAAGAACTGACTCATTGGAAAAGTCCCTGATGCTGGGAAAGATTGAAGGCGGGAGGAGAAGGGGACGACAGAGGATAAGATGGTTGGATGGCATCACCGACTCAATGGACATGAGTTTAAGTAAACTCCGAGAGTTGGTGATGGACAGGGAAGCCTGGCATGCTGCGGGCCATGGGGTCGCAAAGAGTCAGACACAACTGAGCGACTGAACAGAACTGAACTTCCTATTCCTCATCCTGACATGTACCTCACTTTCAAAGAATCCTCAGCCTTCCAAAAGGATGAATTTGGCTTCCCTGGTGGCTCAGCTGGTAAAGAATCTGCCTGAAGTGCAGAAGACACTGGTTCAATCCCTGGGTCAGGAATATCCCTTGGAGAAGGGAATGGCTACCCACTCCCGTATACTTGCCTGGTGAATTCCATGGACAGAGGAGCCTGGCAGGCTACAGTCCATGGGGTTGCAAACAGTCAGACACAACTGACCAACTAACACTTTCACTGTGCCAAGGATGAATTACCTGGCCTGAAGGTTTCTCTCCACCTTGAGCCTTCTTTTTTTTCAGTACATGGCCATATGTTTAATTATCAAATAGACCAATGAATGCATGCTAATAAACCATGTATTTCATTTAACTGTAGGGTAAACTATTATGTAACAAATTCTTTGTAAACAAGTATAAATAGAGGACATACAAGTAATTCCTCTCTCTTAACACAGGCTGACCGAGACCAACTAGCATAAAATAAAAAACACCCCAAAAAGCAGCTTCTGAGTTACTAAATGTACACCTTTATTTAGAGCACTACATCCCACAAATGTAAATATCAATAGAGGTACCAAAGTAGGTTTCAACAAACTCTACCCAACGGTTTTCATATAAGCGATATGGATCTGGTTTTCATAACATCATATTTGAGTTTAACTGGTGACTGGTGATTATTCCGTTTCTGAAATATAAAAGGGCTTGTTTTATCCTTTCTCAGATGTTTACCAGGTAAAAGACCCACACCAAGGAGTCCTTGAGGCTCTTTTGGCTCCTTTCTGAGGCTTTCTGAGGACTTTAGCCCGAGTGTCACCTTTCCACTTTCACTCCTAAGTTTTCTCCTTCACCTCTGTAGACACAGGGCCTATTCCTGGCCAGATCAAGAGGTGGCATTTACTCTGGGTTGCTGGAATTCAGAATAGTAAGGGCTTCCCTGGTGGCTCAGCTGGTAAAGAATCCACCTGCAATGCAGCAGACCCAGATTCCATCCCTGGGTCAGGAAAATCCCCTGGAGAAAGGAATGGCTGGCTACTCACGCCAGCATTCTTGCCTGGGAAAGAGCCTGGTGGGCTACAGTTTGTGGAGTTGCAAAGAGACGGACACGACTGAGTGACTAACAGTTAACACTAAACCAAGTCCCAGCATGGAAACAAGTGTTCCCTTTCCTCCACCATGTACAATTTCTCTCTCCCCATTTTTAAAACCCACAGTACAATACTACACATTTGGAAGCATTTGCAAATGTAGTAAAAGCATAATAGCACATGTGGGCGGACAGGCATTGCCTTGAGGAGGCTGGTTATTCCTGGGGAGAGTGTAGGAGGCTTTAGGCTATATCTCAAGGGTCAGCAAATTTTTTTTTTTCATAAAGGGCTAGAGAGCATATTGTGTTAGACTTGTCTCAACTATTTAATTCTGCCAAGGTAATGTGAAAAGAGCCACAGACAATACGAGTAAGTGTGGCTGGTTCCAACAAACTTTACTTATGGACACGGAAAACTTGAATTTCCTATAATGTTCACATTAGAAAACATTATTCCTCTTTTGATTTTTGTTTCAACCCTTGAAAAAATGTAAATGCTATTCTTAACTCACAGGTCATACAATAACAGGTGGTGGGCTATATAATAACAGGTGGGATCTGGCCTCTGAGTTGTGCTTTGCGGATCCCCTGCTGTACCTGAATCATTTTATTTCTAAGGAAGAAGAGGGAAAAAAAGAAGAGAAGCAATCGTGGCAATGTTAACATTCACTCAGTCTGAGGTGAGTGCGTGGATGTCTTGCAATATGATTGTCTATCCTTTTCTATACTTTCAAATATTTTAGAGTTTTCCAAAAATTCAAGAAAAAAGAAAAGGCCTTGAAATAACCTTCCAAATTCTTCCAGAGCTTATCACTGGGTGCTGGAATTAAAGTATGATTTTTTAAAAATTTTTTAAATTTCCTTCTCTTCTATCATGGGTATTTCTTTATTACTTTTATAATCCTAGGGGTTGAGAGGAAAGAGATAAAACATTGACATGCATGGATATGCGTGTTAAGTTGCTTCAGTCCTGTCCAACTCCATGCGACATTTTGGGCTGCAGCCTGTCAGGCTCCTCTGTCCATGGGATTCTCCAGGCAAGAATATTGGAGTGGGTTGCCATGCTCTCCTCCAGGGCATCTTCCCAACCCAGGGATGGAGCCCAGGTCTCTCGTGTCTCCTGCACTGGCAGGTGGTTGCTTTACTTCTAGCACCACCTGGGAAGCTCCGAAACACTGACATAAACATTATATTCTTTAAAAAGAGACAGAGCAGTTTGGCCCATAGCTGGTGGGCTCCTTCGGGGACTATCGGTGACCCAGAAGCCTCCTCCACATCGCAGGAAGGGCTGCCCCAGCCCCCAGCCCATGACCCCACTCCTTAAAGGGGCCCCCCCTCCCTCTGAAGACGGCTCTGCCTCTGGGAGTGGGATCAGAGGGCTGCATCCTAGGTCCTGGGAAGCCCAGGGTCCCATCCCAGGAGGACTCAGAGGTTGCTGCTGCTGGGGGAGGGCGTGCAGGCCCCCAATCAGCTTGCTGCTAAACACGCAGCTCTGAACAGTTTCCTAGACTCCAGGTGGAATGGCAACTATACAGACAGTTAATGGCAAACCCAGGCTTCTCTCAGATCTCCAGATCCACCCAACTTCTCCAGCAATGTCCAGTTCTGCCCGCCACCCCCACCCCCGACTTTTCGACCCCCTGCAGCCTCCAGTACTTTATCTATCATTCTCCTGAAGATGCTCCCCAAAGCACCCCACCCCCACTGCAGTCCAGTGTCCCTCTCCCACGGCTGCAGCATCAAGAGTCAGAGCAGGCCTGTTAGCCATGTCCCCCGTTCTGCAGGCCCCTTTCCCCACCCCAAGCCGCCCCACTTGCCCAGGCCTATCTCACCACCAGCCCGCACACTTCTCTCTGAGAGCATGGCCCCTGACCTCTCTCTCCCAGCTCAGACCCATTCCTTTTGCACAAGGATGGCTGACACAGTCATCCACAATCCCTGATTTCCACTCGCCCCACCTCCCTGTTCCCGGGATCATGTCAGTCTAGCTTGCTGGGGGCTTAAAATCATTTTCCTAAATCGCAGCTCTGGGAAGTACAATGAGAGTGAAACATCAAGGACTCGGCCACTCAGTAGCTGGGTGATGCTGAGCAAGTCACTTAACCCATCTGAGCCTCAGTTTTCTCATCTGCAACATAGAGCTGATAAGATTATCTGCGAGAAAGGACTTCCCTGGTGGCACAGTGGAGAGATCTCTCTGCCAATGCAGGGGACATGGATTCGATCCCTGGTTCGAGAAAATTCCACATGCTACTGGACAGCTAAGCTGGTGTGCCACAAGCCACTGAGCCCATGCTCTAGAGCCCAAGAGCCGCAACTACTAAGCCCCCGTGCTGCAAGGACTAGAGTCCACGTACCTGGAGCCTGTGCTCTGCAAGAGAAGCCACCACAATGAGAAGCCCGCACACAGCAACGAAGAGGAGCCCCCCACTAGCCGCAACTAGAGGAAGCCACAAGCAGCAACAACGACCCAATGCAGCCACAAATAAATAAATAAGCAAAAACATTTTTTTCAAAGATTATTTGTGAGAATGGGGACTTAATGAAACACTGCGTGTGAAGAACTTACAAGAGGACATCTGCAGAGTGCTTGAAAAAGGAAAGTTGGTGCTATTATAATGACTGTTATTTCCAGAATTCTCCCTTTGCGTCCCTATGGGCTGCCAGGGGGAGTTCCAACCTCTTGGCTCACCATTCAAGGCCCTGCCTGCCCTTCCAGTCGCACCATCTGCTAACCCGCTTCCCGGACCACCTTCCCTTTAGGCCCGGCTTCCTGCGGGTGGGGGCTGACTGTACGCTCTACGGCAGCCCCTGGCACAGGGCTTGCAAACAGTAGGTGGCTCACTAAAGCTCTGCTGCTCTGAACAAGTACAAGTAACACTTGTAGCAGGCTGGGGGTAGGGGGTGGGGAGAGAATGCCAAGGAACCATCTGGATGGTTCCGATCCCCACAGGCATCACATTTTATTTCTAGATCAGCCCTAACAGAGCTACAATTAACCCCTCAGGCTTTGGATGACAGATAAAGACAACTTACCCAGCCAATAACGATACCCTATGTTGTTTCACACCTACTTGTTCAAAGTACTTCTGAGCCCAGAGGTCACACAGCATTCATGGTGCACTCAGGATGACTCCCACCCTGGCCATACGCCTGAGCCAAACCCAGTCCCCAGGTAGAGATGAAAGTGAAAAGTGAAACTGAAAGTTGCTCAGTTGTGTCCATTTTTTGTGACCCCATGGACTATGCAGTCCATGGAATTCTCCAGGACAGAATACTGCAGTGGGTAGCTGTTCCCTTCTCCAGGGGATCTTCCCCACCCAGGGATAGAATCCAGGTCTCCCTCATTGCAGGTGGATTCTTTACCAGCTGAGCCACCAGCAAAGCCCAAGAATACTGGAATGGGTGTCCTAATCCTTCTACAGGGGATCTTCCTGACCTAGGAATTGAATCGGGATCTCCTGCACTGCAGGCAGATTCTTTACCAGCTGAGCTACCATGGAAGCCCTAGGATAGAGATATAAATGGATTAAAAAAAAAAAAACACCTTTTCCCCAAGACTAGCCCAGATTTCTGATTTATTGATTTCCAATCTCTAAATCCAAGTTCTATAAACCCCCAAATCAAAGGACACCAAGAGGCCCATCGTTGGCTGCCTGGCTCCCTCTGGCTCCGCTTTCTTCCTCTCCCCTCTGTTCCCTGACCCACCAGAGGCCTAGGGAAGCGGGCAGGGCCTTGCACTCCCACACCTTCCTTCCTGGGCTCTGCCTTTTCCATTTCACAGCCGTGTCAACACATCACCTCTAAGAGCCAAGAAGAAAGAAATAATACAGCCCAGATGCCGACAGAGCTCTCCTGTCTGTCAGGAAGAAGAGAGAAGGGAAATAAAAGCTAACAAGACTTCCAAAATCAAAATCCCCAAACCTCCTCTCGGGTACCTGGCAGCTGTCAAAGTCAACACAGGAACCCAGTGGAGGCGGGGGGATAGCCCATCCCAAATAAAAACCCAGGCAGCTGTGGAGTCTGGGATTCAGAGAGGAAGCACGGCTGCGTTTCCAAGGACGTGATTGGCGTCCTCACAGGCTCAGCTTCTCTGCTAACGTACAGGTGGTCTGTCTAGACTGCGGAACCAAGCCCGTCCTTTCCTGAGAACCGAGTCTACTTTTTTTTAATTTTTTCTTCATTCGTATTATTTGGAGGGCTATTGAGATTCCCCTCGCTTCCGTATTTATGCAATCAGAGGAAACCACAGCACAGAGAACCGCTTCCAAACTCAAGGCCACGTGGGCCAATTTCAGATGGATAATTAAATATTGAACAAACGCTGAAATGCCTCTACTGGATTGGGACGGCTAAAAATAACCACCCTGCCACTCCACGCGCGGGCATCTCCGCTGCTGCTCTCAAAACCCTCCTCCCAGCAACTGTCAAACACAGCCTTCCCAGAGAAACAGCAAGCAGGCAGGGGTGGGAGCGGGGGAGACCAGGAACCGACTCCCCAAACACCTACTTAACAGAAAACAAAACTTCAGCTCCCAGCAAGCTCTGAATGTTCCTGACCAGGAAATACTCTCCCTTTCCTGACATTTAACCAAGTGGCCTCAAGAGGAAGGTGCAGGGGAAATATCACAGCCATTGCTTTTCTTTTAAAAATAGCCGAAAGGCTACATGTCATTTCAAAGCATAACACATATGAGGTTTGGGACGTGAGCATGTTTGTGTCAAGTTACCCAGGAATTCAACCCCTCTTCCCTCCCACCAAAAAGACCCAGCTGCCTCAGTGTCTCCATTTGGGCTAAACTTTTTTAATTTTTTAATTTATTTTTATGTTTTGGCTGTACCACACAGCATGCAGGATCTTAGTTCTCTAAATGGGGATTGAACCCGCGCCCCAGGCATCGGAAGCACAGAGTCTTAACCACTTGCCCTGCCACCGAGGAAGTTCCCTATCCGCGCCAATCTTAAGCAACAAACAAAATCAATACCGAAATAGGATGCAAAGGAGTGTGGATTTCAGACATTGATCGCGTTAACATCTTCACATAACCTCAGGCAAGGGGCCTCGGCTCTCTGAGCCTCAGTTTCCACAGCTGTCATGGGGAGCCGTGAGCTCCCAAGGCCGGAGCTGCTAGAGACCGCCAGAATTAATCCCTCCAACCTCCCCCATCAGCAGCTAAGCAAAGCAGGCTCTGGGGCCATGGCTGTGTCACCAGGTCTCAGGAAGTACCAAATGCACTGAAGCAGAGACAGGGGCCCAGCATTCAGAGCTCCAACATGACCCACTGAAGTGTGCGTCTAAGCATGAGCTTGGGAGGCCAGGGGCCTTGGTTCGAAACCTGGCCTCTTCCTCCACACCCTGAGATGGTTTCCTCACCTGGCAAAGGGAAGTGATGGTGATGACCCCAACCTCTAGGAGGGTTGGAAAGTTAAAAGGAGAAGGTCGGGTGAAGCTCTTAGCACTGGACCTGGAAGATGGTCAGGTGGGTAAAAGGAAGCTATTTTCTTCCTTATTATTAGAGGTGAGGAGGATGGGCCAGAACACAAAGACCAAGAGGCTGACGTTCCAGTGGATACACTGGGGCCTCTGGCCTCCCTCAAAAGCCTAGACAGCTTGGGGAAGTGGGCCTCAAACTACCTGCCTGTCTCCAGGGACCTCACATCAAGGGATGCTAAGCCCTCAGCACAAAGGAACTAGGTGGAATAACAGGGCGGAGGCTATAAGACCAGTGACCTGCCCAGGGAAAGGACATGGTTGGCAGGCATGAATGGGAGCAGGGGTGGGACAGGGGAAGAGACTGGGCCTGGGGAATGGCCTGAGTCATCCAAGGCACAGAGAGAGGCCGACCAGGAAGACTGACCCCCCCACACATAGATGCCAGTGGGGTCACTCCCCTGCCTCCCTCCTGAATTATGGCCAGGATGGCTGTGAACACTCAGTAGAGTTGTTGACTGTGCAAATTAGATAGGAGGAGGAGGAAGTGCTCTTATCAAAACTGAGGCCTGACCTCAGAAGGATCTGCCTACAGAGGAACAAGGCGGTGTGTTCACAAGGATGTGCAGTGAGGCACAGCTGGGCTCCACTCTTTCTGAGCTGCGTGAAGATGGACAAGGCTCCCACTCTCTGGGACACAGTTTCCTCACCCAAAAAATGAGAATAATGCCAGTATCCATCTCACAGTGTTGTTGTGAGCATTACATAAGGCAAATAACCAAGTTAAGCCTACTGTTCACACAGAGCAGGCATTCAGCAGACAGAAGTCACTGGAACTTTATCATCTGTCATGAGGAGGAGTGAAGCTCCCAGGACCTGAGGCATGTAAAGGTGAGGAGGGCCTGGGGAAGATGGGGCTGATCGCCTCAAAGGAGTGATGGTGTCTCAGCAGGAAAAAAAGGAAAAACAAGGCAGAAAAGGGTATATGCACAGTCTCAGCAGTCTCAGACAAGTTGGGAGCCCCTACATGGACATTTAAAGACTGAGGGGACCACAAGGTACAACCAGCCCCCACCAGGGCTGTTCTCAGGCTTGTCCAGCCCCCAGGGCCCACACCACTGCCCAGGGGCCTCTCAGTAGGTCTCCCTGAAGCCAAGGTCCCCAGGAGTGGTCCCAGCACCCGCCTTTCCCTCTGGTGGCACTCGGGCACCTCTCTAACCATCACTCCCAGTTAGGAAGCAGATTCTTCAAACCAGCAGCCCACTCAACCATGTTGCCACCTTACTGGGGTTCCATATACCCCACTCTGTAAAAGTGGCCCCTCTGTGCTTCACTGTCTCCCTCTGGACCCCAGGGGTTGGATCACTCAGCTGCCAACTTCTAAGCCCTGGAAGGGGACCACCACCTCAGGGGATCAGCCCCAGTCCTCCTGGGCACCTTTGTGAGGTCCCCCTGCCTGCATTCCTCAGAGGGTGCTGGGGCACTCCTGGGAGCCCCCTCCCGAGGCCCCTCTCGCTGATTCCAGCATAGCTCAGCAGGAAAGATCCCCAGGTGGAGAGGAGGAGGAGGAGTCAAGGCACAGGGCAATGCCATGGGGTGTGCGGGGGCGTGGCAAAGGAGCTGACCATTTCAGAAGACACAGGCCAAGGCTACAGCACCCAGGCAGGGCCTGGCATGTGTCTGGATGCCTGGAAAAACTCAGATGAGGACATAAAGAAAAGAACCTTCCCTGAGTATAGGGATGGGCACTCCCAGAGGTCTCCTGACATGTGGAGGCAACAGGACAGGATTAGCCTCAACTGACATATGGGGAAACTAAGGCCCCGCGATGTGCCTAGTTACGTAACTAGTTCATGGCTGATCTGAGCTCATTTCCCACTACCTGCTGCCCTATATCCCAAAAAGGACTCAGTGCCCCATGGTAGCTCAACAAGCCAGCCTCCCCAACTGACTGGGAGCTTGTCAAGGGCTGGGAGCCTGTGCAATTCCTCCCCATGTGGCCCCATTCCCAGCACATAGTAGGTGCTCAAGCCGTGTTTGCTAGCTGAGTAAATGGGTGAACTTTATTCATGCAGGGGCAAAATGCAAGTTTTCCTGGGGGTAGGAGCAGCTCAGAGAGACAAAGCTTATCTTGACCTTGGTGGGAGTAGGTGGGAAGGTACCCTGCCTTGGTGACACACTTTGGGTGGCAGGACCCCCTCAAATTCACGGGTCAGACCCAGCCTTCAAGTGGGCTGAGTCACAAGGCCCAGTGCAAAGTGGCCAGATGACCCTCGCCACGCCAGCGTCACCATTTCCACCCTGCCTCCAGCCATCATCAAAGTTCGCACCCCAGCCCCACCAACAACAGATTCACTCTGCCTCTTCTGGGGATTCAGGGCCCAGTGAAGGGAGGAACCTTGCTCAGTGCCCCGTTCTGACCACACCTTGGGGGGCTGCAGACAGTATGTCCCTCACTGGCAGCCCCGCGGAGAAGAGGCTCTTCCTCTTGAGCCTGCAGAGAGCTCCCCGCCACCCACTCCAGAGAGACAGTGGGGGCAGTGGGCAGACAGGTGGCAGACTGGTCCTAACCTTTCCCCTGGCCAGGCCCAGCTGGGTCCCCACCACCTGCCAACTCTTCCCTGTTCTTTCCACATGTCTGAGTTCTCGGTCATTGTCCTTCCTTGCTGGTGGCAGATGCCTGAATGGGTGTGAAGCAAGGGCCAGATCAGGGCTGGGATGCTTGGGGACCTGATGATGTCACCACCATGGGACCAAGCCCCTCCCCACTCCGCCCTGCAGATGGGGAGGCTGAGGCCTGAGGTCATAAAGGATGAGCTTAAGGCCTTGGGGTGACGCCCCCAGCAAGAGTTCCCACCTGGGAACTCTCCTCAGGGGGAGAGGTGGTCCTGGAGGCATAGCCAGGAATCTGGGAGTTTACTGGAGGGAGGTTTGTCCCCCAGCCGGGTAGCTCCACCTCTCACCCTGCCAGGCATTTCCCCTGCTCCCACCCATGATTCCACATCGCTGAAGGGCCTGTAATCTGGCCCCAGCTACTGTTCCCCACTATCCCTTCTGCCCACTGTTCCCCACTGTCCCAATGCATGCCCTCTGCCACCCCAGGATGAATTTCACCCACAATAAAGTAAAGTAAAGTTAGTTACTCAGTCATGTCTTACTCTTTGCAACCCCATGGACTGTAGCCCACCAGGCTCCTTAATCTATGGTATTTTCCAGGCAAGAATACCAGAGTGGGTTGCCATTTCCTTCTCCAGGGGATCTTCCCGACCCAGGGCTCAAACCCAGGTCTCCAGCATTGCAGGCAGACTCTTTACCATCTCAGCTACCATACTAAGACACTTTCCAACTCCCCGTCTTTGCACTCTGTCCAGAGTAAGGACATCCTTCCTTACTCTGCTCTGTAAGGATAAGGACTTACTTACAGGTAAGACTTACTCTGCTCAGTATGAGTAAGGACTGCTGCCCTGTCCAGAGTAAGGACACCCATAGCTCACACCATATCAATTGTGGCCCAAGGTCCAAGCAGCACAGGCTTCTAGCTTTCCATGTATGGGGCTGGCCAAAAAGTTCATTTGGGTTTTCCCATAACATCTTACGGAAAATCCCGAACAAGTTTTTGGGCCAGCCCAATATTTGCTGCCCTCAGTCCTTAAACAACCCTGCCTTCATCACCTCCATCACCAGACAAGGCCACTGAGGCTGAGAGGTAACTGGCCAAAGGATGGCTTTGTGCAGACCTGGGGCTTGAACTCCCATCTGACTCAACCACTCCCTCTGCCAAAGGAAACTCTAGCTAGGTGGTGAGACCCGGTCCAAATGTCACCTCCTCTGGGAAGTTCTCCCTGATTTCCCCAGACGTAACTTCCGTTCAAGAACAGTCTCCTCTCACCTCGCTGCAAGCTGGGTGCTTGGGCTGGGGCTCTCACACAAGTGAGCCTGGGAGCTGGGGCTCAGGCAATGGCCAGACATGCATTGATTGTCTCCTGCTCAGTTGGCTGAGCAGGAGGGGAGCTCCTGATCCTCGCTGTGCCCTCGAGGCTGGAGCTGGGTTGAGGTCAAGAGTGAAGGGAAGGTCACAGAGGGAATGAGGCAGGAGTAGGGTGGGTGCAGGAGATGGCCTGAGCTTGCCGGGGCATCTGTACAGCTCTTGCTTCTCACAACCTGAACCTGTTTCTCCCCCAATCTTCCATGTACTACCAGCCCCCTTTGACAACCCAGGAAGCTGAGGAAAGCAAGAAGCCTTGCCTGATATCACAGTGCTTGAGCCCAGATTTCTGGTGGCCCAGGGCCAGGTTGGAGGGAGGGAGCAGTTGGGGACCTCTTCAAGGAAGGCAAGCGGGAGGAGATATCACAAGTCTTGGGAGACGCTTGAAGACTGAATTCCCAGAACACACTCACACATGCATTCCCAGCCTCAGCTTGAACCCTTCCACGAATGGGGAACTCACTACCTCAGGAACTCGCCACTTCCTGAGGAAGCCCCGTACATTGCTGCTGGGCTCTGACTGTGGGAAAAGTCTTCCCCATGCTGGGGGAGGCAGATGAACTTGTTTTGCCTGCCTGCCTCATTTATCCTCTCACTGACGAGAAAACTGAGGTTCCGGGCAACCACAGGGTCCAGGCCACAAAACCGGAGCCGGGAGGGGTGGGCACTTGACCAGATTCCAAGCACAGATTTGCTCAGACTCCTCTGGGTCAGGCTGGGCACCAGGCCAGCCTTCCGGATTCCCAAGATAACCTGCTGGTGTAAACACAGCCCAGGTATCCACTGGGTGCTCCCAGCTCCCCACCCCCCCACCTGCCTCCCACCCATGGGCACTTCCGTGGGCCTGAGCCACTGCCAGGGACTCAGACCTACCCAGGGCCCTTTTGAAGGCCTCCTCCTTCCAGGGGGGCCTCCTCACTCCCTTCTACCCAGCCAGGGAAGGAAGTCCCAACCCCTACCCAGCCCCCTGGATCACAAGCCTTTCCAGCTGAGGATCCTGTTACTGGAAAAAGAAAATGCTGCTTGCACCTCCCCCCTCCGTGTCCTGCCTCCTGGCCTTGAAAGAGAGAAACTCCTTTCAAAGGAGGTGGCGCCCACCCTCGCCCACCCATTCAGAGATGTCCTGGACAGGCGACGGCTCCTTTTGGAGCCAAGGACCCCTGGAATAGGACCCCCTGGAGGTCCACCCACGTGTCTCTCCACCCAAGAGGTGGTGGAGTCCTGGTTAAGCCCCAGAGGAGCCACGAGGAGGTTGAGGGGAGGGGAGGCTGAGAGAACAGGGTCCCGCCGACCTGAGGAGAGCCAGACCCTGAGCCAGACCGCTCAGGGTGACGCCATCCCCCCACCCACCGCTACTGGATAAACTGAGGCGCAGAGGTCCAAACTGAGGGTCAGAGGCAAGAAGTTGAACTGCGATCTCCACTTTGCCTGCCCTTGGCAAGAGGAAACCTCCCAAGCCTCAGTTTCCCCCGACCCGACCCCCACCCCCACCCCCAGCGTGGTGGATGGGGAGAAGCTGGGGGAATGGGGAATAAGTAGACACAGCAAGGGACAACCACGGGGTCGGTGAGAAGGTCCGGGGTAAATCGACAGCAGGAGGACGTGGGGGTCCCAGGCACCCCAGGGCAGCCGGCGGTGAGCCGGGCGCTAAGGAGGACCCGGGGGTCAGGGGTCGGGGTGGCGCCTACCCCTGGCGGGCCGAGTCCGGCTGCGGGAGCGGCTCCTCTGTCGCTGCAGCCGGGGTCGCCTGAGCAGCCGGTAGTAGTAGGAGGGCCTCCCGGTGCTCTTCCTGGCGCCGCCGCCCGCGGACATGCTGCCGCCCGCCGGGCACCGGGCCGGGCCTGGGCGCGCTCACACGGGCCCCATCGCCCGCTCCGGCCGGCCCGGCGGGCGTCCCCGCGTTCTCCCGCGCGCCGCTGCGGCCGCCGCCGAGGCCAAGGCTGCCCCACAAAGTCGCTCAAACTCCTCCTCCCGCTCCCGCCCTCCGCGGAGCAGCCGGCCCCGCCGCGGGGGCCGGGGACCGGGAGGCCGGGCTGGCACCGGCCCGGAAAGTCAGTGCGGGAGAAATCCCGGCCTGGAGTCGGCGGGGCCAGGCGGGCCGGAGTGCCCGGGACCCCAGGCGGGTCTCCAGGAGGGTCATCGACCTGAGAGCTTGAGGCCGGACCTCTGGGAGCCCGCGGCGCCCCACTCCGCCGGCGGGTATAGACACCCGCGTGCGTGCGCTCGCTCTCTCGGCACGGGGCAGGGGGCACGCAAGGCCACCAGGCGGGCACCCTGCTCCCGAGCTGGTCACCTTCGCTTGGGGTTCAAACGAGGCCAGTGCCGCAGGGTGGATTTCTGCCCCAGGCTCCCTGGCCTGAGAACTGTCCCACAAACACACCCACTGACACACCAGGGCCCATGCCAGGCAGAAAACCTTCTCTTGTGGATCAAGAGATTAAAAAAAATTCTCCTGTGGATGTAGGAGATGGGGTTCAATCCCTGGGTTGGGAAGATCCCCTGGAGAAGGGCGTGGCTAGCCACTCCAGTATTCTTATCTGGAGACTCCCATGGACAGAGGAGCCTGGAGGGCTATAGTCCATGAGACCGCAAAGAGTTGGACAGACTGAGCAACTAACACCACTTTCTCTTCACTTCAGGCAGGACATTCACCTGTTCTTTTAAAAATCGTCCCGTTTGATATATGTATTACTTTTATATATTTATAATTAGGGTGTGTATTTCAAGTGCACAAAATGTAGAGAGAACCGAATGAACACCTATGTGTCCATGGGGGCTTTGCCAAATCTGAACATTTTGTCCCTTTGATCTAAAGTGAAAGTGAAAGTCTCTCAGTCATGTCTGACTCTTTGCGACCCCATGGACTATACAGTCCATGGAATTCTCCAGGCCAGAATACTGGAGTGGGTAGCCTTTTCCTTCTCCAGGGGATCTCTCCAACCCAGGTCTCCTACATTGCAGGCGGATTCTTTACCAGCTGAGCCACAAGGGAAGCCCTTGATCTAAACCCGCTCCCAAGTGAAACACCTCAGATGCTGTGAGGTCTCCCTCACTGGGCATTTAAAAGCAGCTCTGGCAGGGCTGCGGACAGGGCAGAACATCCCTACCTCACTGTAGGGATGGAAACTCAGGCTCCCCTTAAGGGATTCTGCTGAAAACCTTCAAGGCAGGCACTCCCCAGCTCAAGAGCCATCCATAGTTCCCCAAGGTCCCAAAGCCACAAGTGCAAAGAAACTTCTTTGGTATTTGAGCCTCCAGCGATCTAGTTTCCATCAAACCACCCCAGCCTCACCTCTGTTCGTCCCCTGCTTCTCAAGCCTCTTTACTCATAAGAGACACGGGTCCCCACCTCCCAGAATATTGGAAATAAAAGCAAAAATAAACAAATGGGACCTAATTAAAATTAAAAGCTTCTGCACAACAAAGGAAACTAAAAGCAAGGTGAAAAGCAGCCTTCAGAATGGGAGAAAATAATAGCAAATGAAGCAACAGGCAAACAATTAATCTCAAAAATATATCTCAAGCAACTCCTGCAGCTAAATTCCAGAAAAATAAACGACTCAATCAAAAAGTGGGCCAAAGAACTAAACAGACACTTCTCCAAAGAAGACATACAAATGGCTAACAAACACATGAAAAGATGCTCAACATCACTCATTATCAGAGACATGCAAATCAAAACCACAATGAGGTACCATTTCACATCAGTCAGAATGGCTGCCATCCAAAAGTCTACAAGCAATAAATGCTGGAGAGGATAGGGAGAAAAGGGAACCCTCTTACACTGTTGGTGGGAATGCAAACTAGTACAGCCACTATGGAAAACAGTGTGGAGATTCCTTAAAAAACTGGAAATAGAACTGCCATATGACCCAGCAATCCCACTGCTGGGCATACACACAGAGGAAATCAGAATTGAAAGAGACACGTGTACCCCAATGTTCATCGCGGCACTGTTTACAATAGCCAGGACATGGAAGCAACCTAGATGTCCATCAGCAGACGAATGGATAAGGAAGCTGTGGTACATATACACAATGGAATATTACTCAGCCATTAAAAAGAATACATTTGAATCAGTTCTAATGAGGTGGACAAAACTGGAGCCTATTATACACAGCGAAGTAAGTCAGAAGGAAAAACAACAATACAGTATGCTAACGCATATATATGGAATTTAGAAAGATGGTAACAATAACCCTGTTTGCGAGACAGCAAAAGAGATGCAGATGTATAGAACAGTCTTTTGGACTCTATGGGAGAGGGCAAGGGTGAGATGATATGGGAGAACGGCATTGAAACATATCAATTATCATGTGTGAAATGAATCACCAGCCCAGGTTTGATGCATGATACAGGGTGCTCAGGGCTGGTGCACCAGAATGACCCAGAGGGATGGAATTGGGAGGGAGGTGGGAGGGGGTTCTGGAAGGGGAACACATGTATACCCATGGCGGATTCATGTAAATGTATGCAAAACCAACACAATAATGTAAAGAAAAACAAATAAATAAATATTAAGGAAAAAAAAAAAAGAGATACGGGTCCCCTGCCAGCAGCTGCAGACAGACAGACAGACAGACAGACAGACACACACACACACACACACACACACACACACACACACACACACAGAAGGGACTGGCCTCCTTCCAACTTTTCTCTGCTTGGTCAAAGTCCATCGCTCTAGGGCCCACCTCCTGAGACCACCCTGGCTATCTGTGGGAGTATCTCTCTCTACACCGCCTTGCCTCTGCAGCAGCATTTATTTTCAAAATCATTCTCATAACCATCTGCCTAAACTCCAACTCCTCAAGTACAGAAGGTGAAACTGAGGCCCTGGCAGGGAGATCTAACCTGCCTCAGTGACAGAGGCAAAGGACGGTAGACGGGACTCCAACCAGTAATCCTAGGGGTGTGTTTGTGGGAGAGTCACGTGCGGGGCCTGAGGGAGTCTGGACGGCTACCTCCATCACAGCTGAAAAGGTGGGGCCCTGGAGGGGGCGGGACGGTCGCCTGGAATCCAGACCAGGTTTTGCACCTCACAAAGGAGACCCCCTCCCTTGCTCCCTCCGCCAGGGGGAGGGCCCCCAGGTCGGGAGAAGCCTGGATCACAGCTGGAAGCCAGGCGCCTTCCCAGGACCAGGGGGGAGGGGCCGGAGGGGTACTGCTCCTTCAAACCCTGTCTGGGTTGTCAGAAGCCATCAACTCCCCCGGCCCCTCTCCCCAGAGCTCTGACCAATCCCTGGGGAAGATGGGAAACCACAAGGACCCCATCAGCCTCCTTTGGCTAAATCACTGCTCTAGCTCATTTGCAATGGCAGACATTATCAGGAGCCTCTTTTACAAATGCAGAGGCCCCTGGGTAGAGCAAAACCATCTTCCATGGAGAGGTGGGCTGGGTTCGAAAGCCTCCTCCAGGACATCCAGTTTGGAGCCGGCCCACTCATCTGGGGCTCCTGCAGCCACCGACCCACACCTTGGCACTTCCAGAAGGAATAACCTCTGCAGCCAGGCTCACTAGTTTTGAGGGAAGGAGGACTCCCAGGAGGTCCAGTTCAGGATGGGGGCAAGGTGTCATCTGGCCCAGTGTCCTCCCCAAAGCAGGAATTCCCTGATGGGCCAGGTTCTAGCTTTCTCAAAGGAGACAAGAGACTAATTAAGTGATCAAGCTGATTAAGGCTGGGATGAGTGGGTCTCATCTGGGACCCCCAACTAGCAGATTTAGGAGAGTGTGTATAGAGGGGGGACTTCAAGATCTCATCTGTAAACACAGCTGGGATCCAAAGGTGTGGCGTTGACTCCACTTCTGCTGGGGCCCTTAAGTCCTTCTCTGTGTCTACGTTTTCCCGCCTACAAGGAGAAGGTACAGACTCCTAACCTATCTGCTTCATGGAGGGAGGAGCTTTTGCATTTCTGGCCTTGGGATAGAGTGGGCATTGCCAGGCATCCAAGCCGAACATCTCCTTGGGCCTGAGATGAGTACCAAGAAGACAGCAGCTGGAGGGCTGAGTAGGGGAGGAGCAGGGTGGGAGGTGAGAGAGGAGGTCCAGGACCCCCAGGCAGACAAAGCCTGCTCCCTGCACACCCAGCAGAGCATCTGGAATCAATCCCACTGTGGAGCAAACCACCCACCCCCTCCCACTGCCCCTGTGGCCTCCTCCCTTCAAACACGAGCAGCTGCTTTCTGGAGATGGCCCAGACTGGAGGGGGGGCACCTAAAAATGCACCCCCCTCACAGTACCACCACTTCCTGCCACAGACCTTCCTTCAGGGGGAAGCCCCCGCTAGCAAGGGCTGCCCAGACCCTTCCAACCCATGAGCCAGGGGGCCCTGCAGGCTGTAGTCCCTCAGTGGTCTTGTTCTCCTACCACAGTCCTGCTTCCAGAGGGTCTCCTGAACAGGCCTGGCTTCTACCGCCCCACATGCTGTTTTGGGTGGGGTTCAAGGCTGCAGCTCCGTGCCCCCAGCCTCCAAATGGCCCAGCTTGTTAAACATGTGTACTTTTGAGGTTCCTCCAAGACGCTTGGTTCAGTGGGTCTGGATGAAGCCTGGAAATCTGCATGTTTAGTAAGTGCCAGGCAAGGGGATGGGGGCTAATTACATCAGATCCAACCTGATTGCACATCACCTTCATCATCCCTCAAAAGCCCCCAAAGGTGAACTCCCAGAGTACCACAAAGGACCAGGCTGTCACAAAGCAGCCAGCCCCCTCCCTCTGTACTCCAACCCATGCCAGGCACTCTGATCTAATCTGCTCTCAGCCTCCAAAGGCTCCAGCCTCTTCCCTGATGACCACACGGCTGCCATGAAGGTCTCCCTTCTGCACTCACCTGGCGAACTCTCCTTACCCCTCAGGACCCAGCTCAGACATCACCTCATCAAAGCAGCCTGACACTCTCTACCCTCGCCACATCCCACAGGTCAGGTTTGAAGAGTGAGGGCACGGGAGAAGACCAGAGAAGGATGGACCTGAAGAATTCCTCTGTGGGCACAGGACCATCAGGATCCAGTGGTCTGGAGGGGAATAGTATCCTGCTGGGCTGGAAGTCCAGGTAAAGCGCAGGCCAGGCCAGGCCAGGGCTGGGTCAGGGGGGCTCAGAGGCAGGGAGGGGCCAGCCCAGTGCAGCCTCACATCTTACCGGGCTGTCAGATTTACAGTCATGTGAGGAAGGAGAACACAGCATACAATCAGAATTACCCCCTGGAAAAACTTAAATTGCCCATCTGAGACTGTGTTTCCTCCCGTGTAAGGACAGATCACCCATTTCTTCAACTAATGGGCTTCCCAGGTGGCGCTAGTGGTAAAGAACCTGCCTGCCAACGCAGGAGACATAAGAGATGCGTGTTTGATCCCTGGGTGGGGAAGATCCCCTGGGGGACATGGCAGCCCACCCTAGTATTCTTGCCTGGAGAATCCCATGGACAGAGGAACCTGGCGGGTTACAGTCCCTGGGGTCACAAAGACTTGGACACGACTGAATGCAAAGTATGAGAGCCTGGTCTTTTCAGAAGGGCCATGTTGTACAGGACATAACAGCAACAACAAACATCACACACTGGATTCCACTCGGGAGGAGAGATGCTCACGCCTGGAGCGAACCAGAGCCAGAGACCTCTAATACAGGAAGATTACAAGTTTGTCTGAGGGTGAAGTTTGGATTTAATAGCAATAAACTGTATTCAGCACTTACTGACTGCTTTATCTATGCACATTATCTCATTGGATGGTCACCACCTTCATCTCACAGAAAATATTGGCAGCACAGAGAGGGTAAGTAATTTCCCTAAGGTCACACAGCTGGCACTAGGTGTCAGGATGTGAACTTAGGCAGGCTGGAAAGAGCAAAGGTCTTAAGATTGAGCAGGACTTTATGCCGAGATGGAGGAGGGGCAACAGACTGGAACTTTCCTTAAAAACCAGCTTTGACAAGGAACAGGAGGAGGCAAAAAGGGATGGAGTCCTAACAGGGGAAACATTGGAGCCCACGCCAGGCTTCACACAATGGGTGTCTGGAGGGTTCAGACCTGTCAGGTTTCCTGTCGGGCTGAGGGTACGAAGTAGTGACCAGGGGAAGTCCCCGGCCAGGCAGCCCTGCATACATCCGCCTCCCAGGCCGGTCCCAATCTCTGAGTCGCTGGAGCCCTGGGCAGGGTGGGGACGGGGGTGCTGTGGGGGAAATTCATGGTTGAGGTCACAGGTCTCTGCCCCAGGAGGCGGCCTGTCTGACAGGCAATGACGGCTTCCTGTGTCCACTGCTCATCCGGGAATATGGCTGGACCATGAGTAGGACCTTCATTCAGATGCAGGAGGCTGGAGCAAGGTATCACCAACACGGCAGGAGGGGCAGACAACAGACAAGCCTGAGAGGTCACGCTCAAGGACTCGAGGCCCAACCAGCTGTCCACCACCTCCACCAGCCTCTGGACTTCCTCCCTAAAGCCATCACCAAATTTAATGACATCCTTCATAAAAAATGGCCCAGTCAGGGCTATGATGACCCCAGGCTTAGATGGCCCTGCCCTGGTCAACACAGGCAGAACTAGGGGACCGATCAAGTGATTGGTAATAGGGCCTCGGGTACTGTGAGTGTTTTTTTGAAATCAAGTCATCCAAAACTGGGCTGAGCCCGTGGGAGAGGCAGAGCTCTTAGGGGGTGAAAGGCAAGTGGGCAGGGTCACTGTGCTTCTCTAGGCACTGTGTGACTCCAAGAAAGTCCCTTGTCATCTATGGGCCTCAGGTGTCACATGTTAAGACAAGTTATCTCTGCTAATCCATGGATCCCATAAGGATCTAGAAATTTCCTCCTGTCCCAAACTATCACCTAGGTGTTTCCTCCCGCCCTCCAAAAGCCCAGAGAAGATGACACATCTCTCTTGTACACGACAACAGCCTGTCGTAAATCCTGGAAGGTCGGGGTTAGAAGGTAACCTCAAAGCAGGTGATGGAACCACGGAAGCTGTGAAACCGGGGAAGCTGTGGACAGCCACTTGCCAGGAGAAGCCTGCCTTTAATTCGTCGCAAGCTGGGATCTGGCATCAATTCTCCACACATGGAGGGTCTGATGCCTATCCCACCCCTGCAGTCAGGGTGGAGCACAATCGCTCCCCGCAGATGGGGCAACGAGGCCTTGGGAGGGAAGGACTCCCCCGAGGTCACACATGGGCTGGGGCTTAGTCCACCTTGGGGCTTAAACAGTGATGCCAAGACCCCTCTCTCCCTCTCAGTGACCTGGACCACCCCTCCCAGATGCCTGATGCATTCTGCCTATAGGCACTCGGCCTCTACTCCCACAGCTCCGCAGCTCAGGCCTCCAAGCCTGCAGCCAGGGGAGGAGGGGATTCTCTCTCCAGGCCCCAGCCTCAGCCCCTCCTCCTCACCCCCACTCCAGCAGCCGGCATTTCAGCCCAGATGGCCAGGCCCAGAGCGACTCTTTCTGCGTACTTCCTCTCCTGCCCTGACCCAGAAACGCTGCCAAGCTCCAGGTGGGCCCACGGCTCCTCTTTCTCCCTGCCCAGCCTGAAGCCGAGGCTCCAGGTCTCAGGCCTCCTTCTACCCCTTCCAGCTGATGGGCCCAGACAGCTCCACACCCACTGGGCGACAGGAGGGGGTGGCATATGGTCCTAGGGTGAGGTCAGAGAGTCCCCTCCCTTTCCAGGCTGGCCTGCCTGGTCATCTGTGAACCACTTCGTGACTGGCACTGGCCTGGGTTCCGGGGGTAAGGGAGGGGTCTTGTGCCATCCCTGCAGATCCCACTGAGGAGGACAGATGAACCCATCCAGCAGCCAGCTTCTAGAAAGCTCCCATCTCAGCAGGGAGCTGCAAGAGTATGGGATTTGGAGTGAGGAACCAGCACTTCTTGGCTGTGTGACTTCAGCTTAGTACCTTTACCTCTCCGTGCCTCTGTTTCCTCTACTACGGAACGGGCATGATGATACTTACACTTTGTGAGGTTATAGAGGGTCAAATAGCATAGTGAATTGAAGCCCTGTGGACAAACTGGCTAATATCTGCCCCTCTAGGCTATTTTCTTTCTCACCAATCTGTGGGCTCCTTGAGAGCAGGACAGTCAAATCTTGTCAGAACATTTACTGGCCCAGAGCAGGCTCTCAGTAAAACTGACTGGGAGAGAGGGTGGCAGCGTGGGAAAATGGCTGAGCCTATCAGATCTGGAGTCAGCACTGAGGAGAGGTGGAGAAGGGAGAAATCCCAGAAGACTGCCTGGAGGAAGAGTCATTGACACTGAGCTAGTAGGCTGAGTAGGAGTTGGAATAGAGAGCAGAGGAGTATATTCTTAGAGGGGCCAGCAGACTGAGCAAAGACCCAAAGACGGAAAACAGCAAGGTATATACTGGGGGCAGCATACAGAACTGTGAGAGGATGAGGCAGGGGACTGGGGAGCAGGCTCTATGGGGTGTGTAAGGGTGACAGCAGAGAGAAGAGATGGGAGATAGATCCAAGGAGGGATGAGGCCCAGGCAGCCCCACCAGAAGGGGAGAAATAGAATGGTAAGGAGGGAACTCTGGCTGGGGAGGCAGAGGATCAGGACTCCAGGCCTGCTGTGTGGCTGCATGACTTTGAATGAGTCACAGCCCTCTCTGATCCTCACTCTGCAACTGAAAGGAGAGGCTGGCCCCATTCGGCAGGCCTGCAGGGTGGGGCTAGGCTCAGTTTAGTTCAGTTACTCAGTCATGTCCCACTCTTTGCAACCCCATGGATTTCGGCACGCCAGTCTTCCCTGTCCATCACCAATGCCCCAAACTTGTTCAAACTCATGTCCATTGAGTCAGTGATGCCATCCAACCATCTTATCCTCAGTCGTCCCCTTCTCCTCCTGCCTTCAATCTTTGCCATCTTTCTTTTCCTGCCTTCAATATAGGGCTAGGCTAGATGCCTGTGAACTACTGTTGGAGAACTCCAAGTTTCCTAGCAGCCTTCTTGAGGAACCACTAGCTAAGATGGTTTAGACGAGACTGGATACCCATCCAACCCTTGAATGGGACGCACATGGCCCCACCACAGGGCTTTTGCACATGCTGTTCCTCTATATCACACTAACCTCAGACCTTCAGATGTCAGCTCCTTCCTGCCGAGGCCTGCCGAGACTCAAATATCACATCCCTGCCACCTTATCTCAAGTACCTCTGCCCCAATCCCCACACCCGATCCCACTGCCTTGTTTTATTTTCTTCAACTTATCACTTCCCGAAACTATCTTATCTGAGCATTGGGCTGTTCACTAATTGTCTTTCTCCAAACTTTAATGAGGGCAGGGGCTTCCTTAGTCTTGTCCCAGGCATGTCCCCACTGCACACAGCAGCGCTCAGAAAACATCTGATGAATGAGGAGAGTGAAGGGAGCTGGGCTTAAAACCACCTCTCTGGGCCTGGTCTCCTCGGCATGGCACAGGCACAATGAGCTGCAGAATTTAGTATCAAGCAGCAGCCTGGGCATTTTTTTAATTTGTGGGGAGAAAATTCATCTTTGGCTATTATAAAACCACTTTTTATTTCTTGGGGTTTCCCTGATAGCTCAGCTGGTAAAGAATCTGCCTGCAATGCAGGAGACCCCGGTTCGATTCCTGGGTCGGAAAGATCTGCTGGAGAAGGGATAGGTTACCCACTCCAGTATTCTGGCCTGGGGAATTCCATGGACTAAACAGTCCATGGGGTTGCAAAGAGTTAGGACGTGACTGACCGACTTTAACTCACAGCAGCCTGGGACTGGTTGGGAGGCCAGGATGGAAGTCCTGACTCCAGGCAGGAGCTGGCAGAAGACATGAAGGAATGAATACACACCTTTGCTTTGCTGTGTGATTTTGAGAGAGGCCCTTCCTATTCATAGGCCCAGTTTCCTCTCCTAGAAAATGGAGTTGCCTGGGTGGTCTTTCATATCCCTTTCACACTGACACTCAGGGCTTCTGTCCTCAATCTGGAACAGAAACAGGAGCCCCAGCAGGTGCTAGAGGAGGGGCAGGCTGTGCCAGAGCCATGGTTCTCGACTTAATGGTTTTTCCTGGAGATCCCACCCAGCCCATAGCTGGAATCCGGAGTGAGAATTAACTGCAGCTTCTGCAACCTGTCACCCTTCGACTCCCCTTGGGAGTGAGAACAATGCCGGCCCTGCCCCTACCCAAGGAATGGCATTTTCACTGGAAATTCCACTCTGGCAGAGGAGGAAGGGCTGGAGTCCTAGAATTTCTGTGCCTGCTCAGACAGGAAGCAGCTGAAAGTTTGGGGCCAAGGAAAACAAGTTCAAGGTCATCCTGGAAATCGGCACCCTGTTCCCCATCATGGTTAGGGACTTGCCCTTTTCCCCAGGTGGGTCTCTCCTGGCAATTACTGATTAGCACAGTGTGTGTGGGTGTTGGGGTGGGGCGGGCTGTCCAGGACCTCAGGCGAAGGCCTGAGCTATGCTCAGTTGCTTCATTTATGTCCACCTCTGCTGTCCGTGGGATTTTCCTGGTGAGAACACTGGAGTGGGTTGCCATGCCCTCCTCCAAGGAATCTTCCCAACTCAGGGATCGAGCCCACGTCGCCTGTGTCTCCTGCATTGGCAGGCGGATTCTTTTTACCACTAATGCTACCTGGGGAGCCTGGCAAAGGCTTAGGAAGAAGCAAATCTCAAGCAGCCTCATCTAGGATACCTTGGATGACAGGGAGCTCACTACTGAACAGGGGCCCTGTCCTCAGAAAGGCTGAACGTGCAGATGCCTTCTCACAGCTAGGTCTTGCAGGAGACCTTCAGGGATCTAGTGTGCACCCCCTCTCTAAGTATGGCTCAGAGGGCCTGGGACTTGCCCAGGGTCACCCAGACACCCCCAGCTACTCCCTGTTTCCAGTAGCAGATGAAGCTGTTACAGGTAGACCTGGAGGGCTGGGATGGGAGTTTGGGCTTCAGTCCCACTCCTGCACTCTCCTGGCTAAAATGCCAGGACTTGAGGGGGGGTGGAGGGGGGGCTGACCTCTCTCTGGCCTTTATTAGACAGCCTAGAGGACAGAGAAAGGGGTCCTGATTTGATCCTGGTCCCACTGACAGCCCTGGGGAGGCAGTCTGGGTTACTGCCTGAGCCCACGGCCTTCTCTTGCCCTGGGGCCTCTGCCCCAGCAAACTGCAGGGCAGTTTCAGGAATTTCCAGACCTGATCTCTCTGACTCCGTGTTTCTTGTGTCCCGCTGGCACTCCCTCTCCCGTACCTGCCCCCACCCCCCTTACACAGCCTCCAGTGCATGTCCAGACCTGCCTTCCCACGCATGCCCTACAGCAGGGGCTCCTTCCAAGCCCTGCCAGGCCAGACCCACAGAGCAGCACCGGGAGGCGCTGGCCAGTGCTGCCCCCTACTGGGTTGCAGGGCCCTGGGAAAAGAACGCTTCTTGGCCCTGGCAGGACGGACAGTGGGGAGGCCCAACCCAGGCTTCCCAGGGTGTGCTCCCTGAGGGCCCCAGGGGGGCTTGGCACAGGGTCCCAGTCTGCTGAGTGACTTAGACAAGCCCACCCCCTCGGTGCCCCATACTCACTGGGTGAGAAGCACGGCGAGCAGAACCTCAGCTCTCACACTTCAAGGCGTTTTCGGTCCCCTGGGGTGCATGTCAAAATGCAGGTGTCCAGGGCCACTGGGGAGGGTCTGGTTTAGCTGGCCTGGGAAGAGCCTAGGAATCTGCATTTTAACCAGCAGGGGGTGGTCCAGTGTAAGGGTAGGTCCCACACTGGCCTACCTACTGCTCTCCCTCAGGGCCCTCGGCTCTATGTGGAGGCTTCTGGAACTCCAGTCCTTCAACTGGGTTAGTATCCTTTTTACAAACTGCAGCCTGTTGCCTTCTCAGCACCTGTGTGTGGCAGGCAGGCAGGGATTGCTGTTGTTGTTGTTTAGTTGCTAAGTTGTGTCCAACTCTTTGTGACCCCCATGGACTGTGGCCTGCCAGGCTCCTCTGTCCATGGGATTTCTCAGACAAGAATTCTGGAGTGGGCTGCCATTTCCTTCTCCAGCGGATTTTCTTACCCAAGGATCAAACCTGCATCTCCTGCATTAGTAGATGGATTCTTTACCACTGAGTCACCTGGGAAGACCAGGCTCACAGGACAGACAGGCAAACTGAGGCTAAGAACAGAGGACAGTTTATCCCCATCTCACAGTGAAGCTCCCAGCTTCCACCTCCCTCCCCGGGCTTCCCAAATCCGGTCCAGATTCTGGAGCCCAGCAGGTCAGTTCAGGCCAGGCAGCAGCCCTGACTGGCTCCTTTTGTCCTGGTCTCAGTACCCTCTGACCTCACCAGGTTTTGGGCTGATTAAAATATCCCCTTACAGCCCCGATAGGCCTGGTGTCTTCTTACAGGCTGGAAGAAACGTGGTCCCATCAGAGGCACCACTGCCAGCTTGGAGCTGGAGCTGGAGCTGGACACTGCTGGCACAATGAGATTAGAGAGCTTTGCCCAGAGTGTTTGCGAGGACCAGCTCAGAGAAAGCAAGGCCCAGAGAGGGAAGAGCCTTGCCTAAGGTCACATAGGACACAGCTATTAACCCTGCGACAGTCACTTAGTCTCTGCTGGGCCATATCAATCCAGCAATCTTATCCCAATCCTAAGAGGTGGACACTGTTCCTCTCACATTTTACAGGCTCAGAAAGCAGCCAAGACTTGATCTCAAGCAGCCTGGCTCCTAATAGTGACCCTGTGCTGCCACAAATGGTCTCCCCTTACCTGTCCCCAGGTAATTCACCTGTCAGCCTCTTTCTAGACAGACACCAAGAAGACAGAGCCATTTGCAAAAAAGTGTCCTATAGCAAAAAGGCTGGGGTGTTGGCTTCTAGTATCAGTGGGGATGGTCGTCAGTGGGTGCTGCCCCAGACCCCTCCCCAATGTCACCTCTCAGCACTCCCAATACCTCTTTCACACTGACTCCCGCGCCCTCACCCCCCCAACCCCTGAAACTTCTCTCCTTCCTAGCTTTGCTCCCTCTATTCCCACTCCTAGGATACAGGACACAGGACTCTGTGAAGCAGATTATTGCCAGTTCCACATTCTAGCCTGAGTCTGTCCACCCCGCTCATCTCCACCATCACTATCTGCATCCAGGTCACCACCATCTCTAGCTCTGGGGAATCTCACAGCCCCTGACTGCACCCTGCCCCCCAACACACAAATCCAGCCTTACCCTTCTGAGTCTATTTTCCACAAAGCAGTTGGAGCGAGCATTTTAAAAACAGCCCTCTCTCCCAACCACCTTGGCCTTACTGGTCTTTGGACACTCTTACTGGCTCATCCACTCCTCCCATCACTCCCCCTCCCCACCCCCAGCCACCTGGTCTACTCCCACTCACTCTTCCTTTCCAGAAGGTCCATCCCCCTTCCCTCCCCAGGCTGCTTCCCAAGTCATTTTCTCCAGGCTCCTGCCCCTTTCCTGAGGGCAGCCCACCGCATTGTACCATGACATCTCTTTTTTGATGATTCATCTCACATTTGTCTCTCCTGGCACAGTGCTCCCCCGAGGGTCGAGGCCCATCTGCCTGGCTCACTGCAATAACCCCAGTGCCCAGGGGGGCGCTGTCACATGGCCGCAGCCCATCAAGGGGAGGACGGGGTGGGGCGGGGCATCACCATCATGTTTCCCCAAAACCAGAGGACACGGAAGATACTTTGGAGCCCCCAGACTTCCAGGCCTCTGTTCATCATGAAGCTCCCAGGCTCACAGTGAAATGGGGCCACATGGCCGCCGCCCCAAACAAGTCCCACAGCTCAGGACTTATTAATTCTCCTCCCATAGGTTTCGGTGCTTTTCATGCTGTGATTTATAGCCCATTCAATAAATTTCCCCCATTATCTTTCACATGCAGCATGCCGCCTTTCTGCCATTTAATGATGCATTTGGCTCGCTGGGGCTTCTCCCGGGAGAAATCTAAGGCTTGGCTCCCGGATGCGGGAGTGGACCTGTGAGGCCACGTGGGATTCTTAGGGCTCTTTTTCAGACCCAAACCTGGAGCAGGTCTGAGCCTCACACTCAGGGCTAACTGGGCAGGAGCCCAACTCCTTGCTGCTCCCTCCCTCTAGCAGGAAAGCCTGGCAGCAAGAAAGAAGGCTCAGATGTCTGGTTGCCCACTGGGGCCCTAGCGGCCAGAGTTTAAGGACCAGGCTGCAAACTCTGGTGCTTCCCCAAACCAGCCTTGGTGGTTTCCAAAGGCTCTGCAGCCGTGATCTTAATCTCCCTCTCCCACTCCCCAGGCAAGACAGGAACCCATCAGACCCGTTTCACAGATGAAGAAGCGTCTCTGGAATACAGGGAGGTTGCCTCCCAGCCTTGCTTCCCCCTACTGGGTGCTTGCCAGGCTCCAGTGCAGCCAACGGAGGTTTCTGAGGACAGCCTCTGTACTGCCTCTGTACCCAGAGCTTGGCTAGAACTCTCTCAGCACAACAACCTTTAGGAGCAGAAAGTGCTGTTATGCCTATTTTATAGATGGGAGATCAAGCCTCGGAGAGAAGCAACTTCCCTGGGCTTGTACAGGAATAAATGGGCAGTGCCCCGGAGGAATTGCTCCTGGGGTGAGGAATGAGAAGGGTCTGGAGGCTCCAGGGAGCACACAGCTCCAGCCAGAGAGACCCACCCAAAACCACAAAGCGGCAGAGCGGCAGGGAGAGCTTGAGGCCCTATGGTCAGACTGCTCAGAGGCTGTGATCCCACCCCTGGGGGTCCTTAGCTGCGTGACTGGGGCAAAGTTCTTTAACCTCTCTGGGCCTCATCATCCCCCCGCCCCGCCCCCCATCTGTCTGATATGAATACCTTCCTCCCAGCACTGTCACGGGATTTGCATGAGGCAACACGTGGGAAGCTGCCTTGTAAACTGTCCGGTCCTGGGCCGCGTCCCTTTGGCATGTTAGGACACTGGCACGAGACGTCATGCAAAGACCTGCAGGAAACCCTTGGGCTGCTCCTGGCCAAGTGTGGCCAGCAGCTCTGAACCGTGAAGGGATATGGCCACCAGAAACTGGCTCCTCCTGCGGCCACAAGCTGCTTACCTCACCCCAGTACCAGGTACCTCACACCCAGGCTTGGGAGCGACCAGACAGCCCTCCTGCCCCCGGGACGCGCGGGTCCAGTGCTGCCTGTCTGGAGGACGGGGGGGCGTTGGCCAGAAAGAGGCATTCCAGTCTAGCCGGCCCCAGCCCCCTCCCCTGGCCCTCAAGTACTAGGTCTGCTTCTCTCTGTCCTCCTGCTTCTCAAAGTTTCTGCTTCCACTTTATAGTTTCCGTAGCAACCACCTCTCTTGCTTTGATTGTTTCCCTCCTTCAGTCCCTTTACCCTCTTTACAAGCAAGTCTTTCTCTTCTCCATGCTAAAGGGAGAATCACAGGGGGTGGGAGCAGGAGGTCTGGTCAGGAGAAAGAGGGCAGAGAGGGACAGGGCTGCTGGGGAAGAGGTGACCTCTGTTGGGGTGCAGTCAGGGGGCCGGTGCAGCCAGTTTGCCTCCAAATGACCCCTGGTAGTGAGACTGCCCACAGGCTCCTCCACAGTGGGCTTCTTGAAAGGGGTCTCTCTTGCACAGAGTCCCAGCCTGGCCCGGCATGGGATGCTGAGCCTTTGCAAGCTGACTGGGCCTCGGTCTGCTTGTCTTCACTTGCCAGTGCCCTGTGTTTGGATGGCCTCCAAGCCCAGGCCCCACACTCTTCTGCTTCAGCGTGCCCTTCCTTTCCTAGGGCCTGGCTCCAAAGAACCCCACCGGCAAGGTCCATCCAGCCCTCCCACCAGCCACACCCCATCAGAGCCTCTCTCCTCCACTGTGTCTGCCCCCTCATCCTAACCCTTCTCTGAGGTGGCCTTCTGCCCTGCAGGCAGAGTGTTCTGGACAGCAAAGCCATCGCCTCCCTCACTCCATCTCTGAGCCCACCTACAGGAACCCACGCTGAACCCACTGCCAAAGAGACCGGGGCTCCATGTTGGAGTCCACCCCCAGCTAGCCACAGACCCTTCCCAATTTTGCTCTAGAACTTGATGTTCCCTGTGGTTGGGAACAGGGATGGAATTCACTTCCTTCCAGGCCGCTGGAGGCCAAAATGAGTCTGTGGGTCTGAAAGAGCTTGGAAAACTCAAGAGCTGTGCAGAGTCCAGGATTATATTTAGACACTGGATTAGTGCCTTCCAATAAATAGCCCAGAGGCCCCCGTGACCCTGTGGGTCTCACGGCTCCCTCTCTCTCTCCACCTGCTGACCTCCCAAGACAGGTACTGCCCATGTCTGGCCAGCTCCATGCCAAGGTCCGACCTCTCTAGGCAGTGATCCACACCACAGTGAATGGCCACCAGCTTCCCTCTCTCTCTCTCTCTCTCTCACACACACACACACACACAGCAGTAGCAGCAGGCTAACTAATCCAGCTAAGGGGGCTGAGGGGTCCTCTGAGTCCCGAGTCAGCAGGGAACAGCCAAGCCCACATGCTGGGGGCAAGGCTGCAGGCAGCCCCAGAAAGGGCTCCCCAGCCCACCAGCCTGTCCCCTGCCTCTCCCCTTGTTCCACCACCTGCTTCCTTTCCATGCCTGCCCCTAAGGCTGGACCACCAAGACCCTCCCCTTTCCCTCACAGTCTGGGGGGGGGGGCTCTAGGAACACCTTCTAGAGGTGCTCTCCTCAGAAGAAAGGCCTCCTCCCCTTCCCCCCTGGCCCTCCCCTCCTTTCTCTGGTGCTGACAGTGAACTTCACTCCCACTGCCCGCCCAGCCTCAGACCTACACGTCACCCCTTGCCAACGGCTCACCTCTCCGCTGTGCCTGCCCAGGCTTGTACTGGGACGGGGCTGGTTTCCCTGCGCAGGGGACGCTCAGAGCCATGGAGGCTCCGGGAAGGGCTCCCATGTACACCTGAGGGAGGCTTCACCTCCCCTCCAAAGACCTGCAGAATCAGAGGCTCAGAGCAGGCTTGGAGGAAAAGGACTGAAGAATGTGAAATGTTAGAATCAAGTGGGTGAAGACAGAGCCAGGGCCTCTCTCCTGTGCCTCCCCTCTTGTCCCCGATCTGCTCCGGGTTCAAGACTCCAGGATTCCCACAGCCGACACTGGGAAGCCAGGTCATTCAGCTCCTGCACGGGGGTGTGGTCTGGGGGGGGGGCACAATTCCCAGGAGCTGGCACCCATGCAAGTTCTGGCAGGATCCTGGGAAGAGCACTGTGTGGGGCCCAGGGGGCTCTGACACAATCCCTGTCCTCAGGGGGCTGGCAGTCTGGTGGGACATGTGACCCCCTACAGGGACCCACCAACAAGGGCCCAAGGCAGAGGAAGTGTGAGGAAGGAAGGAAATAGTTCTGACTGACAGGGCAGGGAGAAATCAAGGAAGGTTTCACGGAGGAGGCAGCATGTGGGCCAGGAATCCTTTGAGAAGGGTTCCAACAAGCAGATGGTGTTGGGAAAGGGACAAAACCCCTGAAGTTTAGTGGCGGCCTGGGAACCACAGAGTCTTAACTTGACTTTCCTTTTCCAAATGCCACCACGGTTAGACCATGGTGAAGATTAGGGCTCAAAGGATGTTGGCCCTGTGTGGAATTAATTGGGTGTCTTAGGCCAGGCAGGTGGTAAGTCCCCCAAGATGGCAGAAGCGGGTAGAGAGGTAGAACCTGCCAGGTCTTTGTGCTGTGCTAAGTCTCTTCAGTCATGTCCTCAGTCCTTCAGTTGCTTCGGTCCAACTCTTTGTGACCTCATGGACTGTAGCCCACCAGGCTCCTCCATCCATGGAATTTCCCAGATGAGAAGACTGGAATGGGTTGCTGTGCCCTCCTCCGGTCTTAAAATCCCTAAAGGAAACAGCTCCCTGAGCAGCCCATTCCGGGATTTCACACCACCCCACGGTCAGCCAGGAAGTTCGTCTTCCTATCTAACCTACATCTCTCTTGCTGAAATGGACACCCAATTTGCTTTGGAGACACAGGAATAACAAAGCACAGAGGCTGAAATGCTTCTCCAGGCACTCTGTTGGCAGCCAAGGTGGGAGTGGGGGTGGGTCAGTGGGCCCAGACACAGCCAAACACAAGCCCCAGCTCTGACAAGAGAGGACAGGGCCCTGTTTGTGTACATAATTAATTTACAGACCCGGGAAGGGCTGCGCGAGCAGAATGCCCTCTCTCTGGGCCTCGGAGGCTTCCCTGACCCAATTTAGATGCTGCATTTAACTGTGTTGTTCATGTCAAACCTCCCCGATGAGGTCTCTATTCCCAGTGTGCTTGTGAATTTTCTGGGGGTTTAGGAGTGTACAACCTGAGAACGATTTATTAAGAAGATTAACACTCTCCCCTCTCAACTGGGCTTCCGCATGCTCTGCAAAACATGGTGAATTTATTCTCGGGCGTCAGCGAGAGTGGCGCAATCACTCAGCGGGTGAAAGCTGGAACCCCTGGACCCAGGAAGGAGGGAAGTCACGTGGGGTGCAAGAGACCCAGGGAGGGTCTGGGGTGAGTGTGGGAAGCTGCAAATGGAATTCCAAGACCCTGAAGCTCAGTCTTCCCCAACATTCACCTTACCTAGGATATCCCTGCTTCTGGGGGTCGGGGGGTGGGGGAGATGGAGTCCTGGGCTCCCAGCTGAATGCTGGTCTAGATGCTTCCTGCTCTGGGGCTTGGAATCAAAGAGGGGCTCCTAATGCCACTCTCTGAGCACCCCTGTTGTTCACCACATCTTCCCGCCCCTGGGAGCTCCCAGATGGGAAGAACTCAGTCAGATACCACCAGAGGTGTCAGAAATATACAAAACTGGGGCATGATCCTTCCTGGGGGGACTACACTTGGGGAGCTAGAGCTGTCCCTTGGCTGAGGGACAGCTAGACGGAGGAGGGCCAGACAGGGGAAGGGGCACCTTCCCAGCCCTCGGGGGCAACAGGGAAGGCACCACGTGAGCCCAGGCTGGGGCAGTGGACCTGGTCTCAGACGCCGGCTCACCGGCCCAGGTCTCACTGCTGATCTGAAATCTCAGACGTGGCCTCTCTTTTCCCTGTGGCCCTTACCACCCAACAGGTCCCCAGGATATGATAACAGCAGTTTTCATAGTAACAGCATGCCTGCCGCTTCCTCTGTGCATGTCACTGTGCTGGACTTTAAATGCGTCATTTCAGGTCCTGCTTAGGACAACCCCGCCGCATGGGCTGGATTATTACCAAAGGTCTCAGATGAGGGGAGGAATCCTAGAGGGTGTAATCGATGTCTCCGAGACCACACAGCCAATAACAGACAGAATGTGTTAGTCGCTCAGTCGTGTCTGACTCTTTGCAACCCCATGGACCATGGCCCCAGGGTCTCTGTCCAAGGAATTCTTCAGGCAAGAATACTGGAGTGACCTCTTTCAGCCATCTTGGACCCTGTGGAGGCCTGCTGGGAACAGGACTTCTAAAACGACAAATATGTCTGGAAGGCTGTGGTCCAAGGCCATTTTTGCTGGGTATAAACGGGGCCTGTGGAACCAAAGGGAACACACCCCTCTCCCGAAAATTGAAGGTGTATATGCTCGAGATGAAACTGAATTCTATCTAGGCAAGAGATGTGCCTATGTGTACAAAGCAAAGAACAACACAGTAACTCCTGGTGGAAAACCTAACAAAACCAGAGTAATCTGGGGAAAGATAACTCGAGCTCATGGAAACAGTGGCATGGTTCGTGCCAAATTCCGAAGCAACCTTCCCGCTAAGGCCATTGGACACAGAATCCGTGTGATGCTGTACCCTTCGAGGATTTAAACTTATTGAAAATAAATAAAAGTGTGGATTTGTAAAAAAAAAAAAAAAAAAAGAATACTGGAGTGAGTAGCCATTTCCTTCTCCAGGGGATCTTCCTAACCCAGGGATCAAATCCTGGACTCTACATTGCAGGCAGATACTTTACCATCTGAGTCGCAGGGAAGCCCAGTAACAGACAGAACCAGGATTCAAACGCTGACTTTAGACTCCAACACTTGAGGTCTCAGGGACCTTCCACCCACCTCATCCCACGGCGGGGACAACTTCTGCTCTGTCCCCAGGAGACAAGTCAGTTTGGGTTCAGTTCAGGTCTTCACGTCCCCTACCAGGTGACTGCCCAGTGTCCTCACTGGTCACCCAGCCCCCAGCCCCTCCCCACCATCCCTCCACCGGCAGCCAGAGGGGCTGCCCTGGACCACACACCTGACCACATCTCTCCACTGAAAGCCTCACTGGGGCTCCCTGGGCCAACAGCATGGGCACAGGGTTCCTTGCCTTGCATTCACCCTCTCTTTTCTCTTTCCCACCACCTCCCTCCTCCATGTTCACCAGCCATCCGGTCTCCATACCTTGGATCCTGCTAGTTCCTCTCCCCATGTCTCTTACTTCAAAATCCTCAAGGCTCAAGTCCAGGACCACCTTCTCCACAAAGTCATCCCAAGGTCAGGTCTCTCCAGTAGAAATGACTTCTCCCTTCTCTGAACCCCAACAGCACCAGGTCTCCAGGGCCACTGGTGCAGCCAGTTTAAGGGCAGGTCTTGCTCCCCTTCTCCCCAACCAAGGAACCCAGGAGCTCCTAGAGGACAAGGTCTTCCCTCACTAGGTGCTCCTTCCTTTCCCCAACTCCACCCAGGGCCCAGCACATGGCTGGGTACACCGGCAGGCTGGCTCAGTGCAGACTAGTCCCCTTGGCAACAGGACACCTTGACCAGTGGTCAGGAGGGGGCAAGAATGTCCTGGGTGCCCAGCCTGGAAGTGCCTCATCTCATCCTTTTTGGTGCCATGGACTCTTACAGCCTCTAGTAAAGCCTAAGGCCCCCTTCTAAGAAAAATTTTTTTAAATACACACAATAAAACACCAAAGAATACAAAGGAAACCAATTACATTGAAATATGATCAAGAGCTTCCCTGGTAGCTCAGCTGGTAAAGAATCCACTTGCAAGGCAGGAGACCTCGGTTTGACTCCTGGGTTGGGAAAATCCCCTGGAGAAGGGCTAGGCTACCCACTCCAGTATTCTTGGGCTTCCCTGGTGACTCAGATGGTAAAGAATCCACCTGCAATGTGGGAGACCTAGGTTCGATGCCTAGGTTGGGAAGATCCTCTGGAGGAGGGCATGGCAACCCACTCCTATATTCCTGCCTGGAGAATCCCCATGGACAGAGGAGACTGGCAAGCAAAAGTCCATGGGTGGCAAAGAGTCAGACATGACTGAGCGACTAACACTCACACACACGATGATCAAAGGACAAGGCTTCCCAGATAGTGGTGAAGAGCCCACTTGCTAACGCAGGAGACATAAGAGACATGGGTTTGACTGCTGGGTCGGGAAGATCCCCTGGAGGAGGAAATGGCAACCCATTCCAGTACTCTTGCCTTGAGAATTCCATGGACAGAGGAGCCTAGCAGGCTATGGTCTATAGGGTTGCAAAGAGTTGGACACAACTGAAGTGACTTAACACACACACATGACGATCAAAATACTATTAAAAATTACAGCGATATGTGTGCTTTTTTATTACCTTAAATAACAAGATCTAGATCTAAGAACTACTATAATTTTGAAGTAGGAAGAAAAAAGCATTAGTTCAAGATACCCACAAAACTATACTATGACATGACAGCTTCTGTGATTTCTATGACTTCTACAAAATCAGAACAGTTAATACCACTGTGGTTTACCACCTACATCCATAATCGAAAGAATTACAATTTGGAATGTAATCAGAGGTTAGTGAAAATGAAGGTGGGATTATTTTTCTCCTGTCCAAGTTCATGGACACTCTAGATTCCATCTAGAGACTCCTGGGGTAGCTGGTTAAGAACCCATGGCTTAAGAGGCAAGGGCTGAAGGGAAAAGAACAAGCTTTGTCCCAGAGTCCAGATGCTAACTCTGCGCTGTCTTGAGTGTCCATGACCTTCTCAAAGCTCTGTCTCCACCCACCTGTGTGGTCAGATCACAGAGGAACCAAGCCTCATGCCCTCAGTCTTCTAGTTTCGGCCTATCCTGAGGCCCCTCAGTGTGGCAGGCCTGGCAGCGGCCCCTGAAGAACAACCCCTTGAAGATGCTGTGCCCTCAGACAGCACAGCCAGGGCCGCCTGCCACGGAACTTGTTTTATGTCCCCAAAGAGCAGGGCTGACAGGTGATAAATCGTCAAAGGCGGCTGGAGTGAGCTTAGACTGTCTGCTGCCCGGCGCCCGCCCAGCCACCCTGCTGTGCCCACCACTGCCCTCTTGGTAAGGATGAAATCTCCATTAATTACCCGGGAAGAAAGGGCGCCGTGACGACGCGCCCAAAGGCTGCTCAGAGATCATCTCTGGCTGTGCTTTCTGAGTGCAGCTTCAAGCCCGGGGGCCGCTGTCAACCCTCACCTCCCTCTGTCAACCTCCCCTCCTCCTGGGAGCCCCCAGGGTCACCTTTTAGCCTGGGTCCTGCCCGCAAAGACTCATGAGTGGGCTGCTTTCTACAGACAGAGCCTCCGAACAGTGTTCCCTCCAGTGGGGAGAGACCCGAGAAGGAAAGGGGGTCAACTCTGTCACTTCTGTCACCTATGCCAGCACGAGTCCATCATCAAGTCCTATGGACTCCACTGGGGAAGTCTGTGGCCTCACAGACCCCACTGCCAACTCTGGTCATCAGCCCGTACCCGGGTGACTGATTCACTTGCATGAGACTCTATACCAGTTACCTTGTGTGGGTCTCCGCCAAGCACTGCCCATGCAAGAGCTTAGACAACCCTAAAGCCAGCCTGTGAATGAGGCACTATTATCCCATTTCACAGGTAAGGTTCAGAGAGATTAAGTGACTGCACAGATGGCAAATGACAGAGCCAGGGTTTGAGCTCGAGTCTGTCTACCTCCAAATCCCCCTTTATCAGCTTTCCAGCTTCTGAGTGGTCCCCCCATTCTCTCTAAACAATGTCTCTAAAGGAGGTTTGTCAGACCCCTCTACATGCCCCTCTCTCCCCTTCCTGTCCTGCCCAGGGGCGCCCTCAGAGACCAGAGACTCATCTCCAAGTCCTACTGGCCCCAATACCACCTCCTCCAGGAAGCCTTCCCTGATTGCAGGGCCAGAAGTCTTCCAGCGCCACTGAGCCCTTAGCAGAAACTGCTGGGGATGGCCACGAGCACAGCCCATAGGTAGGGGCTGAACAAGTCTTTTCCTTTTTCACCTCTACCACCAAGCTCTCAGCCAGAACCAGACACACCACAAGGGCTCTTCCCAGAGGAAGGAAAGTCATACTGGCAGATGAATAAGTGAGCTTCTGGCTTGATGCTCCTGCCAATCTCCCATCAGAGACAGGTCTGTTTACGCACAGGCAGGGGCGGCTGCCCTAAGATCACCAGAACGGGTGATGGATCAGTCAACTAGGATGGCTAAGGGCGATAGGAATTGGCATGGCAGCAACTCCCTGAGCAAAGGGGAGCCCTGCACCAAAGCAACTAAGTCAGCAGATGCCCTGGACTCACGCATTGCTCGAGAACACAGGGAAGGGCCAGACCCAAGTTCAAGGCCAAGGCAGGACCAAGACTTTCACTCTGAGCTCGTAGTGGGGAAAAACAATGCTGCTGTTTCCAGCGACAACCACTTTCTCTAGACAGAAGGGATGCTGGCACCTGGGCCTGTTGAGGTCCACAAAAGACACTCCCTGCAACACCCAAGGAAGTCCCAGGCATCTGAGGGGGGCTGAATCAACCACCTCACCCTGAAATGCAGAATGTTCTATGTAGCACATAGAAAGAGTGAGGTAGAGGTTCATGTCCTAACTAGGAACACCTTTCCAAAAAAAGCGATTTACAGAATGATGGATGATTTTTTTAAACTGTTAAACAGAATCACAGATTTTCCATGGATACGTATGTATAAATGAGAGCTCCAAAGAGCACTGAGAAAAACACACTGCAAAGAGCTCCTGAGTGTCCCCCACAACTTCCAGCTGGGTCCTGCCCCCCGAAGCCCATCTAGACTCTACCCCAGCTCCACTCTTGATGCAGAAGCTCATGACCACATCATCTCTCACCCATTAAAAGCAGGAGTGTAAATGATCCCAACTTTCGTGGAGGGCACCTTGGCAAAGTGTATCAAAAACTAAAATCCATAAAATGTCCACTTTAAATTCATGTAATCTCTTTTTCCATCCCATCTCTCAGATAAACTCTCACAAGCATGCAAGAGCAGATGAACAAGGATGTTTCTGTTCATCTGCTGCAACCCTTGTTTGCAGCAGAAAAAAAAAAAAAAAAAAACTGAAAACCACATCCATGTCCATCACCGGGCTGCATAAATGATGGTCCCCTCTGAAGATGGAAGCCTATGGTACCCTCTTGCAGCAGGAGGTAGAGATGCAAGTGATGACTGGGAGGCATTGCGGGGTGAGGTGCAGGATACGTGGAATGACCCCCTGGATGGATAGGTCCATGGAAGCATGGAAACAGATCTCTGCATATTCTTCCAAAAATAAACAGTGGTTACTTTGGTGAGTGTGTGTGTATCTGTGTGTGTGTGTGTTTGAGTTTGGGGCAAACAAGGGGAGAGGTTTAGTTTTCACTTTATGCCTTCCTGAAATGATTTCACTTTAAATCATAGAATAAGCTAGTCTTATATATTGGAAAATAAAAAACAGATCCTGGTGCAGGATGTTGATCGTGGAGGAGCCTGTGCATGTGGGGAGCAGAGAACACAGAACTCTCTGTACTTCCCGCTCAATTTTGCTGTGAACCTAAAACTGCTCTAAAAAATACAGTGAATTTTAAAAAGGGAATTCGAGATTAAAAGCCTTCAGACATTTGAAAACACACAGAACCAGGTCCTCCTAAGTCATACTGCTCCTGGTTGAATCTACCTGTACCTTCACCATTCTTGGGCAAGTCCTAAGCTCCAGCCTGGCTCCCACGCGGGAAGGGGCTGGAAGGTGGACCTGGGCAATTAAAGCTCAGACTGCGGAGCCCTGTTGCGGTCCCAGCTCTGAACTCTGATTCATGCTACTTTCTCTGCCTAGAATGCCGCTGCACTTCCCTTGTGTCAGTCCAAACACCATCCTCTGTGAAAGTCCATCCAGGCAACTTCACGCCCTGAGACGCAGACTCTCCCAGGACAGCCTGTGTCCCCAACATCTCACTGTAGCCTTCAGCGTTGGCCAGTGCCTGGCAGAGTTCATTAAGCACATGCCCTACTGGACACATCTCTAAAAGCCCCGAGCACTGTTGGGACATTTCTCCAGGGCCACTCATTTTGCCTTGAATTATGACTCCACCTTCCCTGAGCAGCAAGGAGCTCCCCGGGGGGCTCCTGGGCCCAAGTTCCCGGTGCCTGCCCAGCCCTCTAGCTCACCCAGCTCAGGAATCTCGAGGGCTAATGCGAGTGGGAGCCAGCGAAGGAGGAGAATGAGGTAGGCAGGCCGGCCAGAGGAGCATTTGTGCCCCAGCCCACAGCAGGTGTACAAAGGAGAGAAGAGCTGATTGAGAACAGCTACCAGATTGTAGGGTAAAATTCTCCTGACACGTAAGTGACTAACTCACATTTTCAAAAAATCACCGTACAGGTCACATCAAATAGGGCTGCAGGCCAAACTCAGCCCAGTCCGCCTGCCTCGAGTGGCCTCAGGGAGCAAGAGCTCAGAATTTGGAGCAGTCACAATTAAAAAAGAAGGAAAAAGGAAACAAAACAAAACAACCCTCCTAGATCCTGCCATCCCAGCAGCCCAAACGGCCCCAGAGCCCACACCCAAACCTCAGCACCAAGCGCACCCAGAGACCAGCCATTCTGAAGACCCCCCAGTTGGCTCTGGAGCCACCAGCTGTGTGACCTGGAGCAAATGACTTTTCCTCTCTGAGCTTCTGCTTTCTCCTCTGCCAAATAATAAAAGTACCTGCCTCCCAGGGTGTTGTGTGGATGTTGGGATGTCATGAGGGAGAGGTTTGGGGACCTGAGAAAGGTCCCATAGCCTGTAAGGGCTCATTCTGATCGTGACCATCAGCGACAGTTAAACCTAGAGGAGGTAAGAGACACAGACCCATCACAGAGGGGATGGATGGCCAAGTAGGGACCCCCCAACCTCTTTCCCCAGCCCTAAACCATGCCCTTGATGCAGCAGGAAGTGATAGCCAAGCTGCCCAGGAAGGCCTGTTACAGAGGCACACTCTTCACCCAACCACTAGGTCCTCGCATAACGGAAATTAACATGCACAGAACACTTAGGACATGACTGGCACCACATCAGTTCAGTTCAGTCACTCAGTTGTGTCCGACTCTTTGCGACCCCATGGACTGCAGCACGTCTGGCCTCCTTGTCCATCACCAATTCCCAGAGTCTACCCAAACTCATCTCCATTGAGTCAGTGATGCCATCCAACCATCTCATCCTCTGTCGTCCCCTTATCCTCCTGCCTTCAATCTTTCCCAGCATCAGGGCTTTTCCAATGAGTCAGCTTTTTGCATCAAGTGGCCAAAGTATTGGAGTTTCAGCCTCAACATTAGTCCTTCCAATGAACACCCAGGACTGATCTGATCTCCTTTAGGATGGACTGGTTGGATCTCCTTGCAGTCCAAGGGACTCTCAAGAGTCTTCTCCAACACCACAGTTCAAAAGCATCAATTGTTTGGTGCTCAGCTTTCTTTCTAGCCCAACTCTCACATCCATAGGAAACCCTTCCAATGTGTTCCTGTCACTTCACTTTCTCAACAACTTTATTACCTCTCCATTTTACAGATGAGTAAACCAGGGCTCAGAGAAGTGCCTTGACTTGTGCCAGGTCACCTAGTAAGCAGTACTGCTTTGGCTGTAGACAGTCTATTCCAGCGTCCTGGGCAGCCACACCAGCCCACTCCTCACACACTTTCCTTCCGTCTCTTCTCAAACCCTGTGATTCCTAGTGTGTCAGGTTGTGACCGAGTCCTGGGGGCACCAGGGATAAGGCTCTTTCTCCGGGCAAGCTAGCTGGGGCTGGGGCATAGGGGCAGGGAGCCCACTCAGCCTGGAAGAGCTGCTCCAAGGAGGAGGAGACGCTGAGGTGAGCAGGAGGCTGGCTGTACCAGAAGGGACTCCGCTGTCCCCACCCCCCACCCCCCACCAAACTTTGAGACCGGGATCTGGAACTGCAGTCCAGAGAAAAACCAACCTGCTTTGGCCCCAAGCAGGTGAGAGAACCGTGGGTGTTTTCTCTCTTGAGAGAATATGCAAACGTGGAAGAAATGGAAAGAAACAGTGCAGAAGTAAAGAAAATGCAGTACATTAAAGCAGACAATCCACCTTTGGGATGCTCCAGCCCCCAGGAAGAGGAAGGCTCTTGTCCTGGGTGAAGCTTCTCCAGCCTGACACCACCACCCTGAGGTTGTATTTGGGAGGGATCATTCAGGCCTAGGGTGGTCTTATGGGCTAATACGTGTTCCCCTAAAGCTCACATGTGAAGTCCCAATCCCCAGTATCTCAGAATGTAACTGTATTTGGAAATGAGGATTTTTTTCAAAGGTGACTAAGTTGAAATGAGATCATCTAGGTGGGGCCTAGTCCAATCTGACTGGTGTCCTTCTAAGAGGAAACTGGACACCAGGAGCCCAAGTGCGGAGAGAACAACCAGGCGAAGGGACGGCAAGAGGGCAGCCACCTGCAAGCCAAGGAGCGAGGCCTCAGGAGAATGAACCCTGCCCACACCTTGATCGTGGACTTCTAGCTTCCAGAACTATAAGAAAACAAATTTCTATTGTTTAGGCCACACTGTCAGTAGTATTTTTTCTGGCAGCCCGAGCAAACTAATACATGCGGGATCCAGCCCTGCTGTTAGAGAGGGCCCCCGGCCTGGCCACCTGCAGCTGACCTTGGGCATGACAAGTCAACTTCATCTGCCAAGCGGGGTGAGAGGAGCTGGCCACAAGCTAAACAGGAACAGCACGAAGCTCAGGTGAGGCCTGTAGCAGCCAGGTGGGGAGTGGCAGCCCACCTGCCCAGCACCTCCCGTGCACACCCCCAGGCTTCCACGCACCATCCTTAGGAATGTATCTTCCCTGGTCTTCTAAAGACTGTGAACATTAAAAAGCATATGGACCTCAAATATCAGTCCTCCAGGGATGGGCACTTGGGCATGGCCAGGGTGTCAGCTCATCTCGGTATCCATGCAACTATCTTGGTTTTAAAACTGAAAATCCCAAGTCCTAGGAACCCTTTCCCTGCCATTCCTGGACAAACTGAGATGACTGGTCACCCTAGGCAACAGTCTGCCTCTCTTGAGGTCTCCATTTACCCATCATGCATTCACCTGACCAATATTTACTGAGGACCTACTATATACTGGTGGCTTCCCTGGTGGCTCAGATGGTAAAGAACCCGGATGCAGTGCAGCAGACCTGGGTTCAATCCCCAGGTTGGGAAGATTCCCTTGGAGAAGGGAATGGCTACCCACTCCAATATTCTGGCCTGGAGAATTCCATGGACTATAGTTCCATGGGGTCGCAAAGAGTCAGATACGACTGAGCGACCTTTACTTACTATGTACCAGAAACTGCCAGGTGAATGATGAAAAGCTCTCTTGGGCTTTCTGTCCTGGGAAACACACAAAAACAAGCATTAAGAAACTATAAATACACACACGCAGGCATGGGTATACACACATGTCAGTTAAGACCGTGATGTCTGCAAGAGAGGAAATAACAGGTATTGAGGCAGAGACTAACGGGGTGAGGGAGGGGTCACCCTCGATGAGACAGACGGTTCCGGAGAAGGGTCATTTCCGGTGAGCCTGGAAGTGGCACCTTCCAAGGAGGAGAGGGGACCAGAGGTGGACAAAACCAAAGGAAAGGCCGGAAGGGGCTGAAGAGCAGTGAGGAAGCCGGGACAGGTCAGCGAGAGCTGGGAGCCAAGGGCAGGTTACATGTGGCTCTGAGAGCAGTGGGGGCTGAAAGCAACTTGAACCAATCTACCTTAAATTAGAAAAGTGTAAGCGTACTGGTTACCAAGTAAAGATGAGACTGTAGGAGAGTAAACAGAGAAGTGAGTCCAGTGAGAAGCATCAGCCAGGAGAGAGGACGGCAGCCTGGATCTGGATCAAACCGGGGAGCCGCGACTCTGGACAGATTCTTGGTTCTCCCTAATTATCTCTCTGATCTTTCTCTTGTTTTGCCTTTGGCACACCTTTCGGAATGCAGGGTCTTAGTTCCCTAACCAGGGATGAAGCTGCACTCCCGCAGTGGGAGTGCACAGTCCTCAGCACTAGACTACCAGTCCCTCAGTTCAGCTTAGTCGCTCAGTCTTGTCCTACTCTTGGCGACCCCATGGACTGCAGCACGTCAGGCTTCCCTGTCCATCACCGACTTCCGGGGCTTGCTCAAACTCATATCCATCGAGTCTGTGATGCCATCCAACCATCTCATCCTCTATCGTCCCCTTCTCCTGATCTTCCTCTTTAATTCAGCAGCCACTCTCTCCATCCCAAGAAAAGCCCTGGGAATCACAGTAAGTCAAAGCCCAGGGGCCTTGGCAATGGCGCTTACCCTGCCTTCCCTTCCCCCTCCCCACACCCCATAGTACCTGTCACTTTCTCCGACAAACCTGTCCCAAGCTGTCTGGGAGTGTGCTTTTTCTCCCTCGCCAGAGGAGGGGGGTGGGGCGCTGGTGGTATTTTTAAGCTATTCACAATTGACATCTGTTAATTATTAGTTTGTCCACCTCTGTTTTGCTTTCAACCCACACTATTGCTCAATCCACCAGCAGCCCCGGCCCTGAGAAGTGGAACTATCACCTCCAAGCAGAGAGATGGGAAGCAGAGGCTCCTGGCACAGAGGGAGTGACTACTCTATCAGATCAAGGTTTAGAAAGGTACCCTGCAGGCAGGATGCAGGGGAGGTTGGGCAGCAGGAGGCTGTGGCCTGGTGTATCCCCTAGTGGACAGTATGGGCAGGGATGGAGGTATGAACCAGGAGCCAAGGGAACTACTGGTCTTTCACGAAGGAGGAAGGAGGGAAAGGAGGTGAAGCACCAGGCAAGGCTTCCCGGCTCCAGGGCTGCTGGTCAACACAGCCTTCACCTGAAAGGGGGAAGTCGCGGTGGGGGACCTGTGGTGAGAGTAGGAGGAAGTGGTTTTAGTGGAAAGGAAAGGACTTCCTCACTGGACTAGTTGAGGTGCCTCTAGAGCATCCGGTAAAAATCACTTCTCTGTCTGGAACTAAGGAAGGAGCTCCCCCTTAGACTTGGGGAGGATTAGAGTAAGAGGGACTTACCATCAGGGATGGAAGTAGTCCAGGTTCAGGGGTAGTGGACACGGTGGGCACAAACGGGGCTCCCAGGTGAGAGCTGGTAGGTGAGAAGAGGAGGTATCCAGGGTAGGACCGTGGAAGGGCCAGAAGGGCCAGGAGGTGCGTGTCTGGGATGGTGGCCGGAGGCTGGTGCCCACCGTGGGAAGGCTGGCTGAGGCCCCAAGCACTAATAATATTATGATCATCCAAGACCTCACATATCAGGTTTCTTTTACATGCATGCCAGGCCTTGAACTAGGGATGGGATCATCTATCTCAGTGACACCTCCATAAGTCCTTTGGGGTTAGTACTGCTATCCCTGTTATCCCATTTTACAGCAAAGTCTGTACAGTCACCCAGCTGGTCTTGAACCCAGCCAGACTCCAGAGCCCACAGATACTTAAACCACTGTATGGGGTTGGGGTCGGGGGTGGAGGGCATTCCCAGGTGACTCAGTAGTAAAGAATCTGCCTGCCAATGCAGGAGATGCAGGAGACTCAGGTTCTAGCCTTGGGTAGAGAAGATCCCCTGGAGAAAGAAATGGCAACCCACTTCAATATTCTCACCTGGTAAATTCCATGGACAGAGGAACTTGGTGAGCTACAGTCCACAAGGTCACAAAGAGCTGGACACAACTTAGCAACTAACACAACAACAACACTGGGTTCAGAGGAGGGTCAGCGTTTGCTGACTGGTAAGCGGTGGATATTGTCATTGGGAAAGGGGTCCCTAGGGGCCAGGAGGTGACCAGGTAGGGGCAGACAACTGTTCTTCCAGCTGGGAAGTGTGGGAGGGCGGTTTCAGCAACTTCCTCTAGCAGCTGGCCGGGGCAGCCACAGCAGGAGCCACCCATCTGAGCGGAAGGATCTGGAAGACGGCAAAGGGACCAGAGGCGGGAAGGACCTTTAGTTCTTATTCTGCCCTTAGGATCCAAACTTGGAGAACAATGGCCACTAAAAACGATTTGATGACTTAAATTTTTGACTGCCGCTAAGTTTAGCACTCAGGGTGGGGTAGTCACAGTGACAAATGATGTGCAAAACTTGACTTCCACCACCAGCCCGATGTCGTGTCCTGGTCCCCTGTTTATCTTCTCTATCTCCACGTTTCCAAATAATAACTTCCAACCCAGAGAGGGCTTAGAGAAAATGAGATCCCCACTCAGCATCCCCTTAGTAGCTAACACCTAAGCTGCTGCTGCTGCTGCTGCTGCTAAGTCACTTCAGTTGTGTCCGACTCTGTGCGACCCCATAGACCGCTAGAAGGGGCAATGTTCAACCCAAAGAAATCAATCTCTAATGGTGGAATTTCAGGCACGAGAGCTGGTTGAGAAGAGCTCCTGAAATCACACCAGTTCTCAAGGTGGTAAACAGCAGTAAACAGTAGCCACTCAAACTAAATCAGTGCCTGGCATAAGGTAGGCAGTCAATAAATATGTGTCCCTCTAGGCAGAGGCTTGCAGCTCACTACTGTCAAGGTCAAAGGACAAGAAAACATCCCTGGAGCCTCGGAGTGTCAGGAGCCACACCTTCCCACAATCACCCTTCATCTCCTCCCATCACATGGTAATTTATCTGTTGTCTCTGTAAGATAGCATTATATCTGGCCAGAAAGGGCCCCAAGGACTTGTATTTGAACCTTTAAAGTTTGGGGGAGTCTTTCAAGATGATTTCGTTTCAGCCCAGTTGTTCTCAAACCTTAAAAACATCTGTAAGAGCAAAGCTCAGACCCGACGAGGCATGGCACACAGGCGGTCAGAGCACACACAGCCCCTGCCTCCTCCGGCATCTCTCACTAACTGATCATGCTGCTCTTTTCTGCTGAGCCAAGCTGTGGCTTCAGATCCCTGGCAATGCCTAGGGTCTGCTTGGTTTTGTTACAGGAGATGATGGGCCTCGATGTAAACTCCTTCTTTGGAGGAAAAAAAAGTGTCTACAAAACTCCATTGAATTTACTAACCAGTCATGACACGTGCATCGTGTTGCTGGGCTTTTTGTTGTTTTCGCCTGTGCTTGTTCCCTCTTCTTATGGGGCCAGTGCCCCAGTTTTCCCTGGAGACCCTCTTCCCCGACTCCCATTGCAGTGGAGAAGCAGAGCACCACCCCCTCATCAAAGCCCCCAGTGAAAAAAACCTGAGGAACATTCTAGCCCAGGCTAGAATGTCAAATTTCACTTATTTGAAATTGGGCCTTTTCTGGGCATTTCCTGGGGGCCATTTCCAAGAGGCAGGCCCCACACTTGCCTTTTTCATCCACTGAGCAGATAGCACTGAGGTCCTCCCCTCAAGCCCTTCTCAGCATCCCCACAAAGTGAGCGCCCTGACCTGCCCTCCCCGCCCAGGGGACAGCCATGCCCTGGGCACCAGGGTCCAGAGTCAGCACCTCGGGCTGCCCAGAGGAAAGGTCAGGCAGATTCACAGCAGCTGCTCTCCTTCAAGTTTCTCCAAGGAGTCGCCACTACCTCCCCGGCCCTCCAGAAGACCACAGGATGACAGCCAGCATCAGGGTCAGGCTGGGGCCAATGCCCAGGACTAAACCCCTACGGTGAGGGGTGACCAGACCTGACACTTGCCTCTCAGCTCTTCATTTCCTACAGTAAACCTACCCCAGTTTCCACAGTCAAGCGACTTCCCATGCAACCCATGCACCTTCGACATAAGACGGGACAAATTCAAAGGCAAGAACTGCATTATCTGTCGTCTCTGCCCTACGCCCATCATAGCCATCACCAGCGGCTCTCCGCTGGCCGCCCACGCCTTCCTGGGCATCCCCCTGCCTCTGCGCTGGCACCCTCTTCTAAAACAATATTCAGCACCTCTGAATTACCAAAATCAATTACTCCAAGGAGGAATTTCAGCAGACAGGCACTAGAATAAAGACAGCAGATAATTCCCACTGTCAGGTAATTGCTCCCCTGAGAATGTCTGATAATAAAAGAGGACTAGAAAAGAGAGTCTTTTTTTCCCCAGAAAGGAAGGCGGGGAGTGTGCATTGGTAAACCGAAGGTTCCTCTCTTCCTGGCTGCCTCCTCTCCCCTTCCTTGACTATGCCTCCTCGGGACTAGAGCACAGTGGAGTCCCAGGAATCCCCGGCGGCTGGAGTGGGAGATGGTGTGGTTGAGTGCTGGGGTCCCAGCGCTGGGGACACTGCTAGGTTCCCAGAGGACATTTGACTCTTGTGTCCTTCCTTGGCTAAGATACAGACAGGTCAGCACCAGGGCTCCTGTTACACAGCAGCTCAGGGATGCATGGTTTGGCAGTTAACCTCTCTCTATTTCATGTGTCCATCACACCCTTTCAACAAGGCTAAAGGGCCCTTGAGAGCAGGTCACGGTCAGCCCCCCCTTGCCACCTGGCCCTGAACACCCACATAAAGGACACAGGTCTACCTGGGACCAGTTACTTTGTTTCCTTGACTATAAAATGGAGAGATGGCATCAAACTATGATACAGATGTCTACAACAGGCCACATCCCCGAGGAGGTCACAAAGCTTTGTCAACAGGTATTCCGAGAAGAAAGTACCCTAGGGTTTCCCTGGTGGCTCGGTGATGAAGAATTCACCTGCCAATGCAGAAGACACAGTTTCGATCCCTGACCCGGGAAGATCCCACAGGCCGTGGAACAACTAATGCCGTGGACCACAACCATTGAGCCTGTGTTCTAGAGCCTGGGAGCCACAACTATCGGAGCCCGTGCACCCTAGAGCCTGTGCTCAACAACAAGAAAAGCCATCGCAATGGGAAGCCCGTGCACCAGAACTAGAGAGTAGCCCCTTCTCTCCACAACTAGAGGAAAGCCCATCCAGCAACGAAGACCCAGCACAGACAAAAATAAATAAATAAATAATTTTTTAAAAAAAGAAGAAGAAGAAAGCATCCTAAGGTCAGAGGTTTGGAGAATTCTGGGGCAAGCAAAGTTCAGCAGGTTTCTGCATTGCAGAACTTCTCAGAGCCTTTAAAACTGCTAATGTGGATTGGTATGGTATAAATGGGCATCAAGTACCCAGCCTTTTCCAAAACTCCTTTTCTATAAAGTATCTTCCAGACTGCCCCATGGAACATACCTGGGCCAATGATCAGTTGCAGACAAAAGGCAGAACAAGGATATAGTAGGGCATTTAAGGGGGACTGGTTGGGGAACTATAGGAAAATGTCATGGAGGCACAGTACTTGAGATAAGTTCTGAAGGAACAAGGAAGGGCAAGGACAAGGACATTCTAAATAGAGGGGACCACCTGGCAGGAGCCCAGAGGTAGGAGAGCCCCAGGCTTGCTGGTTCTGGTTATTATCTGGAGAACAAGGTAAGACAAATGGGGAGGGTCTTGGGGTAAAGAACATGGTACGGTTTTTTTAAGATCCTTGAATATACCAATTTACTCATATGAGTACTTACTTGTGCCAGCATTGTGGGTAGAACAATTCTTACAACTCCTACGAAATGGGATTTATGGTACCCTCACCTTAGAGCCAAGGACAAGTTAGGCAGCTGTGCCATTTCACGAAGCTACCAAGTGGCAGGGCAGGGACTGGGAGCCCCCAGCATATCAAGTTCAGATTCCATGCCCTTGGAAATTCCCTGGTGGTCCTGTGGTTAGGACTCGGCACATTTCCTGCTGGGGACCAGGTTCAAACTCTGATCGGGAAACTTAAGATCCTGCAAGCTGCATGGTACAGCCAAAACAAACGAACAACAAATGACCTTAATCACTGCTCCTCCCCACCCCAGAGCCACAATGGGCAGAGCAGAATCCAAAGCCACCAACACCAACAGAAGTGAAGAGTCAGTGATTCCTTGCCATGGGACGCCTTCTCCCCTGGCCTTGGTTTTGATGCATACTCCATCAGCCAGTCCTCCCCAAATACATACATAGGTCATTAGTTCTGAATATTAAAAAAAAAAAGCTGTCTTATCAACTACCCCTCTGGGAATGGGCAAGAAGGTGCCAAAACAGCATGTTGGCACGAAAAGAAACAGCAGCCAAACCCATTGACATCCTCAACAAGATGTATGCCTCCCAAGCACGTGGCTACAGCTTGATTTACAGGGCCAAGAAGCTATTCTAGGAGGGAGAGGACCTCTCAAGGGGGGAAAGGCGTCATCATCATCATCAAATACTTCAATAATCGTCTCAATCACAGAAAAGAAGGCACCGGCCGCTTCCTGCACTTCCACAGGAAAGGAAGCAAAGCGAAATTGTTTGCCTTCATTCAATTAGATAATTAACTAGACAATGCAAAGAGAAATTCCAGCAAGGATATAAATACTTAAAATCCCTGGGCTAGATGGTGAGGAGGATGTCAACAACAGGAACTCAGGGGAGGGGAGAGGCGAGGGTGGAGAGGTGTGTCCTGTGCTAAAAACAACAGCAGGCAGACAGCAGCTTTTAATGACAGGCACTTACCCTGCGCCAGCTCTGTGATAAGCACTTTACCTGCATGACCTCACCGATGCCTCAAAACAACTTGATTACCTGAGGATCACTTTCATCCTTGTAAGACAGGTGGGGAAACTGAGGCACAGGCAGTGAAATGGCTTACCTGAGGGCATACAATGGAAGTGACAAACATAGCTCTGATTTCAGATCCGAATCTTCATGCATAAGCCTTCGTTCCCTCTCTTCAGGCATGCCTAAGACAAAAGGGCTCTAGGGATGGACAGGTCTAAACAGGGAAACTAGGGGACTGGACATCTTCTCGCTTCCCAACTGTCCTAACTGCCAGGCCTGGGACTCCCAGCTGACCTGGCTGCAGAGTTGTTGCAGAGAACCAGACAAGCTTGGGAGAAGTGATTTTGCCATTCTGTTTACAGAAACCAGGGCAGCCACCTCCAGCCCTAGCTCCTCTAAGAAGCCCTCCTGATATCTCTCCCTCCCCACACCAACTTGTGGCCTCTCCAAAGACTGGGCAGGCTTTCTCCCTAGGAACAGACCAAGAGGCTCTCTCTCAGGAGGGAGGGAGGAGCTGAACCTCACACTGATTTGAATCTCCCACCCACCCCTGGGGTTTCCTAGATGGCGCTAGTGGAAAAGAATCCACCTGCAAATGCAGGAGACATGAGAGACACAGGTTTGATCCCTGGGTTGGGAAGATCCCCTGGAGAAGGAAATGGCAACCCACTCCAGTATTCTTGCCTGGGAAATCCCATGGACAGAGGAGCCTGTTGGGCTACAGTCCATGGACTCACAAAGAGTTGGACATGACCGGGCACACGTGCGCGCGTGCACACACACACCACCCTCACACACACACCCTCCTCACCCAGCAGAGCTCCTTTGACACTCACCTCAGTGACTTAACCAGCAAAACCAAGCTCGAGTATAATGCGAATGCCGTGCAAGATAGACTTGCAGCACTTTAAAGAGCTATTTTCCCCATCACCCCGTTTCTCTAATCATCCCTGTATCGCATTTAAAAACACACACATTCAAAAACCTTTTTGTTTGGCCAATTTGTCACTCTGTACCTTTAAAAGAAATAACAAATAAGTAATTCATATAGTCATTTTAAATTAGACTTTTCCAAACTCAGAATTACCTTGACCAGAGGCATTAAGTTCTGGAAAGGGGATTAGCCAGAGTTTCCTAAGACCAACGCAAAGTTGACTGAGAAGGTCCCCAGTAACAATGCTAATATGAAGAGTGATGAGAACAAAAACGCTAGCACTGGGCTTCCCTGGTGGTCTGGTGATGAAAAATCCTCCTTGCAATGCAGGGGACACGGGTTCAATTCCTGATCCAAGAAGACCCTTCATGCCACGGGACAACTAAGCCCCTGCTCACAACTACTGAGCCCACACACCACAATGACTGAAATCCGTGCACCCCAGAGCCCGTGCTCCACAATAAAAGAAGCCACAGCAACGAGAAGCCGGAATACCACAGTTAGAGAGCGGACTCTGCTCACCACAACTAGAGAAAGCCCGTACGCAGCAACGAAGACCCAGAGCAGCCAAAAACAATAAATAAATAAATAACATTAGCATTTATGAAGTGTTTACAAGGTACAGACACTGTACTGTGTTCTCCAGCTTCAAGTCTAGTTTTACCCCAACAACAAGCCTAGGAGACAGGGATTATTGTTATTCCCAATGTACAGATGAGATTACTGAGGATCAGAGAAGTGATGCAACTTTGTCCAAGGCCACACAGCTGGTAGGTGGAGTGGCCAGGACTCCAACCCAGAACTGTATAATGGACCCTAGACTAACCTCTACCCTTAGCCTCTCCACAATACCAGGCCCCTCTGGGGTGGGAACAAGCTGCTTGGCTCTTTCCCCAACCCCCACCCCAAGCCCCAAGGATGTAGCATCCAACAATAGACAACATAGCCTCAGTCATTCCACTCAAAGGGAAATGCCCCCCAGCAACCATCTTGCCTTAAAGGCACCTTCTGGAGGATGATGACAAAGGAATTAACATCAACATCAAGAAAGCCAGCAGCTACAGGGAGTGAAAAGAGACAGGCCCAGGACTGGCTGTCTGTGGGACCATGTTTTCTAACGTGCCCTTCCCTCCTGGAGCCTGGATACAGCCATACCTGCTCTCCTCTGTTCCTCATCTCTGACAACTTGAGGCCAGTGCTGGAAGAGGAACATGGGGGATGATGTCAATCTAGGACTCCTCATTCATTCACCCCCTTCCTGCTCCTTACCTGCTAATCACACCTAATTTCTCTGTATTTATGCTTTCACAGGAGTTAGCCTAGCAGCTGGAAGGCACAGAAGTACAGCGACTAACACCTCAAGCTATAAAGTGGAAAAGACTTTCATTCGAACTCTAGCTCTGCCCGTTCCCAGTGGGGTGAGCTAGGCAAGTCACTTCTCTCTGAGCTTCAGTTTTCTCATCTGCAAAACGAAGATGATAATGGGACCTCCAGGGTCTCTTGTGAGAATCAGGGGGGCAGACACTTGGAAAGCCTTGAGCCCAGATCCTGGCTCATAGGAAGTACTCATAGAAAGTGTGAGCTGCTAGGGATGATTACTACAGCCCACGCAGGTGCTGCCCCTCACACACAGCCAGGATGGGGCAGAACAAACAGTAACACTGGGTTCAAGCTCTGGACACAGATCCAGTCTCCTGAAATCTGAGAGATGGCACAGCCCAGAAACTGCAGTTCCTGGGCCAAGTACAAAGTCCAAACCCACAGGTTTGTTTTTCTTACACATATACACACACAAAATCGACAAGTGGCTCAGAGTGAAAGTTCCCAAACCTTGGCATCCTCCCCCATCCCGAGGTGAGCAGTGATCTCATCTGCGTGACTCAGCCGACACCGACGCCAAGAGCCCTCTCCGGGAACCCGTAGGCTCAGCACAGCTGGCTCCCAGCCCCGGGAGGAGCCCAGGCTGCAGAACCAAGATTCATGGAGAGCTGGGAACCTCTGCGCTTGGAGCCCAGAAGCAGAGTGGCTCTGAAAAGCAGGGCAGTGTTGTAGCCAGGACGGGGCTGGAGATCCGCGTTCAAGTCCCAGCAAACCCAGGCCTCTGCCTGCCCAACTCTAAAACGGGGGGATGATGGGTTTCCAACGCTCTGAGAGATCTAGTTTACCTCCCATCCTGCCCACCAGGGTCTCCCTCTACCTGAGGAAGAAGCAAAGAGCCAATAAATGTATGGGTTAGAGGACAAAAAAGCACTAAAATGTGTGGAAGGAGAGCCTGGTGGTCTGGGAGCTTGCCAGGGGCCAGGAAGCACTCGCCCAGCCTGTAAAAGTTTCAATGAATCAGGCCAGGACAGAAGTGCCTTCTGCCAACTTCAGTCACCGCCTCCTCCCTCTCCCTTAATTCCTCCCACCACAGTGAGGACAGACAGACAGACAAGTAGGAAAATGAGGTTAAAAACAGAAGAAAGCCAAGAAGCCCAGACAGACTTTGTCCTGGAACCCAGAGGCAGCAGGACATGGGGCTCCCCCTCCTCTATGGCATCAGGTTCCAGTCGGAGAGCTGGGGAGGGGCAGGGTGTCTTCTGGATAAAGGAGGATCAAAATAACACTCTGCTCTACCGGGATTTCCCTGGTCATCCAGTGATTAAGACTCTGTGCTTCCACTGCAGGGGGCGCAGGTTTCATCCCTGGCCAGGTGAACTAAGATCCTGAATGCCACATGGTGTGGCCCAAAGCAAAAATCCCCCTCCCCCAAATCTGCTCTACCAAACACCGTAAAAGGACACGGGCAGCAAAGCCAGAGCGACACACTGTCGCACCACGCTTCTGCTAAACCAGTAACCGCTGTGCTCTGGAATCCTCGGTAGCTCCCCACTGCCTACAGCATCAGGTTCACACCCTTTATTATGACTTGCCAGGGGCTCGAGCTGGGGTCCTGATGGTGTTTTCTGCCTCACTCTCATCGCTACCCCCCAACCCCTGCTTCAGCACTTACAGCCTCCCACTGCTCCCCAGCACCCGAAGTCTTGATCCATCTCGAGTCTTCCTCGATGCTTCACTTAGCTGTTGTTTTGCCGCTAAGTTGTGTCCGACTCTTCTGCGACCCCAGGGACTACAGCCCACCACACTCCTCTGTCCATGGGATTTCCCAGGTAAGAATACCGCAGTGGGTTGCCATTTCCTTCTCCAGGGGATCTTCCTGACCCAGGGACCAAACTCATATCTGCTGCTTGGCAGCCGGATCCTTTACTGCTGGGCCATCAGGGAAGCGTCTCTTAATAACCTATCCCTATTGTTTCAACCAACCCCTGCCCTCCTGCTGCCTATTGACATCAGACTTCAACTGGGCTCCTGCCAAGAATAAAGAACGGAGGCATTAGGGGGCCAGGGAACAGACCTAGGTTCTGCCACCAAACACTGGGTTCAGCCTCAAGCAGAACTCAGGCGCACGCCTCCACGTGCTCCTTTGTAAAGCGGGCAGTGAGACCTCTACCCGCGTCAGCCGCTGCCAAGCCACTCAAGTGAGATAATGGAGCCAAAGGGCCCTGCACAGCTTCAAGTCTGACACGAACCCAGGGGATTAGGAGGCCTATTTTTAACTCCCCACATCCTGACCGAAAAACAAATCCCTCACATACACCCGGCAGATCCCTATCAGGGGGCCTGGCGGAGCCTTTGGGAATTCTCTCCTCCTGGAAGCTGCGCCAGCTTTGATGGACGGGAAAGGCTCCCAGATCCCGACTCCAGCCAGAGCCAGCTTCCATTATGTCTGGCTGGGTCCCCCTGCCCCGCGTCAGACAGCCGTTTCCTGGTGGACTCAGTTGTCACATCTTCTCCAGCCAGTGACAGCTAGGGTCACCAAAGTTGCTGAGAGGGCAACTGGCTCATTTACCCATTCATTTATCCCCGCCTTCCCACCCTCTCTGAGGAGGTGGGGCCTATGACGGCCTAGAAGAGTCAGCTCTAAGGTACATGTGCTAGGATGCTCGGTCCAGAGGTAGAGGAAGGGGTGGAGACCGGTGAATGACAAAAACAAAAGCGAGCAGGACACTCAGTAACAAGAGTACGCTGGGAGCGACAGGACTTCAAGGGCCCTTGCCGGCTTCTAACCCGGCAAGGGACTTGGGCAGCATCTGAATCTAAAGCCAAACCATCACCAATCTTGCTTCTCTCCCTCCAACACCGTCAGCTCAGCATCCCTTGGACTTTACTCCAAGATGGGTCTTTAATAACCACTGTCACCTACAAGGAGATGGGGACTTCTTACCTGGGGACACAGGGCTCCTCCCCGGTCATGTGGCCCAGCCGTGTGGGTGTTAATCAAAGTCTCTTCCCCTCGGGCCCACCTTGCCCACCTCCCACCACCTATGACCATGCTCAGCAAATGATGCTAGCAGGGAAGCGAGAGTTTCGAAGGAAAAAAGCCTCATTCTGAATGGGGACCCATCATCAAGGAGAGCCCCCCTCCTGGTTCTTTGCTAAACACAAAGACAGTCAGTCTCTGCAGCCCTAGAAAAGTCATGGGAGCCCCGGGTGCCTCTGGAACCATGTCTCTGGGCCCCCAACACAATCCCCAGGACCTCACAGACCCTTTGGAAATACTTGACAAACTCTTCTGAGTTCTAGAGAATCAGCTGCATCTTGGCTACACTCCTCTGAGACCTGCAGTTCAGCCTGCAGGTGGGGGAGCTGACAAGGTACCCTTTTCAGGCCTGGTTCCGGGCCTCTCTGTCTTTGATGCCACAAAGCCAGAATAGACTTTCTTAAATAGCAGATCAAGAACGAGCCAAAGGAGACAGAGAAGCCTCTCTGAAAAGCCTCTGTGCATCTCTCGGCTGGAGCCAGCTTAGCCCAGAGCATAGACAGACAGGACCCCCACCTGTTCGCACCAGGGAGTGGAATGCAGGCAAAAGCTCTGAGCCAAGAGTATAAAAACCAAGCCCAATTACAAGCCCGTGTCCGACTCTACAAGGCTTTACGAGCATTTACCAGACCAAGAAAGGCCCTCGTCGAGCCCCACCCACTCCACGGGCACCCCAGATGAGAGAGAGCTGGGCCTTGCCCTCAAGACGTTCAGAACCCATCTCGGGAGACAGCCAAGCCGATGACAATGTGTAAAGCAAAGCAGCTGATAAGAGCTGCAAGCCAGGACCGCACAGGGGGATGGCTACCCCCTGGTGATGAGACCGAGTGGAAGTGACATTTGCGCCAGACCCCGAGGGGCACTTAGAATTTGGGCAATGAAGCAGTGGCCGAAAGAGAAGACCATACAGGAGTCACAGACGGAGACTGGGAAGCAGACAGATTGAAGAACAGAGGGAGAAGAGGCAGGGGGGGAAGCTGGAGTGGGCGTGGAGACTTGACGCCAGGCCAGGGAGTTACGGGTTTGGTCTCGTGGGTGGGGGACAGGGATTCACCCCAAGGAAGGGAAGAAGACTCTGGGTGCCAGCCAAAGACTCTGGCACCAAAGCCCCAAACAGGTGGGGCAGAAAATAATGAGGCATGGGATACAGTGCAGAAAACACCCGTGCTATAGCCAACGAGCCTGGGTTCAAGTTCTGACCTTACCACCCCCGCCCCCACACACAGAGACAGGAGAGCTTTGGACCTGTCACTGCCACTTCCTGGACTCCGCTGACCCCGTCCATAAAATGCCTGTTTACTAATTTGGTGTTTTCAGGAGATCAAAAAGGATCAAGTGGAACAAGGGCTCTGTGTACAGCAGAGCTGGGAGGCTGGGACAGGGACTCGGCCAACGCCCAGGCAGGCGGTTCCTTTACCCTCACCCCTCCCGGCCCCAGCCCTGTCCAGCCAGCAGCAGGTCAGCTGTTTCCCCAAACCTGCCCACCGACCAGCAGAGTAGCCCTCCAGGAGAAAGGATGGATCTCCAGTGAATTTAAAACACCAGTGCAGGGCCTTCCCAGTGGCACAGTGGTTAAGACTCTGCCTTCCAAAGCAGGAGGGGGAAGTTCAATCCCTGGTCTGGGAACTAAGGTCTCACATACTACAGGGTGTGGCAAAAGAAAAAATTTTTATTAAAATAAAAATAATAAAAAAAAATCAATGCACACATGGCAGCCCCCCCACTCCCCTCCTCCAGGAGTTGGAGCACAGCACCTCCTCTCTGGGAGATCAGATGAGAGGCCCCATTGTGGGGCCATGGAGGAGGGAGGGGGTCGGGGGGGGCAGGTCCTACCCACCTGTCCAGGGTCCCCACCACCCAGGCTGAGAAATCTGTGCACCTGGGCTTCACCCAACGTCTCCCTATCCTTCCAGAAAGCAGAGACTCGATGTCTGGAGGGATGGCGGTGGGAATGGCACTCGGGGCCTCCTGGGAGCCAAAGGCACAGGGCCATGGACATCCACTGTGGCTGGAGAGGCCTTATCAGGGTACTTTGGTCCTCCGAGAGTCTGCCCCATAATGCGTGACATCCACCCAGGAGACTTCCACTGCCCTTCGCAGAGAGCACTCATCCTCCCCGCTCCCCGCCCCGTGGGTATAACCTCATGTACCAGGAAGGGAAGGCAACCAGCTCAAGGGAGTGAAGCCAGGACTTGAATTCAGGGGACTTCCTTGGTGGTCAAATGGCTAAGACTCCATGATCCCAATGCAGGGGGCCAGGGTTCCATCTCTGGTCAGGGAACTAGATTCCCCATGCCGCAACTGGAGAAAACTCACATCCCGCCACAATGATCGAAGATCCCATGTGCCTCAATTAGACCCAATGCAGACAAATAAATAAATAATTTTTAAAAGAAGCCTTGAATTCAGATCTCCTGGAACCCTTACCCCACCTTCTCTCCCTAAGTATAACTCAGGGCTGTGGTTCTCAAATTGTGGTGTGTTCAAGAATGGTCTGGGGAATTTTTAAACGTGGAGATTCTTGGGTCTGGAGCAGAGGTGACGGATCTGCATTTTTAACCAGGACCCCAGGTGAGTTAAAAGACGCCAGGAGATCAAACCAGTCAATTCTAAAGGAAATAAACTCTGAATATTCATTTGAAGGTCTGATGCTGAAGCCGAAGCTCAAGTACTTTGGCCACCTGACTCAAAGAGCTGACTCATTAGAGAAGCCCCTGATGCTGGGAAAGATTGAGGGTAGGAGGAGAAGGGAGCGACAGAGGACGAGATGGTTGGATGGCATCATCGACTCAATGGGCATGAGTTAGAGCAAACTCTGGGAGATGGTGAAGGACAGGGAAGCCTGGAGTGCTGCAGTCCATGGGGTCACAAAGAGTCAGACATGAATTAGCGGCTGAACAACAACAAGCAGGTGAGCGGGAGAAAAGCACCGCCAGCAGACACCACAGACCAAGACACACACACACACACAACCATGCACACATTCATGGGCACACAGGCAGCAGAGGACAGAAACAGCAGTGGAGGCATGGATTTTAAAGGCAGATGCTGGCTTTGAGATGTAGCCCAGCTCCTTATGGGTTATGTGACCTTGGGTGGATCTCTTAACCTCTCTAAATGTGTTTCTTCATTTGCAAAATGAGGATAAGAAAAGAATACACCTCATAGGGCTGTCTTATACAGAAATAGTATGTGTAAAGTGCTCAGTACCGGGTCCAACATATAACAAACACTCAATAAATGATCTTATGATCATTGCCAGATTCAGTTCGGTGTGTTGAACGCCTCCAGGAAGGAACAGAATGCAGGCACCAGGGGACCACAGTGAATAATTGAGCCAATAAGAGATGCCTGAAGGGCTGTACTAGAACCAGTGGGTAGAAGTAACAGGGACACAGACTTCTACTCCAAACAGGAAGAATTTTTGAACAGACTGGAGTTGCCCAATCATGAAACCAGCTGCCTGGTGGGCTGCCACTCCTGGAGCCCAGCAAAAGAGACTAGATGCTCACCGGGTGGAGATGCAGCTTGGAGAAAGCAGAATGGGGATGGAGCGGGTGGATGATCTTGAAGGTGACTTTGGCCAGATTGTGCACGTCAACCCCTCTCCCCGTGTGCTGGTTAATTAGTGCATTTGCACTTCCCTGATATTTACAACCGCTACCACCAAGCATCCAAGAGAGGTGGGAGGAGATAGTGGTAGACAGAAGGCCTTATATCTTCCAAATAATTCATGACAAGGATGGGGATGAATGGGGTTGTCTTAAATCTGAGGCCTACAAACCCACTGAAATCATATGTTTTTTTGGGGGGGGGTGTATGCATCTGTGTACTTTTCTCAAAAGGACTAGTTAAGAGCGGCTGGTCCACACTGACTTTTGAGAGAAGAGGAAACTGAGTTACAAAGGATCTGGGTCACTCTGGCAGCAAGAAAGCCCAAGTTCCAGGATGCAGACTGGCAATCCAAAGCTGTTGTCCTTTAAGTAAGATGCCTCCCATGCCTAATCTCACAAAAGCCTCACCACACCCTCCAGGAGTGGAAACTTTGAGCTCAGAGATGTTAGGAAACCAGCCGGAGGATGCACAGCGGATGAAGGCTGGGGTCTGAACCCGGGTTCTCTGGGCTCCAAAGCTTGTGTCTGGTATGTTTTTTTAACTCTCAAGTGGACCATCTCAGGTCAAGAAAATAGAAAGGCATTTGGCTTTGACACTGAGAAGTAATAATGATGATCGTTAAAAAGGATGACCCTCATAGGTGACAAGTGACCTACCTAGTCATCCCCAATTAAAATAAAATTCAAATCAAAATTAATTTCTCCCTTGCATAGAAGAAGAGGGCAGGAGAGGAGAAGTGCAGTATCCATGACTCAAGCCAGACAGCGTGACACCTGGAGAGAACGGACCATTCAGAAACCAGAAAAGCCCACAGTGATTCCCACCGGGCTGGGGACTGGATCCTAGATGGCTTTGGTCCCTGTTCCCACTCTGTTTCCTCAAGATGTTTTCTGGAGGGTGGGGTTCCAAGGCAGCCCAGGAAACAGAAAAAAATATCTCACTTCAATAACTCCGCCCCCACCCCCAAAACTGAGGAGTGGCTACTGGTTGAACAAAACAACACCCCAAACTTGGTTCCCCCTGGGTGCCTGGCTCTGGGCAGAGACGAGTGGCTGCCCAGTCATCAGCCTCTAGAGGGGAACTGAAGAAGGGCCGAGGTTTGGGGTGACCACTTGAGAGCGTTGGGGTTGGGAGGGTGCAGAAACCCCCCAGCCAACCCCCGCCAGCTGGGGTGCTTTCCTTGCAATATCCCTTGTTAACACCGCGGGTTACTCTCCCAAGAACCCAGCGGTCTAGGAAGGTGCATGAAAAGTTTATAAAGAATCAACGCACCACGACGCAAAGGTCCTCGCAGCATAAGGGGCTGTAGCGTAGAAGAGGGGTAGGAAAAGCAAAGTCGCAGCCTACTCCTCAGTCAGGCACCACTACACCTCCCATCAGGGTCCCCGGATCCCTCCAAGCCCCGATCCCTCTAGGACCCGGGAAAGCCCCCTCATGCCGACTCGGGGGTGCCTAGCTCTTACCTCTACTCGCCGGCCTGGGCGCTGGGCTCTGCCATCCCAAAGGCACGGGAGCCCGAGCAACGCAGAGTGGAGTCGCGAGGTGGCGAGGTCGCGGGGTCTCGGAGCCCAGGCAAGTTTCCGTAGCGTCGGCCAGGCCGAGAGGAGCGGAGCCGGCCAGGCAGGCGGCGGGCCCCGCGGTAGCGCGCTCCGGCCGGCCCCGCGCCTCCGCCTGCACCGCGGTGCTCTGACTCCAGGGCTCCCCCGGCCACTCGGCCGGCCCAGCCCCGCCAATCGCAGGCCCCGCCACCCGCAGCTCCGCCCGCCCGGCAGGGACCCAGCGGAGGCGGGGAGGGGGGGCCGGGGGCGCACCTGTTTGGCCAATAGACCCCGCTACTACCACGCGCCCGGCCGGACCGGACAGGGCCGACCCCCTCCGCTCTTGGCACCAGCCCCCAGTCCCCACCTTGGCCCGGGATCTAGGCCGGGCCACAAGCCCCCTCCCATCCCACACCACCTCGCACCCGCGAGCTGGGTCTGGCCACACCTCCTACTCCCCTCCCCGGGCTCAGGCTAGCCTGTGGAGGCCCTCTGTGTGGCCGGTGTTCCCGGGAATTAATCCCAGCTTTAGCCCGAGAACCCTGCGGATACCAGACTGAGGAGTGGGCTGCGACCACCCCTCTTTCAGTCTTCACCCTCCTCTCCCGCAAGGATTTTCGCCCCTCGGTTGACCCCTTAAACTCTGCTGTGGGCCCCCCTTCGATCTCCACCCGCAGTGGCCGTGGACTGATGCTAAGTCCAGAGGTCCGGGAGAGGCGGGGTGGGGTTGGGGGTGGGGTGGTGTCACAGGGAAGGCACGTCCAGCCCTCCCACCAACAAATTCTCAACCCCATCAGAGTTGGAGCAAACATCTCCAGAATATGCTTGCGATTCGTTTGGACAGGTTCGCCAACTTCTTTCAGGGTCACAGTCAAATTTAAAGCGGGACGGTTTTATTGTCCCATTTTCCAGATAGGAAGACTGAGGCCAAAGGGAGGGACGAGCTTTTCTAACGTGGTGGAGAGACTGCGACTTTTTTCAAAGCAAAGGTGAGTTTGTAGAGAGCGCCTGATTCTTCTCCCCCAAGCCCTGCTCGGGTTCAGACGCCTGTGTTCGCCGCCCGCCGCCCCCCTCCCCGCCCCTCGTCCCCCTCCGTGGATCCGGATAGGGAGAGAGAAAGAGGCGCCAACAAGTGCCTGGGAAGAGCGAGGGGCGCGCCGGCAGCCGGCCCAGCCTTACCTCGGCAGCAAAGCGTGTCCTCGCAGAGGGCGCCGGCGGGAGGCCCCAGCAGCGGCAGGGAGGCCCAGGCGAGCGTGTGGGAGGCCGCGCCGCCGGCTCCCATCCCGGACGGCTTCGGCCTCTCCTCGGCCCGCGGGCCTTCCACCCTCCGCGGCACCTGTAGGGACAGCGCTGTGCCCCGGGCCTCGGCCTCGGCTTCGGGGGGTGGGACCTGGGCCAGGCCCCGGGGTGGGGACTCCTGGTGCGGGGCTCCCCGGGCTCCTGGGACTGTCGCGGCCCGGCTGCCGGCGAGCGCAGGTCGCGCTGGGCAGGGCGCTATTTTTAGCAAGAGCTGCTCTCCCAGTTGGACAGACAGAACCAGTTAATTCGACAGCTCAGGAAAGGCCTGCACCGGGAGCTCCCCGGAACGGCAGCCGCGGCTCGGCTGAAAGCTGATCCTTCGCATTCCTGCCTCGAGAGGCGGGAGGGCGGGAGGAAGCCTCTAATTCCTGGGAGAAGCCAGCGTCCTCTCCGAAGGCGGCTCCTGGGTCCCAAGGGCACGCCCAGGGACAGGGCTCTCTACTAAACCGACTCCGAAACCCCACCGGTCTTCCTTCCTGCAGACTCCAGGCCTCAGACTTCCCAGAAAATGTCCACTCAAGGTCTCACTCTCCCTACTGGTCTCCAGTACTGGGAAGAGCCTCCCGGAAGTGGGATTTGGCCGGGGCACACAAACACACACACATCACTCAGGATCGGCTTGCTGAAAGAAGGAAGGAAAAGTGAAAATCCTGCCCCAGATGAGCTGAGCTGGAGGGTTAGGTAGAGGTCTTCAGATGGATGGATGAACAGGGTGGCTCCCCAATCCTACAAGAACACCTTCTGGCTGTGTGAACTTGGCAGATCTTTACCTCTGTACCTCAGTTTCCTCTTCAGCATAAGGGGAGCCCAAGAGATTGAGTGTGAGAAGGTCTTTGCAAACAAATGCATGATGCCGATGTTTATGTAATCAGTGATGAGAGAGACAGAAGGATGAATAAGACATGGATCTGCTTGGGGAAAGCCGCTAGCTCTTTGAATTCAAGGAGGTGCTAAGGGTCTAAAAAGGTACAACTAGACTGTATAATATTAGCCCAGGGATAGATAAATAGGCCAATGGGCTAGAATAGAGGCTGCAAACATAGACACATGTATGGAACTTCATCTGTGACAGAGTGGTACTGCAAACCACTGGGGAAAGGGTGGACTCTTCTATAAATGTTTTTTTAATGGAGCGATTGGATGTCCATGTTGGAAGAAAATTAGATGGAATCCTTACCTCACGCCATGCATATAGCAAGATTAATTCCAGGTGGATTAAAAACTTAAATGCAAAAACTTTTTAGTAGGGAAAGATTTCTTAAAGATTCAAAAAGCACAAACTATCAAGAAAAAGATACATTTAATTAAAGAGCATAACTTCTATTTATCAAAAGAAGACATGTGAAACGTGATAACTAGCGATCTGCAAATCAATTTTCAAAAGAGACAAGAGAAAACTGAACCAAAAACATAAACAGGCAATTCTAAGAAGGGGAAACATGAATGTCTAATATCAAAAGAGATTCAGCCTCACTCAATCAAGGAAATGCAAAATAGAGCCACGGGAAGTGCCATTTCATACTGGTGAGACTGGCAAAAAGCGAAGGGGAGGACAGCAGAAAGTGTTGATGAAGATGTCATAGAGCACAGACAACTCTGATACAGTGCCGGGAGCGGGGAATGGGTACCACCTCTCTGGAGGACAATTTGACACTATCTAGAAATGATGCTCCAACCCCAGTGACGCAGAGACTTGGCTTCTGGGATGAATCTGGAGAACTTCTTGCTTACTGCAACCACATTATCCTAGTAAGGCATCTAAAATAGCCTCATCAGTGGACCAAATGCTTAAACAAATTGTAGACAGGGAAGTGAAAGTCTACACTGCAGTGAAAATGACTAGAAATTCCTTTATGAATCATCATAAGTGGAGGAATAGAAGCAAGTTGCAGGAAATCAAGTTGTGTAATTCACTCATGTAGAGTTCTAAAACATTAAAAACAAAATGATACTCTCTGCTGCTAGGAATGCATGTATGTGCTAAAAGTATAAGGAAATTCAGATGAATGACACAGAAACCATTCAGGAAGTGTTTACCTCTTGGGGACGAGGGAGAGCTGAAGGATGACGGGAAAAGCCATCACATAGATTGGTAAGATTTTATTTCTTGATCTGAGTGACGAGGAACAGGTGTTTCCTTGACTTTTCAGAACGTTTTCAAAGATACAGAGCAAGCATGATGATATAAAATAGAAAATCCACTCCGGCTCTGAACTTCAGTTTCCTTATTTAAGTGACATGGTCATCATGTCTGTGAAGTGCTCAACACAAAGCCTAACTCATGGTGACGTGCTCAGTAAAGCTTAAGAACATGAATAGCCTGCCCCCCAGTCTTCACTGGGGCCCTTCACACCCTAGTTCCAGCCAGCTGAGTCTCAGGACTAATGCAATCAGGTCTCCCAAACCCCCAGCCTCTGACATGCCTTCGTAAACTGTTCACTGTTCCTGGAATGCCCAGCCCTCCCTCATCTCTGCTGGGACAAGGTCTGTTTCTCCTATTACAATCCAGTCCTGGGCATTTCAGGGCTCCCAGGCAGAGGGTTCCCATGCCACGCATGCACCCACCCACCCACGCACCCCACTATCCTTGTTAATCACATTATGGATTGTTGCTCCTGTGTATAGATCACTCTCCTTCAGCTGACTGTGAATCCTCAGGGTTATTATCCCTGTCTAAGCGACCGCTGCAGCCCTCCCACCCAGGCTCAGAAACATCTGTTGAATGTTACCAGGGGTAAGTGGATCCAGATTCTCAGAAATAAAAGAGGTTGTGCTAAACTCTCAGAAGGAAAGCAATCTCAATATATAGATTGACTGCTTGGTCTTCTTGGAGCATCCTTGGTGGTATTGTGACTTTTGGGGTCAGAGAGAGAGGGTTCATATCCAGGCTGAGCCATTCGCCAGCTGTGTGAGCAAGGGAAGGCTATTACATCCCTCTGAGCTTAGTCTCAGCACAACCAGGAAAAAACTAGGGTTTATTGCAAGGGGTTCTTACAAAGATTCAGTGAAATGTCGTTCACTTGCTCAGTCATGTCCAACTCTTTGTAACCCCAAGGACTGCAGCACGCCAGGCTCCGCTTTCCTCTACCGTCTAACCGAGTTTGCTTAAATTCATGTCCATTGAGTCGGAGATGCTATTTGACCACCTCATCCTCTGCTGCTCCCCCTTCTCCTCCTGCCCTCAGTCTTTCCCAGCATCAGAGTCTTTTCCAATAATTCGGCTCTTCGCATCAGGTGGCCAAAGTATTGGAGCTTCAGCTTCAGCATCAATTCTTCCAGTGAATATTCGGGGTTGATTTCACTTAAAACTGACCGAGGTAATGGAGGCCAAATGCATGGCCCCAATTTTGGAACAGGTCGTGATTATGGGAATATTGACCAAAAAGGAGATGTTTGGAGGGGAGGGTGGAAGGGACCAAGTTTGGTTCCTAGGAAAGTGGGGAGCCGTAAAAGAAATGCCTGGGTGATGTTCTCCAGTTCTGCCCCTGGAGGCTGACCCAGAAGATGGAAGTCAGACGTATGCTTTGAGTCAGTGCTTCGCGTGGTCCTTCCTCCTTTGTCCTACCTCTGGGTATGGGTCTGTGCAGCATTTCAGAACCACACACCCCCTCCCTGGCCCCCCACATCCACTCTGACCCCCTCCAATCTGTTTTTACACGTAGCCCAGGGATCCCAATCTGGACCTGTCTTTTCCTTGCCAGCTTCCATCTGTAGGGGCGATGGAGCCTGTAGCACCTTCCCCGGGGAATGCGTCTAAGGCGATTTACCAAATGTGTCTTTACTCTGTATGCAAAACCCACATATGTCCACTTGTCAGGAGCTTCCATCAAGGCAAAGTACAGGCTGGCAGACTGCTTATAGTCCAGACTTCGGAAGATGAGTTGGCCAGTGTTACATGTTGTACAAGCAAACAAATACATGAAGTCAACAGGACTATGTAGTCACCGGAAAAGAGCAACGCTGTGCGTTTCATGGGTTCAGATGCGATTTTCTGAACTAGTGAGCTGATCCTCTTTGATCCAGATTACACTAGACAATATCATGTTATCCTAATGACACGCACATTAGCCGTTGTTGGCGCTTAGTCCCACGAAAATGGCCACATGAGGCAGGAATCCCATCTGGCTTAAGGTCTACCATCTTGGTGCTTCTCAGGGAGGTCACTGATGACCTCCTTGATGGTGACTCCAAAGGACACCCATCTATCTTGATCTCACCTGACCTCTTGGCCAGACTTCACCCTCTGTTCCCTTCCATCTCACCATCCTCTCCCAGATTTTCTCCTAGCTCTTTAGTCACGTCTTCTTCTCCTTGGCTGCCTCACGTTACTAGGCTACAAAAGCTGCGGTTGGAAATTGTCTGCTTCCCTCTTATCCTTCCAGACTCTCTTTCACGGGCAATTTCAACTGCATCCAGACCCCTGGCTTCAACTGCTGTCCTTGTGCTGGTGATTCCCAAATGGTTATTTCCATGCTAGTCCAGGTACTGGCTGTCATTTCTTGCCTGAACTTCGGAAAGAACTTAACTGGTTCCCTTCCTTTACCTGGGCCCTCTCCCCATTGCCCCCTCCCTACAGGTCCGCCCTCTGAGGTTTTTAAAAATCAGATCCAATCCTATCCATCACCATCCCACCCCTGTTTGGAAGCTTTCAGTGATTTCTTGATGCCTTCATGTGGCCTACCGGGCCATGGGTGGTCCAGCCCTTCTCTCTCCTCCATCCGCTCCCCTTGCCATCTCCCCTCTCCCTCTTTGCCTTCAGCCCTCCAGTCAGCTTCAGGGTCCCCAAATATGAGATGTTCCTTCCCATTATGCAGCCTTTACACACCCAAGGCTCCCTGCTCTGGGCCACTTTCCTCTGTCCCCTCCCATCCTGGCCTCAGTTATTTCTTCCCACGGCAGCCTTGGTTCCCCAGCCCCAGGAAACCTTTTCAGGTTCTGCACACTATCCTTCCGGGGCACAAGTCACTGTCCTTCGTGGTATTTATTGCAGTTGGTGACTCTACCTCCATTATGTGACCACTGGATGAATGTATCGCCCTCCCAGGGCCGGATGTCCCTGAACACAGGGATCACACCTGGTTTTATTCATTATCATATCCCTCCATAGCTCAGCTGGTCAAGAATCCGCCTGCAATGCTGGAGACATGGGTTCGATCCCTGGGTTGGGAAGAGCGCCTGGAGAAGGGAAAGGCTACCCACTCCAGTATTCTGGCCTGGAGAATCCCATGGACTGTATAGTCCATGAGGTCTCAAAGAGTTGGACACGACTGAGTGACTTTCACTCACTCCCCACCTCTAGCAAAGGCTTTGGCACATAATAGGTGCTCCATGAGTGTGTGTTGAATAAATGAGTGAACCCAAGTCTACTTGTACACCTCCAGCACTGGACTCTGTTTATCATTGTTGGGCGCTGTTCATTGTCAGAAGTTTCTACACCTCTGCACATTGATAGGTACACAAGTGGGAGTGTACACCTTTGCCAGGTGCTTTGTGTATTCACTCAATTAATTCTCACAGCCACCTCTGAGGATGCTCAGAGAGTTTAAGCAACCGGCAGAACATCACACAGCATGGAAATAAAACACCTTGAACTCATGTCTGTCTGGCTCCAAATTTCCACAGGCTTCCCTAATGGCTCAGTGGTAAAGAATCCACTTACAGTGCAGGAGACATAAGAGATGCAGGTTCGATCCCTGGGTCGGGGAGATCTGCTGGAGGAGGAAATGGCAATCCGCTCTATTGTTCTTGCCTGACAGATCCCATGGACAGAGGAGCCTGGCGGGCTACGCCTCCAGAAGGTCACAAAGCAGACTGAGCACATATAGCCTATAATGCCACACCACCACTTTATAGTCAAGCAAACTAACCGGTGACAATTGCTTACTGGGGTGATGGGACCTCACTCGATGCTGAAAGTGAGATTCAAAACCACAGAGACTGAGGTATCACTAGAATGAATACCCAGGTCTACAGGCACCCCCAGGGCAAGGATGGCATGAATGGAGAGGGAGAGAAGGGAGCAGAACAAAGCTCTGATCCAGTGTATGCAGGGCCCTGAGGGTCACGGAAGATTAATTGTAAAATATGCAAACCTTGCTTCCAGCTCAGAGGTGTTTGCAAATCAAATACGCAGAGAGATTGCAGCTGCAGTCAGACGCTGAATTACACTGAACAGGAGGAGCTCTGGTTCCCAGGACAAGCTGGTCTGGGGAGTCGGGTGGGTGCAGACCTGCCTGAGTTTAATCAGCCCCCAATGCTTTGATTCTGCCTTAGTTTCCTCACACCTACCCCTGAGGATCTCGGATTCCCTGAGCGCCAGAGTCCATATCACTCGGTCTCCCTCTGTGCCTGGCTCTGGGCTTGGTGCTGAGGGCACAGATCAACAGAACAGTGGGCTGCTCTCATGTGCAGAGTAAGAGACAGGCAACAACACTGCCTGGGCCTGCGGAGCACCCCTGGGTGCTGAGCCCATGTGCTCATGAATGAGGCTGGTGAGTGACCACAGAGGGCCTGATGCCAGCCTCATGGGCCAGAGGGGAGGCCAGGGGAAAGCCTTTCAAGGAGATGACTTCTGAGAGCGTCTTGATGGAGCACAGAAAGAAGTTTAACCAGATGGAGAGGAAACAGCTTCTGGCCCAGCAAGAGACAGTTCTGATCAAGCAGCTGGGGTGGGGGGAAGGGGGCGGGGCTGGGTCAGGGGGAGCCCCCGAGCGCCACACCCAGAAGCAGGACTTCAGACAGCTCCTGGGAGGTCTTAAGGAGGAGTTGTTCAGTCACTCAGTCGTGTCCGTCCGACTCTTTGCGACCCCGTGGACTGCAGCATGTCAGACTTCCCTATCCATCACCATCTCACGGAGTTTGCTCAAACTCATGTCCATTAAGTAGGGCAGGGACAGTCAATGTCTGAATTTTACAAAAATCCCTCCATTTGGGAGAGGAAGGTAGATTTAAAGGGTGGAGCCTGGAGGCTGCAAAGAACACAATCAGAGGAGGGTTGACTGGGGGTGAGGAAACGGGGCTGATGGCTCTTTAGAGGGACTTGGCCAGAGGGAAGACAAGAAATTGGGCGATTGCAAAGAGGAACAGTCTGGGTTGGGCAAGGGTGGACGCTATGATTTGCAACACACCCCCTCTTTGAGAAGAGAGGCCTCACTCCCCCAGGTGTGACGAGGCTGCTGCAAGAGGGCCCTCTTTGGGGGTGGCCTCTGCTGAAATGAGCCACCACCCTGGAGGTGATGCCCCTTCCCAGGGTGCCCTTCCTTCCTGTCTAGTGGCCAGTCACCCCAGGTACATAAACTCCCAGCCCCTTGACACTACTCAGGACAGTTCTGGAAGGCCAGCCCCACTCTAGGGCCTTCCCAGCCCTCCATAGCGGGGGCTGAGATCTGCACTCAGACCGTGTAGGCACTCAACTTCTCCCTCTCCTGCCCTGCCCAGGCCCTTCCACCAGCAGGCCCAGCTGGACCTCCTACACCCTAATATGTCTCAGAGCCTACTGCCTGGGGAGCCCCCCCTGTGCCTAGGAGTACTGGCTATGTATCCCAGCTAGTGGGAATGACCCAGAAGAGATTGTGACTTTGAAGCTGGCAGTGAGAAAGGTGAATTGTACTCTAGGGAGTGGGGTACGGGTCTCTGAGCAGGGTCTCAGGAGCGGAGGCCAACTCCTCCTGAGACAGAAGTGGAAATTGGAGGCAATTTGGGGTGGGGAGAGGGTCAGGATCTAGACAGAGTCCTGGCCTTTTTTTTTTTTTTTTCTTATGCAGTCAGAGGTAAGGCTGGCTGCTGAGAGGAAAGACAGGTATTAGAACAATGACCTAAGAAAGTAACGATAATAATGTCTGATAAATGTTGCCACAGCCGTAATTGGGAACGCGGGGCCTCAAAGAGTGCATAGGAGTTTGCCAGGCTGTGTGTCCAGTGGGGAAAGTCATACCAGGAAGAAGAAATATCTGGTGCCCAGAACCCAGCTGGGGGTAGGATTGCCAGATGAAATACAAAACAGTCAATTAAATGTGACTTTCAAGTAAACAAGGAATAATTTTTTAGTTTGTGTCCTATGGTATATTTGTGATATACTAAAAAATTATCTGTTATTTACCTCATCCCCTTCTGACCCCCTCCCTACCAGCAGCCCACAAAGTGGTCCCCCACGCTGTGGCCCAGGTACTTCTCAGAGTCCCCCTTATCCAGCCCTTGCTCAAACACCTCCATGGCTCCCCATTGTCCAACCATCAGTTGGTCATTTGAGGCCCTCTCTTGTCTGATCTTCAGTAACTCTCCCAATCCCATCTCCCAGCCTTGAACATACACCACCCCCTTGCTTTAATCTCCCACCTCTGGGGTTTTTGATCAGTTGTTTCTCTGCCTACAATTCCCTCCCCTGTGTACTATGTCCAGACTTCCAGAAAGCCCTCAGACCCCTCTGGGTGGAAGGGAGTGGTCATCTCCTCTGGTTAATAGCAGTAGCACCTCTGGTGAGTCATTGCTCATCTCTGAGCTTCTGTTCCTTTGTCTCTAAAATGGGGACAATACTGCCTCTCAAGTGGCTAATGGGACAAGAGATTGTGTTCAGAAAATGCCAGACACTCTCTCCAGTGTTGGCATCCCCCTGCCTATGCCTAGATCAGTGCCAGGGCACAAATGCACATGTGTGAATTGAATTAACAAAGTCCCGAGCTTTCATTGTTTAAATTGCTTCTTGGAATTATCATGCCCACCAGTGGAACTTAGACAAATTCAATTTCTCATATGAAGATGACCTGAAAGAGATGGACAATGAAGCCACTGCCATCCTGACTGTGTAATGGCTTTCCTTCCCAATCAACAAGGAACCAAGCCAGCTCCCTAGAAAGGACCAGTTTTGGAAACAAGTGTGGCTCCCAACCTCTCCAGCTCGGAGCATGTAATATCCGCCACACACGCTTCTGTCTCCAGCCTTCCCAATCCCAGACCACGAAAGGTGATTTCTTATAGCCATTAGCATAATTACCCGACTGCGACGCTATGGAGAAGCGATTAGATGAGCCTGTGATTTTTGCACAGTTATTTGTCTCAAGTAAGTCACCTGAAGTTCATCTGCCATCAGGATTCATAGCTGCATTCTCTAATCGCAGGGAATTATTTTGCTAATAACAGAGGTACCTTGATCTAATTTAGTTTTAATGCTAGGAGGTGCCCTCCTAGAATAATCAGCTCCAGGGCAATTCCAATTTCCAGGTTTGTTACACGTTCTGGAGAGAAGATTCGATTCAAGGAGGCTGAAGTTACTTCTTTATCACCCAAAGTCATCTAGGGGCGAAATGGAATCTACCTCTGCATGCTTGCAGAAAAATGCGGGAAGAGGCCCAGTGATCGGGAGCCAGAGAGAGGGAGGAGGAGGGGGGCTCTGAGATAAGAGGAACCACTGGAAGACACCACCAGTGGGTGAGGACTGGGCTGAATTAGGACCACAAGGCATTCCCTGGGAGAAGCTGAATTTTCCTTGCATCTTTTCATTATCTTTTTCATTCAGGTGTTCCATTTCTGGGACCCCTCCTCTGCAAGGCCTCTGTTGTTACTGGAGCAGAAATATTGATAACAAACCCTTAGGCAGCCCTGGTCTTGGTGCTTTACATGTGTTAACTCATTACATCCCTTGAGGCAGGCAGGTGCTACTCTTATTCCCATTTATGGATGGGAAAGCTGAGACAGAGAGGCTACAAAAGCTGCCCTAAGTCGCCCAGCTAGTAAAGGGCATAGGTGGGATGCAAACCATAGAGGGTGAACTTCCTCAGGTTCTGAGCCCACCAGGAACCAAGTTCAACCTCAACTCTATGCTCTCATTTACCCCTCACAACAACTCTGGCACGGAGGGCGGAGCGGAGCATTGTGAGTCCCATTTTGTTGAAGAAACTGAGTCCCAAGAGAGGGTTGACTTGGCCAAGGTCGTCACAGTGAGTAAGTGGAGGCGTTGGGGCTTGAACCTTGAGATTCCAATTCTTTACCCAGTGCTACTCTGGCTAAAACTGGAACTCTGTGCAGTGTGTTTGAACAGCTCCAGATGCAGGCTGGTATAACGTAGAATAAGTTCGCGGTAACAGGCCACCCAGCTCTGCTCCCCACTTTGAGGAAGTTCCTCTTCCCCGTCCCCCACCCCTTGCCCAGAAACCAAGTGTCCTTTGCTGTCATACCACATTACCAAACAAAGCCTGCGTCCAGATTCCTGTTCATTCCCTCATATGTTTATGCTTTCAGCAGAGGGCCCTGTGGTTCTGCAGTGGGAAGGGCCGGGAAATTGACATGGCCCCGCCATTGCAGTCCTCTCTAAGCCCTCCCTGGTCTTATCTGCTCCAGAAGGAGGAGGGTTCTTTCTAAACTGCCTGAGCTACAGAACCTTCATTTCAAATGAAAAAAAAATGTCAGGTAAACCCCACGTTTTACACCAGGTAAAAGTGAGCTGCTCTGGGCAGAGCTGTGTTAGGGCAACCGGGGTCCCTCCTGGTTGGCACCCTCTGGGCATCTTCTCAGACACAGTTGGAAAACCACTGGCCTGGAGAGAGTGTCTCAGCTCTGAGGTTATAACCAAGGGATCTAGGATCCGCTGATGGCTGGTGATACCCAAAATGCTGGGTGGGCCGCAGAATGAAAGCTCCCCACCTCCTGAAGCCCCCGTCCTGCCTTGTCCCCAGCATCAGGGGACAAATCGGAAAGGGGCCCCTCAGCAAAGCCAGACTGTGCCCAAGCCCCTGGCCCTCGGGGAAGCTTTCCAGGAGTCTCAGTGCAGAGAAATGTTCCTGGCTTCTCCGCAGAGACCCATGGGGTCAGTCCGTCCTGACACATCGGCCAGAAAGACAGGCTACTCCTCTCTCACCCCAGATCTGCCCATTTGTTTCCTTCTCGCTTTTCTAAAAATATGCTCTTTTTAATCCCTCCCCGACTCCCTCCTTCCTTCAACAAATGCTCACTAGTCACTAGCTTTCTGGTCTGGGCCTGAGGCTTCCAGGGGAATGGCCCAACTTCACACACAGAGTCAGCTCCACCCTGGAGTGACAGATGCCACCAGTGCCCTCAGGCACTCAGTCGTTGGAGCTGGGAAGGCTTGGGGTGACCTAAAGGGCACCAATGCACGAATAGGAGTTAGAGCAGCATGTAAGCCACTGCCGGTGGGCAGGAGATGGGCATTCCAGGCTCAGAAGAGAGGTGGATTTGGGAGCCAGGGGAGGTGGGGTGAGATTGGTGTCCTGGAAGGGCTGACTAGGGGCTGTAGACTTGATCCTGGGGGTCATGGGGAGCCAGCGGAGCAGTGAAGAAGGCCAGATAGGGAGGCCAGATGTGCATCATAGAAGCTCGTCTGGCTGCACACGAGTGAGGGTGTGTGTGCACACTTCCCTCCCCTTTGTCACCTTCCCACCCCTGCCCTCCCTCAACACACTTCCTGCATCCTGGGCTCCCTCAGAGACAGAGCACGTGGACAGAAGGGAGGAGAGGCTTTGGGCTGTTCGGCCCTGGCCTGGCTCCCGGGAGGGCAGCCCTTGACCCCTTCACCCGTCCTGGACCAAGGGTCAGGATGAGTTTCGATCCCATCTCCACTCTCTGGAATGCTTTGATTACAGGGCCTGTTTGAAACAAGAGCTCATGCAGATCAGCTTCCCCTCCCCAGCCCAGCACCTTCCAGCCAGATCCCAGCTCAGGCAAGCCCCTGGCCCAGCCTAGCAGCCCCTCATGGCCTGATCACACCGAGATGGGAGAGGGGGAGGAGGTTTCTTCCCCAAACACAAGCTCTTTTGTTCCAACACTCAGCTGGACCCTCAGCCCTGCACCGCCCTTGGTGGAGGTTTTCCTGGCACTCTGCAAGCCCAGGTCAGAGGAAGAGTAAGGCATTCAGGGGCCAGTGAGAGGATGGCAACTAGGCTAGAGGACAGACAACTTCTGACGGCAGCTTTGAGCCCTCTCCCCCCCACCTTCCTCAGCTCCTGCTTACTCTGGGACTATGCTGTGTTGCTGTGTTTAGTCACTTAGTTGTGTCCAGCTGTTTGCGAGCCCATGGACTGTAGCCCACCAGGTTTCTCTGTTGTGGATTCTCCAGGTGGGAATACAGGAGTGGGTTGCCATGCCCTCCTCCAGGGGATCTTCCCAATCCAGGGATCGAACCCAGGTCTCCTGTATTGCAGGTGGATTCTTTACCAGCTGAGCCACCAGGGAAGCCCAAGAATACTGGAGTGGGTAGCCTATCCCTTCTCCAGGGATATTCCCAACCCAAGAATTGAACCGGGGTCTCCTGCGTTGCAGGCGGATTCTTCACCAAATGAGCTACCAGAGCTTCCAGGACAGTGGCTCTTAATTGGAGGCAATTTTATCCCTCAGGGAACATTTTACAATGTCTGGAGACATTTCTGGTGGCCATGACATGGCCTGGGGGTTGGGGGCAGATACGCTATTGGCACCTGGTGGGTAGAGGCCAGGGCTGCTGCTAAACACCCGCTAATGCAGGTCGGTCCCCAAGACAAAGAGTTCTCCGGCCCCGCAGATCAATAGTGCCCAGGTTGAGAAATCCCCCCTGAGGATACAGCCCCCTCACCCTGTGTCCTCAGCTGTGACTCAGCCTTCCAGCCAGTCACCCCCCAGGCTTAGGCTGGACGACTCCAGACACTCATTTCCATCTCTAAACCCTTGCTCTGTCTGTTCCTGTTGCTGGAGCGTCTTCCCTGCTGACCTCTACTTACCTAAATCTCATCTCTTTCCAGCCCCTCGCACCTGTTGGGACCCTCCTCTGCTGCCTACAGCAGCCCCCCTACCCCCCCTCTGCCCCCTGCTGCCCCCTTCCAGTAGCCAGCTCTGACTCCCTCATCCCAGCTCCTCCCTTCCCTGATTGGTGGCCACTGCCGGCTTTGGTCCTCAGTTTGCACATCTATGCAGTGAGTGGGGGCTTCCCAGGTGGCACTAGCAGAAAAGAACCTGCCTGCCAATGCAGGACACGTATGAGACCCAGGTTCAATCCCTGGGTCGGGAAGATCCCCTGGAGGAAGGCAAGGCAACCCACTCCAGTAATCTTGCCTGGAGAATCCCATGGACTGAGGAACCTTGCCGGCTATAGTCCATAGGGTTGCAAAGAGTCAGACACTGCCGAAGCGACTTAACGTGCGCGTGTGCGTGCATGCACGCACGCACACACACAAACACGCAATGAGTGGGCCAGCTGAGTAGAGACCCCAGGCCCCTTCCCTTCTGCCTCTTCCTGGCACAGGACTAGGCAACCTGGGACTCAGTGCAGATCCACAGTGGGATTCATAGTGGCTTCTGAGCCAGCAGGACCAGGGATCCAATCTTGCTCTGCCATTTCCTAGCAGTGTGACCAAGGAGCAAATTGTTAAACATCTCAAGGCCTCAGTTTCCCCCTCTGTAAGATGGGGGTAGGTTTTCCAGCAAGAGCTCTACGAGCTGTGTACTCTCCCTCCCATCCCTTGTTCCCTGCCTGGCTGGTTTAGGTTGAGGTTGAGGTTCCCACCAATCTGGCTATTCTCAGGTGGAGAACCATCTACTCTTGGGGCCAAGAAGAGCAGGATTAGACTGTCCTCTGACTTCTTCCTAGAAGCTGAGCTCACAATGGGCTGCTGAGGACCTTGAGAAGGGAAACCTTTGAAGCCAGAGGTTTAGGAAACCAGAGGCTAAGTAGACCTGTTTAGGAAACCGGAGGCCTGGGACAGCTGCTGCCCTATTGGTTCCTGGCCTTCTTGACCTCTCTCTCCCTCTGGGGGATCTTCCCAGCTTCCCAACCCCCTACTTCTACTGGAAAAGGAGTTGTTGTTCAGTCACTAAGTCATGTGTGACTCTTGCGACCCCATGGACTGTAGCCCACCAGGCTCCTCTATCTATGGGATTCTCCAGGCAAGAATCCTGGAGTGGGTTGCCATTTCCTTCTCCAGGGGATCTTCCCGACCCAGGGATCGAACCCATGCCTCTAGCATTGCAGGCGACTTCTTTACCACTGAACCACTGGGAAAGCCCTAGGCTTCTCCTACTGGGGCTGTGACATCCTGAGGTAGACAGTCACCCGAACTCAGCTGAGTTGGCTCAGGGGAGGGCACTGAGTGGAGCAGAGATGTGTGGTTTGGGTTCTTAGAAATTCAAGGGAAATAGCTAGCACAGCTGCATCCCTCCCGTGCTAAGACCCATTTATGGCTCTCTGGGGTGCAGGATGAAACCAAGCCCCTGGGCCTGGACCCCTAACCTCTGGAGGCTACTCCCCTACCCTTCTCATCTGGATTTGGGGGCCCAGCCTCACCGAATTGCTCAAAAGTCTCCAGTAGACCCATCTCCAGCCTGCTCACTACCTCCTTCCATAGGCCAAACCCCAGTTACCTTTAAGCTCAGCCTCTCCCCTGCTTACCTCCCCAGCCTGCCTGCCCTGGGCCATCATTGTAGCTTTGGGCTCCTGTCCTGAGCTCTTCCTTGAAGACAGGGACTCAGCCTTCTGTCTTCCTGGACCTCCAGAGCCTGGCAGCGAGCTAGCCTAGAAGAAGTGCTCAGCTTGAATTAAGAGAAGTAAACATGAGCAGGGGCTTCCCAGGTGGCATTAGTGGTGAAGAACCTGCCTGCCAATGCAGGAGACTTAAGAGATGCAGTTTCGATTCCTGGGTCGGGAAGATCCCCTGAAGGAGGAAATGGCAATCCACTCCAGTATTCTTGCCTGAGGAATCGAATGGACAGAGCACCTGGCAGGCTACAGTCCATGGGGTTGCTAAAGAGTTGGACACGACTGAAGCGACTTAGCACTTGCATATGCAAGCGTGTGCAGAGAAAGAAGACCCCAGGCTCCAGTGCCTTCCTCCCCCCGTTTCAGTGGCTGCCTCTTAGAATCACCTGGGTGAGGGTGGAGGAGCGGAGGAAGGGAGGGGAAAAGTTTAAATACTCCAATGCCCAGGTCTCGCTCTAGACTGAAAAAGTGAAAAAAGTATAAGTGAAAGTTTCTTCGTCGTGTCCACCTCTGCAACCTCGTGGACTCTAGCCTGTCAGGTTCCTCTGTCCATGGAACTCTCCAGGCCAGAATACTGGAGTGGGTAGCTGGTCCCTTCTCCAGGGGATCTCCCCAACCCAGGCCTCAAACCCCTCTAGACTGAGTCCAAATCCCTAGGGGTGAGGCTGGTGCGATGCCAACCTGGAGGGATTAGAACCCTCCAGATGACTGAAATCAGCCCATGTCTCCTCCCCCTTTCTGGGGGCAAGAGGACACCCCGGGAGAGTGGGCGCCGATGCTCTTTAATACCCCCCATGTGTTGCATTGATCAGAGGAGCTGTTAATGGCTTATATGGGGTCATTCATTTAACAAACATAAACAAAATGCGCCTGGGGCTCAGGGATAGGCTGACACTCGTGTGACAGGGAGCAGAGGAAGATGAGGGGTTCTGGGAGCACTTTGCAGAGTGTCCCCTGGTCTGGGGGGTGGGGACTAGAGGCAGAGGGTAAGGCAGGAGGCTGGGGTAGGGCTGGCTATGGGGGTGGGGTGGGCGTGAATCAGGCCACAAGTGGGCAGGTGTGGGGGGAGATGGAGACCACAGATGTGAGGGTGTTGGGGGAGAAGGAGTTGTGGTTGAGCGTCTGGGTGGCTTGGCCACCGGAGGAAGAAGAGGAGCCTGCGCAGAAGACTGAGAAGGGACCAGCGAGGTGGGTGGGGCAGGGTGTGATGGTCACGTGCTTGCGGGTAGTGAAAGATCCAAACAGTCACAAATCCGACTGTAACAGTAATAACCACCAACGTCCACTGAGGGTTAACTCTGCCTGAATGTTTGGAAGGACTGTTTTCTAAGTATTAACCGTTTACTCCTCCCTGTAAACTGTAGACAGGGCTGGCGTAATCAGCCCATCTCACAGATAGAGAAAACTGAAGCTGGGGAAAGTTATGCAATTTTCCTGGAGCCACATACTGCCCGGTAAGGGTCAGGGATCTGACTCAGACAGGCTGCCAGCGACCCTGCCCTGGGCCACTCCCTCTGAGCACCTTCCCCCACCAGGGCCTCTCAGCCCAGAGGAGCAGTGAGCCAGCACCTGTGGAGGACATCCTGCATTCAGGGCTCCACTGGCGGCCTTGGTCAGCAGTCTGGAGCAGGGAATGGTGCGGAGAACAGTGTGGGAGGTGAGGGAGCTGCCCTGAGGGAGCTGAGCAGGCTGGGGGCACTGAGGGGGTGAGATGTGAAGTTGGAGAAGGGGGCTGGTGGAGGGGCTGATTAGGGGGTCCCCAGGCAGGCAGAGGGAGGGGGATGCAGATCCCAGAGCCATCTGTCCTCAACAGGGAGCTGAGGGAAGGAGTCAGAGCTGAATCACCAACATCAGTGGGCCTCGGAGGGGCCTGGGGAAGCTCTGGGAGCTGGAGCCTCACCCTATAGTCTGTGCAACTGAATGAGGCCAGGTGGGGGTGGGGGTGGGGGTAGGATGCTCTGCGGTGGGGGAGGGGGCAGAGTTGAAGCAGGCGGGCCCAGCAGGAGACAGGTGCTATCCATGTCTCCAAGACAGAGGCCCAGTCTGGGAGAAGAGCCCTAGAAGCTAGGGCCTAGATACCCTGACTCAGTCCATCACAGAGCCGGCCAAAGGAAAGACTGAAGGGTCTCAGAGCAGGCACCCTCCTAGGTGCCCTGGCTTCTAGGCCATGGAGTTAATACAGCCACTTGGTCAAGGACAATCTCACCAGGACAGAAGGGTCTCTACTCTCCCTTCCCAGGCAGGTGTCAGGGAGGGGAGTACCAGGTACCAGGAAGAAAACCAGGGATGGACCTGGGACAGCCCCGGAGGGCTGCTGAGTAAGACCCTGAATTTGGCAGCCTGGGCTTCAGGAGGCCAAGGTGCACATTGCCTTCCTCCAGGCCCGCCTGGCCGCCCCCTGGTTCAGCCTCACGCTGTGCCCTGGGTCCCCTCCCTCCACTGCCCTTCTTCTCCACGCCTCACACTCCACGTTAGCTAAGGCAGGGGAGGCCATTTATCTGAGATTTGGGTCAAGGGAGAGAGAGAGCCCAGGGCAGAGGTGGGGTGGGGGCTGGGGGGCTGGGGGACAGGCACCCCAGCCATTTCAGGAACTGTGTGCCCTGAGCTGGCTTTTCTGGAGCCCAGCACCCGCCTCGTTCTGGTGCCAAGTCTGCGGCACCCCAGGGTGGGAGTGTGGGGCCCCCAGCCCGTCATAAGCTCACTGACAGCCAGCCGAGAGGCAGGCGCTCCATCCTATTGGCGAGGTGCTCGTGTCCTCTACACGTGTTCCTGTGTATGTGCACACACACAGACACACACACACACACACACACACAAACACACACACACACACACACACACACACACACACACACACACACACACGCTCACTTACACAGAGGCACGCTGGGATGTAGGTCACCGGCTGGAATGCCTCAGGCCTGGGGTTGAGAAGACCCAGCCATCCAGGCAGACACTTCCAGATTGGACAGAAATGTACCCTCCCCTTGCCTGCCTCCCCACCGCTGGCCTGTGTCAATCTGACCCGAAGCTCTCTAGGCTTCTGTTTGGTTTTCCCAGAATCTGCCTGGCTGAGACTGCGGGGAACCTGACCCCATCCAGGGGAGGGGGCGGGGCTCCTGGCCACACGGACATTGTCTCTGTGTGTTGATCCTTATGGGGGGAGGGTACATGGAGTCTACAAGAGACAAGGGGGTGTGGCCCCTCCTTGAAGACTTCTAAGACATAGCCCGTGAGATGTCCTAGGACTAGAGGGGGTAATGACCAGGAGGGGACAGTCAAGGAAAGAATAGAGGAGCCTAAGCGGGGTTGGTCAAGGCTGGCTTCCTGGAGGAGGTGGCAGAACGTTGGCTGGGGAGGTGAGTGAAGATTTCAGAAAGCCTAAAGAAAGGGAGTGGTACTGTCACAGCTGGAGAAGCCCCATATGCTGCCATCCTCTGCCCTGGAGCTGGCGCCTCTGTGGAGGTCACATCTGGAAAGACCATCACAGACTCTTCTACAGAAAACCCCTGGATGACCCTGCAGGCCCTTCAGATACAGCAAGCCCAGAACATCACTTGCCCTCCCTCCCAGAATCTGCTCTTCCACCCACGTCCCCCTCTCCACGTGGATAACAACATTCCTGCCACACAGGCCAGACATCAGGTCACCTTGCCCTCTTTCCTCTCAGCCTCCAACTTTTCAGGCTGGTGCGTGGAGCAGCTCACAGCTGAGAGGTGAAGACAGGCAGGGAAGCAAAGGCACTGTACTATCCTGTCAGCACATGGGTGCCTGGGAGATCAAGCAAGATGGTCAGGGAAGGCTTCCTGGAGGAGGTGACACCCAGGTCACCCAGACTGAAACCTCAGGCCAAGAGCGGCCACATTGGGGGAGAAGTAGTGAGAAGAGTTGAGATAGAGTAGGGTTCCAGGCAGGGGGCATCACCAAGTGCAAAGGTGAGGGAGGAGCTGGAGGATGGCACATACAAAGTGAGATGAATTGATCATGAGGGAGTGGAGAGAAGGAAGGGGTGTGCAGGAGACCAGAGCTGAGGTGTCCTCCAAGGGTCAGAAGGTGGACGGCCTTGATGCCACGGTAATGAGTTTAGACTCTCTCCTGCTGCAGTGGAGTGCCCTGAGAGTGGCCCCTATAGCTGCACACAGAGGATGAGTTTGGGGAACAGGAGGAGATGGGGATCCCCAGGAGGGATCAAGGCAGCTATCTAGGAGCCCAAAACGGGGCACGGCCTGAGACGGGGGCAGAAGGTCAGGGCAGAGCTCAGGACCACTTAGGAAGTCGAATGGCCCTTGGGGGGTTCTGGTTCCTCCTCTCTCAGGCCCTCATCTCCCTACCATGTAGTGGGGGATGGGCAGGAGGACCCCCAAAGACCCCCTCCTGAGCCTCCTCACACTTGGGGCCATTTTCTGTTTGCGCTAGTCTCCCAGGGCTTCTGAGGTGATCTCTTGGAAGGAAATCCACCTTTGAGGAGCATAGCTCTAGCTTCTGAAGGCCTGGGATGAGGTCAGAAGCACAGGGCATACCCACTCGGTAGCAGGAATAGGCTGGGCAATGGGAACCAAGCGGGCGTCTCAGAGTACCCAGTGGTCCATTCAGGAGGACAGCCAGTGTGAGGGTGCTGGGACACACTGGGCGTCATGGAAAAGGCCCACCAGCCTTCTCGATATAAGGGGGGCCCGGAGCTGTGGTCTGGCAGCCTGGGTATCAGTTAGGGCCCATTACTCACAGACTGACACTTGGGTTAGTGACCTCATCTCTTTGTGCTTGTTTCCTCATCTGTAAAATGGGAATTAACACATGCCAGGAAATAGTCTATCAGGTGGGAGGGAAGCTTAGGGGAACGGTCCCTGCTGCCGAATGATTCAACGAGGATCTGTACCTGGGTACCACAAGGTACCACCTGAGCACCACCCTGGTCCTCCCACAAAAGAGTCACATGGCCCAGACCTGGGGGAGGTGCAGCAGGATGGAAGCCCAGGCCCCTGCAGGGGGCCCAGGGTGAAATGCCTTTGCTTCCTAAATACCCGGAGCTCCCGAGTCAGCCTCTCCCCCTTTCTCCCACCAGGAGCCCCTCACCATGTGGACAGCAGGTCCTCTTCCCTGAGCATCCTCCTGCTCTGCCGACCTGACTCCTCCCACCCTCCTTAGGCCCCTCCCCCTGGCCTTCTTGTGAAACCAGCTGCTGGGGTGTGGGGGCATCCAAGATTTAAGCCCTTCCCTGTCTGGCCTCATTGTTCTTCTTTTATTGACTCTTCTCCCTGATTTTGCCTCTTCCCAGCATCCTATGGGCAAGAAAGGGGGCTCCCTCCCCTCGTCAACCTGCCCAGCTGGGGAAGGTCAGAGGCCCAGGCAAGGCTGGCCAGCAGGACTGAGGCTCTTCTGGACAAAGAGAAGGGCTGTGGACCAGGGCCAGAATACCCGAGAGGCAGCCCAGAGAGATGGGCAGAAGCACAGGCAGCTAGGAGCCCTGGGTTTGAATTCGCAAGCACTCCCGCTAACTTGTGGCCTCAGGCTCTTCAAAACCTCAATTGTCACATCTGAGCAGTGGGGCTATTCCTTCCTGTGTGAGGAACCAATGATTGCATGCGGACACCTAGCACAGAGCTGGGCACTTAGCCAGAGCTCAGGAAACGGGATCCCCACCCCGCCTCTCTGGCCTGACTCCTTCACCAGTGAAAGGACCTCAGGTGGGGATGTAGCCTCTCCTGTTCCTTCCTCATCCCCAGAGGCCCAGTCAGCCAGTCCACAGCAGAGCCCTAGAGCAAGATGGAAGGAATCCGGATTTGGCCTCCCTTCCCCACCCCGGGGAGGCTGGGTGGCCATCATCACCTTGGTTTCACAGCTGGGGAAACTGAGGCTTGCTGTTGAGTGAGCTGAGTGGTAGAACCAGGAGGAGGCCCCAGGCCCTCCCTCGCCCCTGAGAGGTAGAATGCAGGTCTGAACAGCACCTGTCTTCCCAAGGACCCACCCACACAGAAGCCTCAGAGAAGGTTCTGGAGAAGGTTCTCTCCAGAGCACGGGCTCTGGGTGGGACAAACCCACAGGACTCTCAGCTCTTTCTCACACTCGCTGTGTGACTCTGGGTGAGTGACTCAGCCTCTCTGAACTTGTTGCCTTATCTTGAACATGAGAGGGGTGACACCAGCCTTGCAGGGTCAGGGGAAGGGGAAAAGAGATGATGAATGTGAGGCGCGTGGCCAGCTACATAGCTGCTGTTTCATGGTTATCTTCTATTTGCTGCCAGCTGAGGCATGTCTCTTACGACATCTTAAGCTTCCCCCTCTCACGGGGGAAGGGCCAGGGAGCGGGGCCATCAAGCTCCCCGACAGCTTCCAGCCCAAAATGGCCCTCTCTTTAGACTTACCCTCCCCCATCACAGCAGCTCCTGCACTCACTGTCCCCAGCTGAGCTGACAACGCCTTTGGTGGTGGCTCGTGCCCTGTCACGCTCATCCCCTGAACGGCTCTAACAAACACTCCTGGGTAGACAGGATTTGGGGTGGCAGCTTTAGCGTAGAGACAGCTCTTGGAAGGCGCAGCAAAATGAAGCTCCCGGGCTCTGTGGCAACCAGGGTTAAATCACTGACCTTGCTCTAAGGTCTTCGTGTCACGTCCCTTCCCTGAGCCTCAGTTTCCTCATCTGGAAAATGGAGCTATAATATCAGCCTACTGTTGTGAGGATTCAAGTAGGCAGTGTACCTAAAGGACCCTGCCTTTGCAGTGGGGGGCGGCGGGGGGCTGGTGTGCATTAGGTGCTCAATAAACGGGACTGGTTATGGTACCTGCCGTACCTGGAAGTTTACAAAATCACCTCCATCTGCCTCTTTGCAGGGCCCCCAGCTGGAGCCGAAGTCCTTTGGTGGTTATCATCAGAAGAAACGGAAGGTTCTGAGCTATCTGTTCCACCTCCAGGGTTGCCAAAGCAACCAGCCCCTTCCTGAGCTTTTATTCTGACCGTCTGTTTGAGTCCAGCTCCCTCACCCATGAATCATAAACTCCCCCCAACAGGTGTCCGGCCACTCGTGGTTTCATGTCATCACCCCTCTGGAGACCCCAGTCAACCCAGGACACAGGCACGGCAGCGCTGAGTCTGTGCATTTGTCGGACAAAGAAGCTGAGTCTGAGCAAGGAACAGGGACTCAGTCCAGGCCACCCGGTGGCAGCAGGACGGATGAGGCTCAGGCCGCAGGGAGGCAAGAGGGTGCCAAGTGCTGAGTCGGAATTAGACTCTTAGATGGTCTGAGCTGGAAACAGTCAGGGGTGTGGAAGGCAGTACCCTCATCTGGCAGTTAAGGAAACAGAAGCCCAGAGAGGAGGAGGAGGCCTGAGGGCACGATCATGTTAAGGGCAGGATCCAGCTCATTCATTCATTCATCCTGTGAATGCATATGGAGCACCTTCTCAGGACCAGGCATGGTGCAGGACCCTAGAGATACAGCGGCAATAAGACACAGTGCCTGCCCGCAGGGGTCTCAGGGCCTTGAGTGGGAGTCAAGTCAGTGACTTGGGTGATCCCCTTGTCCCCTTCCTCGGCTATCACAGGACACGGGAAGGAAGCGCAGTGGTTTGCTTCTCTAGGTTGGCCTTTCCATGCAGCTCTGAAAGGCCCATGCCAGAGGGAGTCAGTCAGATCTTATCTGGTCCTCACCCCGATTTACACTTGGGGAAACTGAGCTACCACCTCCATGAAGGGCTCTGCTAGTGTTACTCTGCAGGCTCCAAGCCCTTGCTTTCCTGCCCCTGATTGTTGTATAAAAGAAACCTCTGCTCCTGTGTTTGCCGCTCCCCCTAGCTGTGGTCTGAGCCCTCGATGGGGCTCAGGATGCATCTCAGGATGCCCTATGGGGTTCTACCCAGCCCTGTCTGCTAAGATACCCTGAATGTCTGAGGCCTCCAGAACATCAGAGTCAGCAGCTGGGGATGTGGCCAAACTCCTCGAAGCCCCTGACCACTTGGTGAATGGAATCAGAGCTCAGGACACCCACCGAACAGAAGAAAGTCTTGCTCTGCTTGAACAAGGGAAGGGCAGCCCAGAGCCCTTCCTCCAGCTGTGCCTCTCCCTACCCTGTCCCCATCCTGGGTCCCCACGGAGCTCAGCTCACCAGCCCTTGACCAGAAGCATCACCCTCACTGGAAGTGTCAGAGAACCACCCCCCCCCCACCAAGGTTCTCTCTGCCTGGGATGCCTTTCCTCACCTCCTTGGCTGGGCCAACCAAATTATCTGCTCACTCACTCGTTCACAAGCATTTGCTGGATTCTCACTACTGGCCAGACAGAGAGTGTGCTCTGGGGATAACAGCTGTCAGGGCACTTAGAGATAGATGAGTGGGGACAGAGGTTAAACACACACACACCCCATAATGTGTCGTGCGACTAGGAGACTGAAAATGAAGTGAAAGTCACTCAGTCGTGTTCGACTCTTTGAGACCCCATGGACTATATAGTCCATGGAATTCTCCAGGCCAGAATACTGGAGTGGGTAGCCTTTCCCTTCTCCAGGGGATCTTTCCAACCCAGGGATCAAACCCGGGTCTCCGGCATTGCAGGGGATTATTTACCAGCTGAGCCACAAGGGAAGCCCATGTTCGACTAGGAACTGGTCCTATAAAGGAAAAGAGAGGGTAGGAGAGTGGGCTCTAATTTGACAGATAGAGTAACATGATCTAAGGAGGGCGTCTCTGAGGAAGTAACTTTCCCTGGAGACTGGGAAGAGGAGGAGGAATTAGCTCAGTGAACAAAGAGAAAAAAAGTATGCCAGGCTGCAAAGGCCGTGAGGGCATAACTAGTTTGGTGAGTGTGAGGAAGGACAGAGCAGTGTGAACAGAGCCTATAGAGCCAGGGGATGAGGACAGAAGAGTCAGATCACAGAAGGAGGCAGAAAAGATCAACCTTGCTGAAGGGATCTTGTGGTTAACAGGGAGAGTGAAGGGTCCAAGAGAAGGAACCAGAAAAAAAGACTGGGAGATAGATGGGAGGAAATCAGGAGGGTGGCCTATCTCAGAAGCCAGGTGAAGAAATTGTTTCACAAAAGAAGGAGTCATCCACTTCTTTGGTGGGGGAGTCACCTCCTCCAGAAAGCCTTCCTAGATTCCAGGTGTGGGTTTAAGGGTTCCATGGGGCCTTGGCCTTCCCCACCAGTGCTTCCTCTCTCCCAGACTAGCCTGGGAGTGTTACAACGTGTCACCCCAAAACTTAGTCCAGGATCTGAAAGTAGTGGTTGTTAGATGAATAACTGTAGAGCCTGGCCAGGATGGCCCTTCAGCTTGGGGCCACTCCCAAGGACTTCCTGGGCTCCCCTCCCTTCCTGCTCATCAGTTTCCTAAGGAACTGTCCCCTGACCCCTTGCCTCTTCCCCTCAGATCTCAGGCACCTCACTGCCTGCCCAGCTTCCAGAAGGCCAACCACAGGCTCCCACAACAAGGCAGAATAAAGAGCTGGTGCATGGGTCCTTCGGTTATGGCGCAAGCAGTTTCTGTTTCTATGGGCCCCAGATTTACCCGGCCCCAAGACGGCTGCTAGCAAACCTGTGGGACAGCAGGTGGAGGTGGTGGGTTCCTTAGATACCAGTGAGCTCCAGGTAGGGAGACAGAGGGATTTGGAGCCTTGCTTGGCTCTGGGTTGGTCCCCCAGACAGGGGTCTGTGCCCTCCATGGGGTAGCATCTAGGTGTCCCCCTGCCAAATTCAGGTGGACACGTCTGGAGACAGGCAGGCCTGTCCCACACCCCAGACTGTCTGCCCCCACCTGCCTCCCAGGAACTCATTACTCGGAAGCCAGTCTCATATCATTTGTCTCCCATTGGAGGCCAGGAGCTCTTCCAAGGCCAAGGCTCCATCTCCCTCTTTCTCCCTCCCTTGCTCCCTCCCTCTCTTTCCTCTCTCCATTCACTAAACACAAACTGTTTCTTGGGCTTGAGTTCTCTCTTCCTGCACCCTTCACCCTGACACAGAGCCTGGCATGTTGGGGTCACTTGGCGGGCATCCACTGGCCACCCGACCTCCCAAAGATGCCAGGCCCGCGGGCTAGGCTAGGCGGCACCAAGCTCCCCTCAGGGGTGCAACTCCAAACGTGGCAAGAGCCCCTCTCCTTGGAAAGAACTGGAGCCGGCAGGAGGGAGGAAATATGGCCTTGAATCTGTGCCCTGCCGCCAGGCCTGGCTAGGTTGGGGGGTAGGGGTCCAGGGGGAGAAGCACAGTGTTCTTAGCAGGAACCATAGGCCCAGGAGGATCCAAGTCCCCAAAAGGCTGATCCTACTGGATTGACACCTCCCTTGATTAGCTCTCCTCTCTGAGGCCAACAGGGCCCCCTCCTTACAGAGCCTGAAAACCTACGTCCCCCCAGCCCAGCCCTCCTCAGTCCCTCAGCCACCCTCTGGCCCTCCTGCTTCCCGCCTGCCTTCCCACATCACAGAGATGGCCAGAGTACTCCCCAGCATCCTAACCAAAAGTGCACAGCCTGGCCGGGCTGAGCAGTCAGGGTCTTAGACCCCTGCAGCCCTAGAGCCCCCAGCCTGCAGAAACTGCCATGGCTGATCCACTGGGAAATGTACAAATTCCTCGCCACCAGCTCCCAACAAGGGCTCTGTCCCAAGCAACTTTCGCCCAACAATCTGCCCAGGGTTTGCAGGGAGGCCACACGGCAGGGGCTGCTCCCCGGGGGCCGCCCCTGGGGCCCTGCAGAGCGGGGAATGCTTGCAGCCTGGCTTTAATTACAGACTGTGTTCCTCTTGCCTGGTCCATCTGTATTTATCTGCAGGATCTCACTAATTAAATCCCCCACTGCACCCGGCAGGCCTGGGGACGATCGACTGCGAGTGAGGCAGACAGGCAGGGGGGCTGCAAACTTCCTTCCTTTCCTTCTGGTCCAGGAGCAAAACAGAAGCGGCCGAAACTCCCTCTCCCTCCCTTGACCCCACCGATGCTTGGTCCCAAGGAACACCGGTTCCGGGGACCCTTCAGCTCTGTGCCCCGCAACCCCCGGCACCTATGACCCACAGGTCCCCACACCAGGCAGTGCCCATCTTCCTCCCTGCTTCAACTAGCATTCCCGGATTTCTGCAGCAAACAGAGAAAGTCTCCCTGAGCAGCACTCTGCCACTTTGCCGGCGCTCCGGTCTTACCGAAGGAGTCGTCTTGGTCCAAGAGGGAGTCGGGCTCCATGGCGTATGGGCCCCCAGCCCCTGGCCCCACCTGATTTATGAACCGAGGCTGTCTCCATGAGCGTCTGGGTTTCTCCTTTTGTATTCCATCTGGCGGCTTTTCCAACTAGATGACTGGGTATTCCTGCAAGCAGGCCCCTTTCCAGCCCTTGCCTTCATACAGTACATTTAAAGTAGCAGTAACCTCTTTTTCCTCCCCCCGCAGCCTGGCTGGAAACATTAGAAGGCACCGAGGCAGCAGAGATGTCTAAAATAGGAAGACGCTGGGACGATTGGCCTGGCTGCCCGCGACGCTGGCTGCGGGGATCTGGCCGGCCTGCGCAAATGGAAAAGCTAAGAGGTAAGGGTGAGCCTGGGCTGAGCATCTGGAAGCTGGCTCTGGGAGCCCCTGGGGTCTGTGGGAAGGGGGGGAGGCTGACCCACCCACGGGAGGGGATGGGGGGGTCCGCTCTATTCACCGCCCAGTGCCCAAACCCCAGGGGCTTCTCCCAGGCCCTGCTGGAACCTCCCACTCAAATCTGTTCTACAGACATTTCCTGCAGTGTGGGGGATGCAGAAATTGACTCATCCATCCATTCAGTCAGACACTAAGATTTTTTTTGAGCATCTACTCGGCGCCAGACACCGTGCCAGGTGCTGGGTTTTGCAGGAGGGAGCAAGTCTCAGCATCTGGTCTCTTGGAGCTCACAGGTAAACAGGCCTGTGCAATGCAGCGTGTGTGGTAAGAGCTGTGGGAACATAAAAAAAAGGGCTGCCTCACCCAGACAGGGGGAGGTGGTCAGGGAAGCCTTCCTGGAGGACTGGGCACATAAGCTGGGGCCTTATGGGTGAGTAGCAATTAGCCAGCTGAAGGAGTGAGGGAGAGGGTGTGCTGTGTAGAGGGAGCAGCCTGTGCGGAAGCCCTGAACTGAGATGGCATTTGGGGTGACATTCCAGGCTATTCTTTAGAAAGGCCTCTCTGGCTACTGTATGAGAGGGCAGAGGCTGGGGCAGAACTGGACAGCGGCTGTCAAGTCCCCAGGGGAGAGGGACACTGGCCTCTGCAGGCACAGCTATAATAACACTGGGTGCCACTCACTAAGCGGCCACCAGAACCGGGCACCAGTCCCAGTGTTCCCCACACTGATACAGTCAGTCCTCAGTGACCCCACCAGCAGAAACCCTGCCCGTCCTGTTTTACAGATGAGGACAAGGCCAGTGAAGAGGAGAAGTGACTTGCTCGAGGCTTGTGAGTAGCCTTCAGACCAGGCCTGGACCCTCCAGAGAGGTCATAGCCTAGATGCTGGTGGGGAGCGGGGTGGTGCTGGGAGGAGGACAAAGATGCCGTAATTTAATCCACATCTCAGACCCAGATTACAACAGGGCCCCGGGGCTTGCAGGACAGGGAATGTGTCATGTGGGCCCAATCAGGGAAGGCTGCCTGGTGGGGGGAGGCATCTGAACAGGGCAGCGAGAGGAGCAGGATTTGGATGGGCGAGTGGCAGAGGAAGAGGGAATGGCACAGGCAAAGGCACAGAGGCAGGAAGGGAATGACAGCAGCAAATGAAAGCAGCACGCAGAGGGAATGACAAGTGGAATCACAGCCCGGGAGTGTGGGCTTGGTCCAGGGGGCATGAGCAGTCTCGAAAACCCTCTGTCCAGAGGATGGCCTGCATCCCAATGGATGCCCGAGTATCCCTGGGGATGGCCCTTTCCAAGAATTCTCCTTAACACTCTGCACTGACAGCAGAGAAACTGTCTGTTCCCCACAGATCACTGGGACATTAGAAACAGCCTCAGTGACCAGATTTTTGGAGACATGGCCCTGAGCCTGAGGCAGAGGGGACATTAAGAGGAGGGAGATGGTGACTTCCCTGGTGGTCCAGTGGCTATGACTTGGTGCTTCCAGTGCTGGGGGCCAGGGTTTCAATCCCTGGTCAGGGAACTAGATCCCACAAGCTACAACTAAAAGCTCCTGCATGCCACGACTAAAACCTGACACAGCTAAATAAATAAAGAAAACATTTTTTAAAAAAAGAAGGGAGATGGGGGACTTTCCTGGTGGTACAGTGGTTAGAACCCTGCACTTCCACTGCAAGGGGCAAGGGTTCAACCCCTGTTTGGGGAGCTAAGGTCCTGCATACAACATGGTGTGGCCTCCCCCAAAAAATTGTCAATAAAAATTTTAGAAAAAAGAAGAGGGGGGAGATAGGAGATAGAGACAAGTTGGGAGGCTGGCAAGAGGGACCAGGCCAGGGGTGGCAGGGAGGGAAGCACCTCCCTGGACCCCTCCCAGCCCCCCTGGCTGCTGCCCAGTGCTCCCAGAGCAGCCAGTAGCTGCTGACGTGGTTGGCCCAGCCTGGGGCAAGCTCCTCTGTCACCCGTGACCACCCCACTGTGATGACAGAGATCCCAGCGCCCAGCCTCCCGCTGCCTTAATTACAGGGAGGTCAGGCCCTACCCAGGCAGCGGCAGGCATCAGGCTCCCTGAATCTCTGACTCAGTGGGTGTGGGGGAGGGTGTCTAGGAGGGTTGGATGGGAACCCTGGACCCCTAGTCCACAGGTGAGCTTAGATCCAGTTCCCCCTACTTCCCCCAACCTCCAGGGACCCCAGGGCTTCCGGAAGTCCCAGGGATTCAGGGAGCTATGGGGGCCCATTTGCACAGAGGCCCTTGAGATCTTTTTCTCCCTCGAGTGTGATAGGGCTGAAGTCAACCACCTGGGTTTCAATCCAGACTCTGCTGCTTACGAGGTGGGTAGCCCTGAGCTACGGACTCCTCACTTGGGAGTCTCGGTGGTGGAATGGGGCTGCTGCTGGCCTCTCCCCATAGGGTGGTCATGGACTAGATGGGCCACACTGCAACAGGCCAGCAGCTTGCCACAGAGATGCCGCTGCATCCACCCACTCACTCTTTCTGTGCCTGCCCCACCCAGGCTGGGCCAAGCCTGGGAGCGAGACACATAAAGGAAGAATCAGAACCCAAGGATCTGAAAGCTAGAAGGGAATAAAGTGAGGCTGGAGGAGGGAGCGATCTGCACAGCAGAATCAGAAAAGCCTCGCAGCACTTCCCTGGTAGTCTAGTGGTTAAGAATCCTGCTGCCAACGCGGGGGACACAGGTTCGATCCCTGGTGGGATCCCTGCTGTGGAGCAACTAAGCTATGTGCCGCCACTACCGAGCCCAGACTCTAGGGCCTGTGCTTGCCAACAAGAGAAGCCACCGCAGTGAGAAGCCTGAGCACCAGAGGGAAGAGTGTCCCCAGCTCACCACAACAAGAGAAAGGTCACGTGTAGCAGTGATGACTCCATGCAGTCAAATAAGTCAATAAATCTTTTCAAATAATAATAATAAAGAAAAGCTTTGCGGAGGAGGGGCCAACTGAGCTGGACAGACAGGGATGAAGAGGTGTTCTCCGGGCAGACGCTAGTTAGGGCAGGCAGCACTATTTCATGGACTAAGAATAAGGCATGAGATGTCCAGCCTCTCTGGTGGTATGAGCGTTCCAGTTCTCTTCTGCTTCGGGTTCTGATTTTCTAGTTAAACCCTGTGTCCAGGGCCAAATGGAGTCCATAGTCTTGCCCCGCCTGGGGCTCTGAGCTAGGGTGGAGCCTGACCCCAGGCTCAGACCCTCTCCCGCCCTGCATGGCTCCAGAACACAGACCAACGTGGGCTGGAGTCCACTTCGGAGCATCCTGGCTGGTATCTCAAGTGAAGACGGGTAACCCTGCCTGGGTCCGAACCCCAGCTACCAGTTGGGTGACCCTCAGCAAGTGATTCTACTTCTCAGAACCTCAGGTTCCTCATCTGTAATAGAAGTAAGGAGAGTCTCTGGAGGGCTGGTGGGAGAATTAATGAGTTAATACAGGTAGATCTTAGAACAGGACCAGAAGAAGCCTTCGGTAAAGCTGAAGTTGAGAGTCCTCAACACAGCCTTCCAGGCCCTCCTTATCTCTCTCCCTCTCCCCTCCCCTCCCCCAGACTTACAGGCCTTTTCTTTGAACTGCCCCAGTGTCTGTCCATTTCCCCTGCTTCGAGTGAAATCCCCCCGAATCCTCGCTATCCCCACCACCTCTCTGAGATATCAGGTCCCCTGCCCCTTCCCTCACCCCACTCCTGGCTTTAGTTTTCTCTTGGCCCTTGCGATAGACATCACCTGACATTATTGTTGTTGTTCAATCGCTAAGTCGTGTTTGACTTTGCAACCCCATGGACTGCAGCGCACCAGGCTTCCCTGTCCTTCACTATCTCCCAGAGTTTGCTCAAATTCATATCCACTGAGTCGATGATGCCATCCAGCCATCTCATCCTCTGTTGCCTCCTTCTCCTCCTGCCCTCAATCTTTCCCAGCATCAGAGAGTCTTTTCCAGTGAGTTGGCTCTTCATATCGGGTGACCAAAGTATTGGTGCTTCAGCTTCAGCATCAGACCTTCCAATGAATATTTAGAGTTGATTTCCTTTAGGGCTGACTGGTTCAATCTCCTTTCTGTCCAAGGGACTCCCAAGAGTCTTCTCCAGCACCACAGCTATATGCGTATTTGCATCTTATCTGCCAGTTCCTGCTTTCACATAAGATCCATGCTGTAGAACAGCACTTAGAACAGTCCCCAACTGGCCCACCTGAAGTGGATCCCCTCTAAACATGTGTGGAAGGACTCAGTGTTAGCTGCAATGCTTATTTTCCCCTCTGCCCCCTGCCTTAATAATCAGCCCACCACCCAGGAGCCGTCACTGAGTTCCAGGGCTCCTCACACCCAGATGCACTCCTGCGTTTTCCTGCTTATCTGCTTGGATTGGGTTCTCCCTTCTTGGTAAGGGCTGGGCCCCCAGGGCCAGCCAGCAGGAGGGAGACCAGAGGGTCTTCTACTTGGGGATGGGGGGCTGCACTGTGAGCCTGCTACCCTCTCTGCACCTCACACCAACTTTTCCAAAAAAGTTTTCTGAGTCCCATTTCACAGATGGGAACACCGAGAGGCTACAGTGAATCCCTGAGAAGTGGCAGAGCTGGGGTTTGAGACCTTGTCTGCAAGATGAGAAGGCCCTGTTGACCCCACTTCAGCACCTAACAGGCCCTCAGGAGCTTGTCTGGAGGATGTGACAGGCAGGCTCAGAGGTAGGACATGGGACAGGGTGGGCAAGAAGACAGACCAGCCTTGGGTCTGCTCCCTGTAGCCCCACCTTCCATCCTGGGCCCCTTCAAGCAGCTGCCATCTCCTGTGTTTAAGGAGAGGGTTGCTTTGCCTTTTTGGTTCAGTGGCCATGAAACTGAGGGCTGGCACCCTTAAATAAGTTCTGAGCTAGCCAGCAGGGTACAAGGGCGGATTACAGGTTGGCCCTGTCACTGGCTCCCCCGGGGGCAAGGAGGGTCTCCTGATGATAGCACCCGCTCCCTGCATTCCGGGTCCCTCTCAGGGTATCCTAACCACGTTGTCCTGGGAAACTAGGACTCAGAGAAAGGAGATACAACCTCAGAGCCAGGAAGTGGCAGGGGCAAGGCCCAAACTCTGGGCCCTTACACCACCCCACGCTGCTGGGCTGGATCAGAAATTCAAGACCTTTGCTCATGGTGCTGTGGGAAGGTTAAGTCGCTTGCCCTCAGTGGTCACACAGCGGATTCCAAGGCCCCGACTCGCAACCACATGGCGCTGTGGGCTTTTCATCCTGCAAATGTGAAGCTGAATTATCACGAAAGAATCTCAGACCTTTCCAGGAAGAAGCAAGCCCTAGAAAAACGCAGGGAGTTAGGGGGTTTTCAGGGCTGAGGGGATGTCAGGGATGGTGGCCTGGGGTCCTCAAAGTTCCTGACATCCTCAATTTGGTGATGAGCAGTGGGGTTCCACATGGGACATCCTGGTTGCTGGGTGCCAGGGTCCTGCTTCGGGTTCCAGGAAACCCTGGAGACATGGGCACACCCTGCCTTCCGGCAGCAGGGATCAGACAGGCTGGCACGATGTGAGGCAATCTTCGGTGGCTGGCAAGGATACTACTCTCCATCCGCCTCCTCCCCCAGCCCTCAGAAGTTCCCTGAGTGCCCGGTCACTGCCCCAGGAGGATCCCAGACTTCCCAGAGCCCCAGGTTGGAGGCTCATCCAGTGCATACTCCTGAGGGGGCAGAAATCTCTTCCATGACATCCTTGCTCCAACTTTTGCTTGCTTACCTCTCAGGATGGGGAGCTCCCTCTCTCTCAGGAAGTCAGTTGCCTCTAATGCCAAGTAAAGTCCTCTCTCAATGGAGTCATGCTGTGTTGTCCCCGTGCTGCTCCACACTGGTCCTGGCCTTGGGGGAAACCCCTGTGACCTGCAGAAGCCCCACCACGTGAGCTCAGCCCTCTGCACTCCACCTGACCCACACCCCTCCCCATGCTTCCTGGCTGGTTTTCAGGTTTTGTGGTGAGTCAGGAAAAAAACCAAGAAGAAGCCTGGAAGCATTTTACCCATTCGGCAATGACGGCAGCCATGCAATTCAGCAAACTTTCACTGGAGACTGTGCCAACTGCTGGAGACAGAGAAATGAATCAGAGTCCCTGGATCTCCACTAGGATGGGGGAGGGAGGGTTGGAAGGAACGCCCAAGGCATCAGCCAGGAGGTTTGGAAGCAATCTTTTAGGATGGCTAGTTTTCCAGAGGGCTTCCCAGGTGGCTCAGTGGTAAAGAATCCGCCTGCCAGGCAGGAGATGTGCATTCAATCCCAGAGTCAGGAAGACCCTCTGGAGAAGGGAATGGCTACCCACTCCAGTATTCTTGCCTGAAGAAGTCCATGGACAGAGGAGCCTTGGTGGACTATTGTCCATGGGGAGGGGTCACAAAAGAGTCGGACACAACTTAGCAACTAAACAACAAGCTTTCCAGAAGGAGACAAGGGGAGAGATGATTGGATGGCATCATCAACTCAACAGACATGAGTCTGAGGAAACTCCAGGAGATAGTGAAGGACAGGGAAGCCTGGCGTGCTGTAGTCCATGGGGCTGAAAAGAGTCAGACGTGACTGAGCGACCGAACAAGAATAGACAAGGGGAGGGACAGAGAGAGTAGGTAGGGTGGAAGGACCTGAGAAAGCAGAGGCCAAGGCCTAGGACCACTGATTAGCCTGGGATAAAAGATACTAGGGACGCAGACGTAGAGAACAGACATGGGGACAGGGGGAAAGGGGAGGGTATCACTGACATATATGCACTATTCTGTGTGAAACAGAAAATGGGAAGCGGCTGTGTAGTGCAGGCAGTTCGGATCAGTGCTCTGTGATGACCTAGAGGGGTGGGGTGGGAGGGAGGCTCAAGAGGGAGGGAATATCTGTATACATATAGCTGATTCACGTTGTTGAATAGCAGAAACCAACACAATAGCGAAATCAATTATCCTCCAGTTAAGAATAAATAAACATATACATTTTTTTTTAAAGTACTGTGTATCGGGGGGTCAGCGAACTTTTTCTGTAAAGGACCAGATGGTCAATATTTTTGGCTTTGCTGGCCACACAGCCTCTGCTGTAACTACCCAGATGGTCAGTATTTTTGGCTTTGCAGGCCACACAGCCTCTGCTGTACAATGACCCAGCCCTACTGTCAAAGCTCTGAAGCAGCCCTGGACAATACATCAATGAATGAGCGTGGGTTTGTTCCAACCACAGCTTTACTTGTCAACTCTGAAATTTGAATTTCGTATGATTTTCTCATGTCATGAAACAGTATCCTGCTTTTGATTATTTCCAAGCCATTTAAAAATGTAAAAAGCATCCTTAGCCCACAGGCTGTCCAAAAGCAAGATGGCAGGCTGGATGTGGCCCCCAGGCCAGAGTTTGCCAACCCCTATTGTACAGGTTTGGGAAGACTGGGAGATGAGGCTGGAAAGTTGGGTGGAAGAGGGCCTTGACTCTCTAGCCAACCCAACTGCCTTCAACCACTGCCTGCCATCAAGAAGCTAGAAAAACGTGTGTGTAGGTCAAGCGCTGAAACATACCTAGGGACAATCGCCCAATTACACAGGAATACAAGCTGATTGATTAAAGTCAATAATTAAGAAGTATATAGATTAATAAGGAAATTTCCCCTCCAATCCCACTCTGTACCCTAGGGATGATGTGGTGAGGAGGTGGGTGAATATGAGTCCAACCTCCTTCCTATGCACACGGACGTGGGCACACTGACACACACACACGCGCACGCGCAGAGTATGTGCTTATTCACACCACACATGGCTCATCCTGTGATTGTTCTGTGATGTGCTCTTGTCGCTTAGTAATTCGATCCTGAATCTTCCATCTCCTCTTTGAGTTTTGCTTTGGCCACCAAGTGCTGCGTGGTGCTGTGCCACCATCCACCCAGCGGTCCTTCACTGAGGGACATCCAGCTGGCCCCTGCTTTACCTGATGACAAACACACACATCTATTTCTGTGCACCAGTGCTGGGACTTTAATTGGAGATATTTTCAGAAGCACAATTGTTATGTCAGAAGTCATGAGAACAAAGACAAATATATATCATTACATGTGGACTTATACACGAAACAGGAATAGAGCCACAGGCATAGAAAGCAAACTTATGGCTGTCAAAGGGAAAAGGGGGAAGAGAAATAAATTAGGAGTTTGGGATTAACATATACACACTGCTTGGTATAAAATAAATAAACAAAAAGGACCTACTGTATAGTATAGGGAATTATACTCAATATTTTTAATAACCTATAAGGGAAAAGAATATGAAACTGAAATATACATATATGTACATGTATAACTGAATCACTTTGCTATACACTTGAAAGTAACATGACACTGTAAAGCAACTATATTTCATCCACCACACATCCATCCATTCATCCACCCATCCTCCACCCATTTACCCTTCCAACCATCCATCACTCAACCATTCATCCACTCAAGTACCCATCCTCAACCCATCCACCCATCCATCCACACACATACCACTCACCCATCTATCCACCCACCTACCCACCCATTCAGCCACCCCTCCATCCACCCACCCATCCATCCACGCATTATTTTCTGTTGAGTAGTGAAGGTGGCTTGGGTCCTCTGGCGCTGGTGATGAATGCAATCATATTTCTGCCTTCTTGGTCTTCTCTGTCTGGTGAAAGATGGTCTACACAGGCCAGGTACTGAGAATACAGTAAGGAACACAAGAGGAAAATAAAAAATCCCTGCTAGAAGGATTCATATTCTAGTGGAGGAGACACAAGCAGACATGTTAGGAGGGGTGATGTTAAGGACTAGTGAGGAAACTAAGGCAGAGTGAGGGGCCAGGAAGTCCTGCAAGTTGGGGTTGGATGGATGCTGGTCAGGGGGACACCTCTAGGGCAGAGCTCCTCAGAGCAACGAGGGAGGGGGCTGCACATATGTGGTGGTGGGTGGGGGAGTGTCAAAGGCAGAAGGAGCAGCCGGTTGCAAAAGCTCCGAGGCGGGGGTTTTGGGGAACAGCCAAGGAGGCCAGCACTGGGGTGAGGGTGAGAGAGCAGTCAGCTCCCTGGGGTCCTGCAGGCAGGGGAAGGCTTGGCTGTTACTCTGAGTCAGGAGGGGTCCTGCGGAAGGTCTGGGGTAGAGGGGCTGGCTGCTGGGTTGGGAATAGACAGAAGGGGGCTAGGGCTGAAGCAGGGAGAAGGGTCAAGAGATCACCAAATTTGACCCAGTAAGAGATTCTAGGCCACAGGCTTTCCTTGTGGATTGGATGTGGGGTAGTGAAAAGGTATAAAGGACGACACTGAGATTTTTGGCTTCATGAACCAGAGCGATGGGGGCAATGGAGGAAGAGCAGGTGGAAGGAGGGAGTTTAAAGCCCGAGCTTCATCTGAGCAAGGCAAACTGGAGATCTGGAGATGCATATTAGCCATGGAGTGGAGAGGTGAGGAGCAGCCTGCAGGACAGAGCCTGGACTTGGGGACAGGTCCAAACTGAAGACGGAAACATCTTCATCGTGGGCTGTTAGCACTCGAGTGGGAGTGAAAGCCTGAATGCCAGCCCCAAGGGAAAGAGGAGATGGAGTAGAGAAGAGGTCTGGGGGCCCAATCCTGGGGCACCCCAACCTTAGAGGGCAGGGAGATGAGGAAGAACCTGGCAAGAGAACTCAGAAGGAGCAGCCAGGAGGAGGAGGAGGAGGGTGGGGACCTGGGAACCAAGGGGGAGGACTTTCAGCAAGGAGAGCTGAGTGAGCTCAGGGCAAACACTGAGTACAGGGTTTGACAACGCACTGCAGCCCAGGCAGACATGGGGGGAGGCTTCGGTGACTGTGGGTGCCCCAAGGAAGGACGCTGGACCTGGGAGAGCTTCCTGGAAGAGGGGATGTCTAAGCAGGAGACTGGGGGACACACACATGTTTACCAGGTAGCCAGGGGATGCCTAGGCCAAGGGATTAGCATCAGACCAAGGACGAGAGAACCATCATAGCTTGTTTGGGGAGCTGAAAAGTCTGGCTGTAATATGGGGTGTGGGGAGGGCTGAGGGGCAGACGGGGTCAGGATGTTATCCTCACAGGACCCTAGAGAGGTCAGCAAGGCAGGTGGAGGGGTCCTTGATAACAGACCAGTCTTTGGTGATTAGGAGACTGGGTGGGAGAGGGAGGAAGGGGGTGGTGGCCTGGGGAATGGGGAAGAAGGAGGAGAAGCAATTTGGGGAAGGACGATGAATTCAGAGAAGTGGAGGGTGCTGAGGACAGTCAGGGGGAGGTGTCCACCATCAGCAGGGCATGTGGGCTGGACACTGGGGTCTGGGAGGTGACCGCATGTGAAGGGAGGAGGCTGAGCAGAGTTGGGTGGAGCCGGGCCACATGCCCGCCTCCTTCTTGCTGCTGCTTGAGGTCAGCCTGTGTCCAGCTGCTCTCTGTGTGCTGGGGAGGAGCCCCACAAGCCTCCAGCCAGCCTGACTTATTTCTCCAGGCAGCAGAAACCCAAGGGGACCCCAGTGGTTCCTCTGGATGGGCGGCTGAATCTGTCTTGTCCCTCCGCACCTCCTCCGTCCCATCCACAGCCCACAAAGCACCTTTACTGCGTCCCCTTGGGTATCTCAAACAGAAGGAGCCCCCGCCACTCGATGCACACTCACATTGCTTCATGGAGCCCTAATTTATAGAGCAGGTGCCATCCTGGCCCTGGGAAAGCAATGATGACCCAGGCAGACCTGCCTTAAAGGGCCCCGCATTCAGTGGGGAGAAGCAAGCAATCAATATGTAATTAGAGTTAAGTGTGGTTATAGAGGGCCTTCCCAGGTGGCGCTAGAGGTAAAGAACCGTCCTGCCCTTGTAGGAGACGTAAGAGACACAGTTTTGATCCCTGGATCAGGAAGATCCCCCTGGAGGAGGGCATGGCAACCCACTCCAGTATTCTTGCCTGGAGAAAAGCATGAACAGAGGAGCCTGGTGGGCTATAGTCCATGAGGTCACAAGAGTCAGACATGACTGAAACAACTTAGCACACACAGATGCACATGGTTATAGAAGAGAGTGGCCTAGGGGCCCATAGGGGTCAGGGGGGCTTCTAGGAGGAGGGAGCATTTAAACTATAGGTATGAAGGGTGGGACAGAGTTGGCCAAGGAAAAATTGGGGGTGGGAGTGTTTGAGCAAATGGGAACAGCATGCAGAAGGCTCAGAGTGGAGAGAGAGCAGGCAGGTAGGAGGAAGGAAAGGATGGAGCTTGGGGTACCGGTGGTGGTTGTGGGGTATAGCAGTGGTGAAGAGCATGGACCTAGCTCTGAGGGCGATGGGGAGCCAAAGTGTGTCTCAGGCAGGCAGTGGCTTGTTCAGGTTTCCATGTGGGGGAATTTGGAGACAGAGACCAGAAACGCCCAGTCTCAGCCCAGAGAGACCCAGGAACTATCATTCAAGGCCAGGTTCCCCCTCCTCCCTCTTGTAGCTCCCTTGATAGGTGAGGTGGGTCCACACGCTCGCACCCCTCCGGGGACCTTGCGCTCACTCCCTCTGGGGACAGGTCCCAACGTGATTTAACAAGCCTCGGGAGAGCTCCACAGGCTCTGGGAATCCAGTCTGGCCACTGGGATACCCGAGGGCATTGAACTCAGCGCGGCCGGGTGGCTCGGGCGGCCCCACGTGGATGATGACCCGGCAGCGGGAGCTGAAAAGCTCCGGAGCCACCTACGGGGGCGTGTGCGAGCGCTCCGGAGGCCACCTGGTGAGGCTGTCGGCGGGATGCTGAAGAAATCAATCTGTTCGTGAAGACGCGCCGGCCCCCGGACCTCCCCCACCGCGACAGCATCCCACTCTCTCCCGCTCCCACTCCCACCCCTTCCGCGAGAGGCTGAACCTGCCCCGCAGCGCCACCGTGTGGGCGACGCGGCTCAGGACAGCAGGAGGTCGGTCCCGGCTCCAGGTGCTAAAGGCGGGACAGAGGAAAGGGATTCCCCGTTCCAAACGTGGCAGGCTGCAAGACTTCCCAGGTCCTATTCTTACATTTAAAACGTTTATCTCTTCAGAACGGCAATACATTTGTGGCCTCTTGGTGATTTGTAATTCTTTAAGTAATGCGTACTTCCTGAAAAAATATGCAAACTCCATAGACTGCCTGTAAGGCAAAAATGGAGTTTCCACCCAGCATCCGTGCCCTCCCTAGTTCACAGACACCCAGAGACACACGCAGATGATTGCATTTTGGGCAAATAAGCTTCTAGATATTTCTTTCTACAGGAAAAAATAAAACCCTATACGTTTCTATTTGTCTCACCTATTTTCCATTTGATTCTCTTTGTTTTTAATATACATTTATGCAAATGAGATCACATTACACGTGCCTAAAGTTTTGCCACTCACTTTGTTTTATAAATTTGTTTTTGTTAACTATGGAGAAGAGACAAAAGAATATTTATCTAACTGATGTATAGTATGTGAATCAAGTTGAAATGAACCCTGTGTGCCCACCACCCAAATGAAGAATATTTTTATTACCTTTCAAGCTTATGTGTAACTTTTTCTCAGTTACAAAAATATTTTTTTCTCCTTTCCCACCTTACTCTAGATTGATTTGGTATTTTTTATTGACCCGTATCATCTCTTCATTAGCTCACTAGTTTTCCATTCTTTTCGTGCTTACACTAGAGCTTACAACACATATTCTTGCCTGAGTAAAGTCTAATACACAGCAAATTAGAACAGTACTCTTGCCACTTGTGGAAAAATCCAGGAACTTCAGGCCACTAAAATCTCCATTTACCCCCTCCTGACTTACATGCTATTGTCATCTGGCATCGTCTGGTACTTTAATTCTTTATATATTTCAAGCTCCGCAAGAGGATATTGTTATTGTTTTATACACACAATATTTGGTGAAATTAACCACATATTGTCTCTCTCTATTTTCCTTCATTTCTTCTTGCGTTTTCAAGTTTCCATCTGGGGTCCATTTTTCTCCTGCCAGAAAACCATCCTTTACTAATTCCTTTGATGGGGTGAGCTGGTGATGAATTAGTACAGTCTTTATTTGCCCAAGTTCAGTTCAGTTCAGTTGCTCAGCTGTGTCTGACTCTTTGCGACCCTGTTGATTGCAGCACGCCAGGCCTCCCTGTCCATCACCAACTCCCGGAGTCTACTCAAATTCATGTCCATTGAGTCGGTGATGCCATCCAACCATCTCATCCTCTGTCATCCCCTTCTCCTCCGCCTTCAATCTTTTTCAGCATCAGGGTCTTTTCAAATGAGTTAGCTCTTCGCATCAGGTGGACAAAGTATTGGAGTTTCAGCTTCAACATCAGTCCTTCCAATGAACACCCAGGACTGATCTCTTTTAAGATGGACTGGTTGGATCTCCTTGCAGTCTAAGGGACTCTCAAGAGTCTTCTCCAACACCACAGTTCAAAAGCATCAATTCTTTGGCACTCAGGTTTCTTTATAGTCCAACTCTCACATCCATACATGACTACTGGAAAAACCATAGCCTTGACTAGATGGACCTTGGTTAGCAAAGTAATGTCTCTGCTTTTTAATATGCTAAGTTGGTCATATCTTTCCTTCCAAGGAGTAAGCATATTTTAATTCCATGGCTGCAGTTACCATCTGCAGTGATTTTGGAGCCCAAAAAAATAAAGTCTCTCACTATTTCCACTGTTTCCCCATCTATTTGCCATGAAGTGATGGGACTGGATGTCATGATCTTAGTTTTCTGAACGTTGAGCTTTAAACCAACTTTTTCACTCTCCTCTTTCACTTTCATCAAGAGACTCTTTAGTTCCTCTTCACTTTCTGCCCTAAGGGTGGTGTCATCTGCATATCTGAGGTTATTGATATATTTCCCAGCAATCTTGATTCCAGCTTGTGCTCCCTCCAGCCCAGCATTTCTCATGATGTACCCTGCATAGAAGTTAGATAAGCAGGGTGACAGTATATAGCCTTGATGTTCAGCTTTTCCTATTTGGAACCAGTTTGTTGTTCCATGTCCAGTTCTAACTGTTGTTTCCTGACCTACATACAGATTTCTCAATAGGCAAGTCAGGTGGTCTGGTATTCCCATCTCTTGAAGAATCTTCCACAGTTTACTGTGATCCACACAGTCAAAGGCTTTGACATAGTAAATAAAGCAGAAATAGATGTTTTTCTGGAGCTCTCTTGCTTTTTTGATGATCCAGCGGATGTTGGCAATTTGATCTCTGGTTCCTCTGCCTTTTCTAAAACCAGCTTGATCATCTAGAAGTTCATGGTTCATGTATTGTTGAAGCCTGGCTAGGAAAATTTGGAGCATTACTTTACTAGTGTGAGATGAGTGCAATTGTGGGGTAGTCTGAGCATTCTTTGGCTTTGCCTTTCTTAGGGATTGAAATGAAAACTGACCTTTTCCAGTCCTGTGGCCACTGCTGAGGTTTCCAAATTTGCTAGCATATTGAGTGCAGCACCTTAACAGCATCATCTTTTAGGATTTGAAATAGCACAACTGGAATTCCATCAGCTTTGTTCGTAGTAATGCTTCCTGAGGCCCACTTGACTTCACATTCCAGGATGTCTGGCTCTAGGAAAGTGTTCACACCATTGTGATTATCTGGGTCATGAAGATCTCTTTTGTACAGTTCTTCTGAACTTACCAAGTCTATCTCCGTTTCGCTTTCATTATTGAAGGGTATTTTCTTGCTGAGTATGTGGTTTAGGTTGGAAAGAGAGGGCAAGAAAGAAGAGAAAAGTAACAGAAAAAGTGGGACAAATAGAAAACAAAGAGTAACATAAAAGACGTACAGCTGAATAGATTGGCAATTATATTAAAGGCAAGCACATTCCATACTCTGATTGAAAGCCAAACGTTACCATACTGGATAAAAATAAATAAAATTCAATCATATGCTGCTGACAGGAGAAAGATGTCCAGTATAAAGATACAGAAACAAGGACAGTAAAAGTAATGCTATGCAAATAGTAACCACAAATAAACTGTAGCTACATTAATATCAGCAAAAGTATAGTTCAAGGGGGAAAAATGCTAAAGATAAAGAGTTATTCACAGTAGAAACAAATGTTCCATATAGCAGACAGATACACCAATGCTAAATTTGCATGCCACTAGTTATGTCCCCTCAAAAGATACAAAGCAAAACTCAAAGAAATGGAGAGGGACTGATTTACAACCCCTCTTTCAGTAATTGATGGCCCAAGAAGATGAACAGTTAGTAGGAACTTCAAATATCTACTGGAACATCACAGAATTGATGACTGAACACTTTGGCCTTGGGACGGTGGCCAGGCAAAGGAAGTCTGAGATCGTGACCTTTTGTAGACAGGACCTCCCTCCCCATTGCTGGCCCAGGTGGAAAGATTCAAACTTGGGTACAAGTCTGCTTTTCTCTGAGCTGCAGTCACCTTGAAAGAAGGCAACCAGAACTGCCTCCCAAGCTTGTTGGGGTGGGGTGGAGGACCAGCAAGGGATCGAGATGGGGAAGAGCAGGCAGGGGCAGGAGCAGACCAGGGTGGGGGTAGGTGAGGGCCCTGGTGTTGGGTTTTCCCAGACTGCGAGTCAGGGAAGAGAAGGGGAGTGGACCCTGGAGACCGGCAGCTGGGAGAGCCTTGGTCATGGAGTCGAAGGAGCCTTGGAAGCCATCCTTGCTGTGTCTCTTGGGGGGAAGAAAGCAAAGAGCTAGCGTGGAAACCATCTCACACCAGCCCACTCCAGAGGGAGCTCATGGAGGCTCCCTGAACAGGGATTCTCATCTCTTTAGGATGCTGTTTCTTACCCACATCGACACCTCCAAGGGGTGTGTGTGTGCGCACATTCATGTCTTGGAGTGTTTTCTCTGTGTGTCTGGGTGTGGCCCCCGGCTCACCGCACAACCACTTCCCGTTCATAAACACGACACTCTTCCCCGCGCCCTTGCACGTTCTCTTTCCTTTGCCTGAACACCCTTTCCCTTCCCCCACTCGCATCTTTGCCAGGCGCTCTCTCACTCATTTGTCAAGAGCAGCTGAAGGGGTCTTCTGCCCCAGCAAGCCTGCCCTGAACATCCCCCTGTCTGCTCATGGGACCCTCTGGCCCCACAAGCCCCTCACCCTGGCTTCTCTCTCCCCCTGCCCTGGTCCTGTGGGTTGTAACCTCTGGTTCTGTGTCCATGGGGTCCTCAAGTGCGGGACTGGGTCTTGTCCACCTCTGGGTCCCCTGCACTGGCAGAGACCCCATCAGAGGTCCCCATAGGCCACACAGAGGCCCAGAAAATGCTTGTTGCATGAATGAAAGAACGACTGACCTACACATCAACAACCACGTCTGTGGAAGGGTCTGGAATCCCGGCAAATCTTCCTTGCTCAAAAAAGCAAACTTGTCAGAGCTGGCAAGCCTCCCAAAGGTACATCCAAGAACCAGCAGTGTGGGCACCACCGACCAGGGGAGCTTGCTAGAAATGTTGCTTCCCAGGCCCCACTCCAGACCCACTAGGTCAGAATCTACTTTTTAAAAAGATACTCAGGTGATTCCCAGGCACATCACAGGGTGAGAAGCACGCTCCGTGGACCCCACCTCCCCCTTTACAGACAGGGAGAGAGAGACAGCCGGCAGAGGGGAGGGCCTTGCAAGGCAGTGGCAGGGTTAGGTACAAGCTCCTGCCCCCACCCCACCTTCAGCCCATCACCCCCCTCCCCCCACCGACCTCTACCCTCCAGCACACACCACCTTTCTGGGCGGCTTGGCCTGAGATGCCAGATTCTTCTCACCTAGAAGTCTTTGCACTCCACCTGGTGGAAGAAGAAAAGGATGGGCTGGCTTGAGTGGCCTGGCCACTTGTCTCTGGGTTTAACCTTAAGGGTTGGGGGGATGGGGGAGGGAATACAGAGATGGGGTAGTGTGCAGCAAAGGCTAAGAGTTTGGGGGACAGAGATGCAGGAGACACCTGCTCTGGAGAAGGCTCAGTTCACATTGGCTTCACCACATGCTAGAGGCGCAGTCTGGGGCCTTCTGATCATCTTCTCTGAGCCTCCATTTCCTCATTTGCAAAATGGAGAGAGTAATATGATGCCTACCTCATTGGCTGTTGTGAGGCTGCGAAGAGATTTTGCTGGGAAAGCCCTTAGAACAACAGAGTCAGGGACCACGGTGACAGGAGAGCCCCCCGAGGTAGAACTCCTGGGGACCTCTCCATCCCTCCATGCTCCCTGCCCAGGACCCAGTGAAGCCCTGAGCCTCAGCCCCATCACCTTCCCATCCCTGCAAGGAGACCCTTAGATACTACCCAGTCCCCCTCTCTTTTCCGAAAGGGAGTGGGAGGCCCACAGAAGAGGCTATAGAAACATCCACTCTCGCTGGTGGTGGGACTGGTGGGGATGGGGTGGGGGTTGTCAGGTCCCGTCCCTGGTGCCTGGGATCCTAAAGGCTGAATTCTGGATGAGGAGTGACTTTGGGGGACAGGAAGCCAGGAAAAACACTTGCTCTGAAGTCAGACAGATCAGGTTCAAATCTGGCTCAGCCACAGACCAGTTGGATGAACTTGAGAAGTGACCTTTCAGCTCTGGGCTTTAGCTTCCTCACCTGGAAACATCGTTCCAGGACTGTTGTGAGGTTTACAGGAGACGGTGTTTGGCACTCAGCACCCAGAAGGCCCCAGGGTCACTGTTGTGACTGACGTGAAGCTGGGAGGCCTTGGGAAGGTACCCAGTCACACCACAGCAGCTGCCACCCCTGATCGCAGGGTGGTGTGGGTCTCTGATTCCTTCCTGAGCAAGGTGGTGGTATCAGGGTGAGGGAGGGTGGGTGGCAAAGACCAGAAACCAGGTTGGAGCATGGTCTTGGGCTAAGAAAGAGGGCCCTGGGCTGGGGTCTGCTTCCAACCATGGCTGTTTGTCTGATAGTCAGGTTGGCCCAGGTGAGGAGTTGCCAACCTCCCTGGATGAGTTTTAAATGTGAACAGTTCTGATATTTGCCTCACCTACAGGCCCGTCAGAGGGAACCCCCCGTCACCACCACCAGATGACCAAGGGTGAGCCCTAGCTCCAAGGACACCCTCTGCAGGTCTGTAGGTAACTTTGCAACTTGGCTTGAAAAGATGAGTCGGACCAAACCACTGTCCCTCTGAGTTCTGGAACTGGCACACAAAGGGAAGAGGAAGTTATCAGGTAAGGTGACCAACCCTCTGGCTTGTCTGATTTGGGTACCCAAAGTCCTGCATGCCAGGAAACAGACACAGCAGTGAGAGCAAATGGTAAAGAAATGTGAGCAATGCTATGAATATTGATCATAGATACCGCTTCTTTTTATTTTTTTTTTAATTGGAGGAAGGAAAAGGTAGGATGAATTGAATAATTAGTATTGACATATATACACTACTAATTCTTGAGTGTATACAACATACTGGGTTCTGTGCTAAGAATTTTTTCAAAACTTAAAAAAAATTATTTTTAACTTGTCATCTTAACCATTTTTAAGTGTTTTTTCCAGGGGCAGTAAGTACATTCACAGGGCTTCCCTGGTGGCTCAGATGGTAAAGAATCTTTCTGCAATACAGGAGACCCAGGTTTGATCCCTGAGTTGGAGAGATCCCCTGGAGAAGGGAATGGTAACCCACTCCAGTATTTTTACCTGAAGAATTCTATGGACAGAGGGAGCCTGGTGGGTTACAGTTCATGGGGTCACAAAGAGTCATACATGAGTGAGCGACTAACACAAGTACAGTCACAGGATGAGGAACTATAACCACTATCCACTTCTAGAATTTTATTTAGCATTCCAAGCAGAAAGTCTATACCCGTTCAACAGTAACCCCTCATTTCTTCTGACCTCCACCCCTGATAACCTCTATTCTGCTTTCTGTCTCTATTTGCCTATTCTAGGTACCTCACACAAGTGAAATCACACAATATTTGTCCTTCTCTGTCTGGTTTACTTTACAGTAAACCAGAACACTTAGCACAGTGTTTCCACAGTTCATTCATGTCATATGACCTTTTTAATTAAGGCCAAATAATATTCCATTGTATGGCTATACCACATTTTGCCCATTCATTCATTTTTTTGGTAGACTGGGGTTATTTTGGCCAATGATCATTGTGAATGATGCTGCTATGAACATGGGTGTATCAGTATCTGTCTTGCTTTCAGTTGTTTGGGGTATGTCCCTAGAGTGCAATTTCTGGGTCACATGGTGATTCTATATTTATCTTTTTGAGGGGTTCCAGCCTTTTCCCACAGCAACTCGTGCTGAGTATTCTTAGAGGCTTAGCTCAGAAAGCTCTGGCAATTCCGCCCAGGAGGCTGGCCCTGTTATTGGCCCAGGTTCCTAGAAAGGGACATTGAGATTCAGTCAGATGAAGTAAAGTGCCCGGTGTCCCTCAGCTGGTGAACACAGAGCCAGGATTCAAACCCACAATGAATGATTCTGTGAGCCCATATGGCCTGACCCTGATCCCCTCCAATTGGAGGGGTTGCCACACGCAGAAGAGGGAAGAAGTCGGGAGACAGGGGGGACCCACAGCCCCGCAGTGCCCGCCTCAGCCCTACCAGCCTAGCTCTTGGACATGGTGGTGGCTCTGGTGGTTTGTCACTCAGTCGTGTCTGACGCCATGGACTGTAGTCCTCCAGGCTCCTTTGTCCATGGGATTCTCCAGGCAAGAATACTGGAGGGGTTACCGTTTCCTTCTCCAGGTGATCTTCCCGACCCAGGAATCGAACCCAGGTCTCCTGCACTGCAGGGAGATTCTTTACCCACTGAGCTACAAGGGAAGCCTGGCCACTGATACTGGCTTTCCAGGATGCAACATATCTGTATTTGCCCAGCATTCTTGTTTCTGGCCATTAGACACCCCTTCCCCACCCCCCACACAGAAGTGTGTTCCTTAGGGAACGCCTAAAATTTCAGTTTATGTGATTGGATTGATTAGAAGTAGGTGTGAGACCCGGCCTAGCCCGGGTGTAATTCTCAATCAGTGTGATTCTTTCCTCCTGGCCACAGTGATTGGTTCAGAGATGGTCATGTGGCCTATACTGGCCCAATGAGCACTTGAAGCTGTTCAGGACTATGGTTAAAGCTGACGGGAAGAGAGAAATTTTCTGTTCCCTTGGCTGCAAGAGGGTGACTTTGAGCCAGACATGCTGCACCCACCTTGTTCTCTCAGGGGGCACCTTCCTCAGACCAGAGCCAGCAGGGCGGGAAGCAGATGGGGACACAGGACTGAGCCTCTGGATCCAGCTATACCCGAAGTCAGAGTTGAGCCAATATCTCCTCTTTTCCTTTCTTTTTTTTGACTTGAGGTTGACTTAGGGTTTTGTCATTTGCCTCTCAAAGAGCGCTGATTTGTTTAATCTTGGGGTGTCAGGAGAGTCTCAGCTCCTTGGCCGCTCCACCATTGTTTGTGTCATAAGCCTCCCTTTCTGTGAGCTGATCTGAGCAGATCTCATTTGTTTCAACCCAGTTCAGCCAGAGGGAACAGAGTGGGGCTCAGCACAGCCTGGGAGGAGCCTGGGATCCAAGAACCTGACTCGGTGGTTATAGGGCTGGGACCCTCTGTGGAGCTGGGCACAGCATACAGAAGGCAGGGCTACCCAGGTGGGGTCCTAGAGGCATCCACTCCAGGAAAAGCCCTTCCCATAAGGTAAAGGGCTTAGGCAATTTGATCTCTGGTTCCAAAGGTCCATCTAGTCACAGCTATGGTTTTTCCAGAAGTCATGTATGGATGTGAGAACTGGACTATAAAGAAAGCTGAGCACCAAAGAATGGATGCTTTTGAACTGTAGTGTTGGAGAAGACTCTTGAGAGTCCCTTGGACTGCAAGGAGATCCAACCAGTCCATCCTAAAGGAGATCAGTCCTGAGTATTCATTGGAAGGACTGATGCTGAAGCTGAATCTCCAGTACTTTGGCCACCTGATGTGAAGAACTGACTCATTGGAAAAGACCCTGATGCTGGGAAAGATTGAAGGCAGGAGGAGAAGGGGATGACAGAGGATGAGATGGTTGGATGGCATCACTGACTCAATGGTCGTTGAGTTTGAGCAAGCTCCGGGAGTTGGTGATGGACAGGGAAGCCTGGCGAGCTGCAGTCCATGGGGTTGCAAAGAGTCAGACACAACTAAGTGACTGAACTGAACTGAAGGGGCTTAGGAGGGAAACTTAAATCCTCTGGAGGAGAGACCAGGAGCAAGGCTTCCACAGGGAGCTCAAGCTCAAGGTACCTACAGCCCACCTGTAATCAGACACTACTGCCCGGGAACCGACTTGCCTGACAGTCTAAACCTCTCCACGGACCGGAGCAGGTCATCACCCAGTCAGTAGTCTTGGCACTGGTAGAAGAGCTGTCCTGTCTTCAGATCAGATGTGATGCCCTGTGAAGTGGTCCTGGGCAAAGGCCATCACGGAGGCCATCACTCACCTTCAATCTGTCTTCTTCCCCAGTACCCCCTCACCCTGCCTGGGAGCAACTTCTTCCTATGGTAGTACTAAGGTTCTGCTTCTCCTGGGAGATTGGTTGTATTCATTCTGAGACTGGGGATTGTTTGAGTGGCTCCAGTTTCCTCTTTGTGCCACTTGGTAGGAAACAGAGCCCAGGTGTGGCCTCCATAGCAAGACTACAGTGATGCAGGAACCTGGGCCCTCTCCTCAAAAGAACTCTCTGTCTCCGGTCCCAAAAGTTAAAACTCAATGAACAACCTGCTATATAACACAGGGAACTCTGCTTAATGCGCTGTGGTGCTCTGAATGGGCAGGAAGTCCACAAGGAGGGGATATATGTATATGTATGACTGATTCTGATGCTGGGAGAAGGGGACGACAGAGGATGAGATGGTTGGATGGTATCACCAACTCAATGGACATGAGTTTGAGTAGACTCCAGGAGTTAGTGATGGACAGGGAGGCCTGATGTGCTGCAGTCCTTGGGGTTGCAAAGAGTTAGACACGACTAAGGGACTGAACTGAACTGAACTGTTGGCTGATTCCTCTTGCTGTACAAAGGAAACTAACACTGTAAGGCAACTATATCCAATAAAAATTTATTTGAAAAAACTCAGACAGAAATATCCTTAATGTTTACACTTCCACAATTATACTCCCCCCATCCTTTTTGAAACAATACTGTCTTTTCACACTGTATATCTGAATCTTTTTTGTGTAAATAAATTATTTTGTTTACAGTGACTCTCCGTTTGCAAAATGTATACCTTGAATCATTTCTCAAATCCAAATTATGAGTCTCCTTCCCTTGTGCACTCCAACACAGTTTCTGGAAAGATGCAGTGACTTTGTGTGTGTGTGTGTGAGAGAGAGAGAGACACAGAGAGAGAGAGAGAGAGAGAGAAATCCTGAATTGTACTCAGGTACAAAGAACCTACAAAGCTGTTCGGATGAGAATTAAGGTGATTGATCACTCAGCCATGCCTAGAGGATGTTCTTTCATTTCTTTGTGCCTTGAATAATAAAAGTCATCTTCAAAATTTCCCGAGTCTGGGGGTTCCCTGTTGGTTCAGTGGTTAAGAATCTGCCTTGCAGCGTAGGGGAGAGGTGTTTGATTCCTGGTCAGGGAACTAAGGTTCCCTGTGCCTCTGAGCAGCTAAGCCCACTCGTGGCAACTACTGAGCATGCGTGCTCTGGAGCCTGTGCCACAACTAAAGAGTCCACGTGTCTGAATGAAAGATCCCACGTGACACAACGAAGATCTTGTGTGCTGCAACGAAGACTTGCTGCAGCCAATAAATAAATATTAAAAAAAAAAAAAAAAACTTGCTGAGTCTATGCTCTTACTCCACAACAGTAAATCCTCATGGGCTGTGTTTTAACTTCATTTCTGCTTTCATGTTCCCATCCTTGTGTTCCTTTATTTTTTTGCCCACACCTGTTTTCTGCTCTGGTTGTATATTATGCATCCTTGGCAGCTCCCCCAAATTCTTTCTGCAGCCAGGCAGGGAGCAAATCAATCAGCCAGCCTACCAACCACCAGGCTGCAGGAATCCTGAGCTTGTTCCTTTGTTCTTCCAGCACCAGCCAGCAGGTGGCACCAAGGTGCTCCCAAAAGTCATACCAGGGTTGGGGCCCAGCAGGTTCTGGAATTGAGTGGACTGTGGCCGCAGATGGAGGCCTTGAGGTCTGTTAGAGGGAAGGGACTGGGCCAGAAGGTAGCTGAGAATTAATGCATCTCCTGCATTGATTAGCTCCAGGCCGGGATGATCCTCAGGCTTCCTGGACTAATTAATGTCACAAAAGTATTCTAGGGGGCTTCCCTGGTGGCTCAGACCATAAAGAATCTGCCTGCAATGTGAGTTTGATCCCTGGGTCAGGAAGATCCCCTGGAGGAGGGCAGTGCGGCTCACTCCAGTATTCTTGCCTGGAGAATTCCATGTACAGAGGAGCCTCGAGGGCTACAATCCATGGAGTCTCAAAGAGTTGCACATGACTGAGTGACTCTGTTTTTTTTCAAGTATTCTAGGTCAGGAGCATAGGAGAGACTAGATCAAATGTGCTCAGTGCTTGGCACATAGTAGGTGCTCAGGAAATTGTCGGGGCCCTCCTTTCCCTACTGCTCTGGAGGAGTGGGTGGCTTTACTCCTTCAGGGACCACGGTGTGGGGCCCAGTCTAAGACCGTGTTACCACCTCTGCCTTTCTCCCCTGGTGTCATGAACCCTCTCTCCGCAGGACAGACCAGAGACAGACCCTGCTGGACAGGGCCGATCTTTCTGTTGGAGCTGCCCTTTCCTAATGAGATTCCAGGGGTGGAAAGAGGCAGTAGCTTGTCCCACTATCCCCTTGTCTTCTGGTTCTTCTCCCAGAAGAGGAAGCCAGTGAGAAGGGCACTTTGCCAGGAGCCTGTGCTGTGCCCAACAGCAAGCCTCAGTGGAAAGAACAACAGACAGAACCTGACAACCAACGCGGGCAACTGTCGCTCTGGTTCAAAGCTTGGCCCTGATGTCAGACCGACCTCAGACTGGAGGTAGCATCTGAACACGGCTGCCTATTGAATTCTAACCTTGAAAAAACTCCTTAAGCTCTCCAAGCCTCAGTTTCCTCATCTGCAAAATGGAGAGGTTAATACCTACCTCATAAAATTAGTCATGAGAATCCAAAGAATTAATGTATACAAGGTCCTCAGCCTGGTACCTAGTTCCAGCCAGTGCTGACCATCACAATTCTACATTTTGTGGAGTCACTTGGCTCAAGCAACTTGGTCCCACGGAGCCTTGTTTTCCTTATTTGCAAAATGGGACTATGGATATCCTCCTCCCTAGGTTATTGGGAGGATTAAGGAAGTATAGCCTCTTAAGAGTAGCCAGAACCCGCATGATGCTCTGTTGTTGCATGCTGAGTTGGAATTCTGTGACTGAGGCTGGAAGGAAGCACTCATTGAATCCCCTTACAACATCCCCTCTGAGTAGGTTCCTTACGTCTGCCTGAATGCTTCCGGTGATGGGAGACTCACCACCTCTGGGGAAGCCTGCCCCTTCTTTCTCTGTTCGGCTCCGGCTACAATGCCCTTCTTCATGCGGGGCCAAGATTCATCTCCCAGTAGTTTTCCAAGCCGGGAGCTGAACGTATTCCAAACCTTAATTTCCCATCACTGACCCTGGGGGCCATAACTAACTCCTCACTTCCCTTCCCCATGACTTCTGCTAAATGGATTAGTCCTCCAGCCTTTGCACAATTAGATTTTGGATCTAGCAAGCAGGGGAGGGGAGGGATGCAGAGAAGGGCGAGGGGTGCAGCTGAGGTTTCCTGCCTTTAAGGAGGGCAATTAACTGCTTCCTGCCAGGGCTGGGGTTGTCCTGTCGAGTTGGTGACCAGTGTGTGAGGTTCCTTCTGCTGGGACTGGTGACATCCACATTCAGGGATGCCATTCATGGAGCCATCGTGCACATTACGGCTGCTCGGTCATGGTTGGGGGTGGGGCACTCACTGGCCACAGATAGGGAAACTGAGGCTCAGGGGAAAAGTGGACACATGGGGAGCTCTGCCTATACATGAGTTCATTCATTCATCCCAATGTTCTCTGAGCCCTTACTCAGTGCCAGGTGCTGTGCTGGAAGCTTGGGATGCTGCAATAAAGAAAACAAAGATATGGTTTTGTACAAGGATCGTGGTAAAGATAAGTAAAGAGGGAGACTCAGAGGAGGAAATCATTTATTCTCTCTGCAAGCTGGGAGGATGGCCTGTTCACTCATCCATCTGTCCATCCATCCATTCACCCATCCAATCCACCAGCATGTACTGGGGGTCTAAACTCAGTCCGGTGGTTGAGACTCCATGCTTCTAATATTAGGGGACAGGGGTTCGGTCTCAGGTCAGGAAACTAGGATCCTGCATGCTGCACCTTGCAGCCAAAAAAAAATTTTTAATAAAGTAAAATTAGAGGCCCCCCGAATTCAGAGATGCCTGGAATCAGGATCCAGTGACAGCGAGACACCAGTTAACTTGTGCTATGCAGAAACCTCTCTTTTCTTGGGACTCTGCGGGGCCTTGTGCCCCAGCCCACGTGTTTCCTAGTAGCAAACTCCACCTTCCATCCTGGGGGTGGAGCCCATGACCTAGTCTAAGTCCAGTAGTGCTTTCCATGATCAGTTCAGGAAAAGATCCATGACCTACATCAGGCTCATCGAGACCGACAGGTCTCAGTCCTAGGACTTTGATTTGAGCTAGGGAGGAAGATGGCAGCCCACTCCTGTATTCTTGTCTGGAGAATCCCAGGGACAGAAGAGCCTGGTGGGCCACAGTCCATGGGGTTGCAAAAGAGTCGGACAGACTGAGCAAGTAACTCACACAGGGAGGACGAGCACTCTCCCTCCCATTGGACTTAGTGTTGAGGTGATGGGAGCTGCTGGGGGTCGCCCCCAGGGAGCTGCAGAACAGATGTAACCCAGGCCAGGTAGGCAAAGGCCAGCAACAGTGTTCCAGTCCTGAATCCATTTATGCCTGAAGCCAGATCTATCTGCCCTGTGAGTTGGTTTTTGTTTACGGTGGTCTGGATTTTGTGTCGTTTTCAACAGACCAGGCTGCCTGATTCCAGCACAGTCTTCCTCCTTCCAACTGGCCCCAGGGGAGGCATCAGGGTCTTTGGTTTCTGTGGCTGCCTCACTGCCTCCTGCCCACACCCAGCCCCACAGCCCCTGACTCTGACTTCCCACTCTCCAAGATGAAGGCTGCCTCTCTCAGCCAGCCTCAGGGTGTCAGGCTTCTCAACCAAGTTCAGTTCATGGCAGCCTAGCTTCAGCCTCTGGTCTCATCTCCGTCCCAGAACTCAAAACAAGGGCCTGTCACTGCAGGCCTTGGGCACTCCTTTGAGGATCCTGCCTGCTGAAGATGCTTTCTATCTTGGTAAATGCCCCCTCCATCCTCACAAGTCCCTCTCACTAGAAGTCAGCCCACCACCTCCTCCCCTCATGGAGTTTGCCTCCTAATACTTTCTAGAATCCACCTCTCCTCTTCCCGCTGAGGCTACCCTGGTTCAGGTCCCAACCCTTGTCACCTTGACTTTCGCATCAGCTTCCTCCTTGAGGTGTCCTGGCCTCCACTCCTCATCATAAATGTGACTTGGTAGATGGAGAGAAAAGAAAAGTTAGTCACTTTTCGTGTCGGACTCTTTGTGACCCCATGGAGACTGTAGCCCACCAGACTCATCCATGGAATTCTCCAGGCAAGAATACTGGAGTGGGTTGCCATTTCCTTCTCCAAGGGATCTTCCCGACCCAGGGGTGGAACCCAGGTCTCCCACATTGCAGGCAGGCTCTTTACTGACTGAGCCACCAGGGAAGCCAAGTTGATGGCTTCCCTGATCCAGAGAGAATTTCTTCGAGATGCAGAGAGAATTCTTTCAATTGCTAGCTTGTGGTAGGGCAAGAGGGAATACTGGCAGTTATATTCAGGGAGCAGAGCAGGGAAAGAGGGCTAAAGTCCCATCACTCAGGATGTATGTCTCTTATTTTCTGTTTCAGTCTTCTTCTTGCCTGATACTTGCAAGCCTTTGTGATTCAAGTCCTCTGTGCTGTGCTGTGCTTAGCTTCTCAGTCGTATCCGACTCTTTGTGACTCCATGGACGGTAGCCCGCCAGGCTCCTCTGTCCGTGGGGATTCTCCAGGCAAGAATACTAGAGTGGGTTGCCCTGCCTTCCTCCAAGGGATCTTCCCAACTCAGGGATCAAACCCAGGTCTCCCGCATTGCAGGCGGATTCTTTACCAGCCTGCAGGTAAAGTCATTTACACTGGTAAGACCTGAGACCTTTCTGTGTCTAGGCTTCCCAACCAGGCCTGGTCCCTCCATGACCAGAGCCTCTGGGATGCTCAGGATAAACAGACTGCCTCCTCCTTTGTCTCTTCTCTGTGGGCACTTCATTTTTTCCTTATTTTTTTATTTTGGTCACACCTTGTGGCATGTGGGATCTTAGTTCCAGGGAACCTGAGTCCCCTGCCTTGGAAGTGTGAAGTCTTAACCACTGAGCCCCCAGAGAAATCCCTCTGCAAGCTTTTCAGATTGTAGCTACTTCTCTGTTAGCATCCCTTCTTCCAAAGGTTTGTTGACATCTTCTTTTCTGCTTGTGCTCCTCTCCCAGCTTCTTTATGATCATGGGCTGGTTTATACCTGCTCTTACCCTTCACTGTCAGTTTGAGGGCCTGAGGAGGGAAAGAGGGCAGATATTTGGGCTGAAACCATGTCCAAGTGGCTGTCAATCAAAGTCCTACCTCCCACTCTCTCCTTACTCCCTCCTACCTGGCTTCTGCTCCTGCCCCTCCCTGGGACACCCCTTTTCAGGTCTCTAAGACCAGATCTACAGGATCACTTTGTCTTTTCACATGACTCGGTGGCTTGATAATGTTTGACCCTTTCAAACTTGCTTTTGCTTGACTCTGTCTTGCCTTAGCTTCTTGGAGGGACGTAGTGTCACAAAGACCCTTCCTTTGTTTCTCCAAACCTCTACCGAAGCCTCTGGATCTAATTTTCTGGCTTCTCTTCCCTCTGCTTCCTTTGAACTATTATTATTTCTCAGGGGTCCCTTCTCAGCCCCTGTTCCTTCTTCCCGTAGAGAGTTTCCCGAGGGCCTCCTCCTTCCCCACAACTTCAGGGGTTTTGCTCCAAAAGCTGGTCTTTTCCAAAGGCCGGCTCCCTGCCCCGACCCCCCCCCCGCCCCGGGTCCAGATCCCATCTCCAGCTGTGTCCCACACCCTTCTTCTTGAAAGGCCTTGTGTCAAAAGCTGGCCTTGGCTTCTCCCTCCTCCCGAACCTGTTTCTCTTCCTAGGAAAGGCCATCATTATCTGTTTAGTTGCCCAGAAACTTTGGTGTCATCCTTGACCATCCTGTTTTCTCAATTTCCACACTCAATTGCTCACCAAGTTCAACTGACTTTACCTCTCTAATAAATCCCTCTGTGCCCACCCACACTTCACTCCTAAAGCTTTTCTTCACTGATCTCCCTGTCCCCTACAATCCACACTGCTGCTCAACTCCTGTTAAAAAAGCAAATTTCACCAAGCTGCTAATGGCTCCCACAACTCTAGGAATTAAGTCCAAATGGCCCCCAAGGCTGGAGTTGCCAGATTTAGCAAACAAAATACAGGATGTCCAGTTAAATTTGAATTTCAGATAAACAATCTTTTTTTTTTTTTAAAAAAGTGTAAGTATGTCCTATTTACTATCTGGTGTCTGGTACCCTTTCCACACCCCAGCCTCATTTCTTGCTATGCTGTATTTCATATCTGACGCTCAGGCCAGACTGAACTGTTTGAACTTGAACTCCCCAGCTGGGAGAGACAGCTCCTCACCAATAAGCTCTTCTTACCTGCTGCCCCCACCACCCCTCCCCCACCAGAAAGGCCCTGTTCCCTTCTTGCCCTGACCAACCTCCTCTCATCCCTGGGGTTCCCTTCTCTAAGAAGCCTCTCTGCTCCCTCTGGGTGCTCAGTCACTCAATCGCGTCTGACTCTTGGCGACCCCGTGGACTGTTCATGGAATTTTCCCAGGAAAGAATACTGGAGTGAGTTGCTATTTCCTGCTCCAGGAGGATCTTCCCAACCCAGAGATTGCACCCCCATCTCTTGCTTCTCTTGCATTGGCAGGCGGATTCTTTACCCACGGTGCCACCTGGGGAGCCTCCTTCATCATAGACTGGGCTCCTTCCCTGAGTGGCTGGAGGCCCCTGCGTCCCTGGACGGCAGCACTTTGTCAGCTGGCCTGTCCCTTTAGTTGGCTCTTTTTCTCTCTGTTGCCGACAAGGAGCCATCAGCAACTCTGCGACCCACATCTGGTCCAGCCCGCCTGGCCCCATCCAGCTGGAGGCTCCCATGGGCCTGGAACTTTGGCGGAGGCCCCAGCTTTTTTTCTGCTCTCTTGGCCTGGGTCCCAGTCTGACGGTTCACGCTCCCTCCTTGCTTGAGTTCCCATGAAAAGTGGCCTCCACCCGTAGCCCCCTGCCCAGGGCCAGATTACAAGATGCTGAGACAATGGAGGCAGCGAGCCAGATTTCCATCAGGCCTGCCTTGACTTCCCCTGCAGCTCTCGCTTGTGCATCTAGGGGGGGCATGCTGACAGCAGAGGTCACAGAGAGCAAGTCTCACTCACACTGGGCCTGCCCGTCCCCATGGGGGTAAAGGGGACAGAGCTTGGCCTTAAAGTTGGGACCTTGGCTTTGAATCCCAGTCCCGACCCTGTCTAGCTGTGTGCTGAAAGGCCAGATGAGCATACCCCGTCCCCTGGCACCTCATTTTCTTGTCTGTAAAGTGGGCACAGCAAGGAGATCAAACCAGTCAATCCTCAAGGAAATCAACCCTGAATATTCATTGGAAGGACTGATGCTAAAGCTGAAACTCCAATCCTTAAACCGCCTGATGCAAACAGTCAGCTCATTGGAAAAGACTCTGATGCTGGGAAAGATTGAAGTCAAAAGGAGAAAAGGGTGGCAGAGGATGAGATGGTAGGATAACATCACCAACTCCGAGCCATTAATTTGGGCAACCTTTGGGAGAGAGTGAGGGAAGCCTGGTGTGCTGCAATCCATGGGGTCGCAAAGAGTTGGACATGACTTAGCAACTAAACAACAAAGTAGGGATAATAATGTTTATCTCACAGCATATGCTGTCAAAGAAGTGTGGCTAACACATGCAAAAACACACAGCGGCAGACAGGATGCGGCTCTGACTTTCGCTTGCCTTGCTCAAGGCTGGTGGCTGCAGGCTCCTGGGACCAGAGCTCTCCTGGCAGCTTTCTCCTCCCAGCACCACTAACTGGGTATCACTAATCAGTCTCGAGCGGCTTCGTTCAGAGAAGAGAGGAGGAGGTTGTTAGAGCCCACTCTCCCCCACCCCGCCGCTCTGGCTCCATTCAGCATCTCCACTGTGAATCAACAGCCCAGGTGAGCACAGAAGAGCTGACAAAGCAAGCTAAGGGTGAGGACGATTAAACAGAAGCACAGGGACAGAGGACAAAGCGCTGGGCCGGGAGCTGGAGAAACCAGGGCCCCCTCCCTCCTCCGATTTGCCTCTCTCTCTGTCCCAGCACCCTTCAGATTCCAGAATGGTCACTGCGCCGTGTGGTCTATGCTGACCCAGCCTCCACCTTGGTGGGGCAGGTCCCCCCATAGACATTCTTGGGACACTTCTCAACGCTCCTCACTCTTCATCTCATTTATTTACTGATGTCATTATTTATGTCTCAAACTGTCATGCAAAGAGGAAAAAAGAATGGGGAAAAAATTAAGGGAACAGAATATTCAAAACTAGGAATTCCTTGGTGATCCGGTTAAGACTTGGTGCTTTCACTGCCCTGAGCCTGGGTTGATTCCTGGATGGCTGAGGCTAAAATTCCATGAGCCATGTGGCTCAAAAAAGAAAAAAACCCAGAAACTGTGGGACAATTACAAAAGCTCAAACACATGTGTAATGAAAATCCCAAAAGGGAAGAAAGAGGGAAAGGAAGAGGAGAGATTTTGGAAGATAGAATGGCTGAGAATTTTCCAAAATTAATGACAGACTCTCTCTGCCACCTGCTTCCAAATCGTGAGCACTTCGAAAATAGGAGTCTGTCAGTTTGCAAATGATAATAACCAAAAATGTTTAGGATGACATTTGTGAAGTGTTTTTTAAAAGATACACGTATACACACAGCCTTTCATTTTCCACTTCAACACATGAAGACCTCAGGAGGTATCATTTCCAGCCTCGCAGGAAGACCAAGCTGAAAAAACTGCAAATCTTAGATCCACCAGAGAACTGAGTTCACAGGCAAACTCTCTCTGCCACCTGCTTCCAAATTCTGAAAAACTGGACTAAGGGGGAAAACACAGAATCGAAACCTGATAAGCCTCCCCAGGGGGGCCTCTGGAGCCATAATGGGCAAGAACACTTCTGATGGTAATTGATAGCTTGCTGGAGGCTCAGTGTGGACCACGTTGAGAGTTAAAAACTCCTAGATAAAATATATGTGGTTTTTAGCTCCAGGTTTTATCTCCAGGTTCTCATAAAGAAGGCTAGAGAGAAATCCCCTCTCGCTTCTAGAAGGAGTAGAGGAAGAGGCATTGTTGTTGTTTAGTTGCTAAGTCATGTCCGACTCTTTTGCGACCCCATGGACTATAGCCCGCCAGACTCCTGTCCATGGAATTTCCCAGGCAAGAATACTGGAGTGGGTTGCCATTTCCTTCTCCAGGGGATCTTCCCAATCCAGGGATCAAACCCAGGTCTCCTGCATTGCAGGTGGATTCTTTACCAATGAGCAACAAGGGAAGGAATTGACCATTTTTCAAATACACCTAGATCTTTGTCTATAAGGAAGTCATGTGGCATCAATGATAAAGAAGCCTCTGCATCTGCCACTGCATTCCTCTGCCACTGTGGGTTCGATCCCGGGGTCAGGAAGATCCGCTGGAGACGGAAATAGTAACCCACTCCAGTGTTCTTGCCTGGAGAATTCCATGGACAGAGGATCTCGGTGGGCTATAGTCAGTCCCATGGGGTCTCAAAGAGTCAGACCTGACTGAGCATCAAAGTACAACACATTTGTCTGTAACAAAGGTCTGCCTCCAAGGAAAACTGCTTTACCAGAGTCTTATCTGATCTGGGTAAAGGGCAGACTTCCTGTCTCACATGGGAGTGGGAGAGGAGCTAAGAAGCTGACAGTCCAGGCACTTATGCAGTGGGTGGGTGCTCAGCCATGCCCAGCTCTTGCAAGGCCATGGACTGTAGCCCTCCAGGCTCCTCTGTCCATGGGGTTTTCCAGGCAAGAATATTGAAGTGGGTTGCCATTTCTTCCTCAGGGATCAAACCTGAGTCTCTTGTGTTTCTTGCATTGGCAGGCAAAAGAAGGTCACAGCCCAGCCGCCCAGGCATACTACAAAAATGAAACAAATGATTGGGATTTAATCTTAAGACTACAGAATACTTCCCTCCCCAATGCCATAGCACACGTCAACAGATCAACTATAGTTTAGAGAGCTGCAAGGCAAAGATGCTATTTAAGATAGACTTCTTAGGGAAACTCAAAGACAGTAGGAGAGAAAACAGCAAGGAACTAGAAGAAACTGAAGCTTCTGGCACCTATAGCTGCAGCAAACCTGGAAGACAGCCCTGCTTTTAGCTAAGTTAGCATAAAACTTCAGACTAAAAGCCTGGTTACCTCAGTTCCTAGTACCAGATACCTCTTGGCCAGCTTTCAACAAAAAATTACAAGCCTTGCCAATGGACAAGAAAAAGCCTGGTATGAAGAGACAAAGCAAGGATCACACCAAGACTCAAATATGATGCAAGATTTGGACTTTTCAGATAAAGTATTTAAAGCTATGATTAATATGTTAAGGGGATTAATATGGAAAGAGTAGACAGCATGTAAGAACATATAAATAATGTAAGCAGAAGTAGAAATGCTGGAAATAAAAAATCACTGTAACAAAAATGAAGAATGCCTTTGATAGGCATATCTGTAGACTAGACACAGCCAAAGAAAGAATCAGTGAGTGTCAAAATATGCCAGTAGAAGCATTCCAAATTGAAATGCAAACAGAAAAAATTCTGTCACTTTTATTCAACATAATATTAGAAGTCTTAGCTACCACAATCAGACAAGAAAAAGAAATAAAAGAAATTCAAATTGGAAAGAAAGAAATAAAACTGCCACTATTATCAGATGACATGATACTACACAAAGAATATCCTAAAGGTGGAATCAAAACACTGCTAGAGCTCAATCAATTCAGTGAATTCATGGGATACAAAATTAATATACAGAAACCTATTACATTTCTATATACTAATAACAAATGATCAGGAAGAAATTAAGAAAACAATCCCATTTACAATTGCATCAAAAAGAGTAAAATACATAGGAATAAATCTAACTAAGAAGGTAAAAGTTAATATACATATTCAAGCCAATCCATATCAAAATGGCAAAGGCATTTTTCACAGAACTAGAACAGATAATTCTAAAACTTAAGTATGGAAATACAAAAGGCCATGAATAACCAAAATAATCTTGAGAGAGAACGAAGTTAGAAGTATCACATTCCCTGGTTTCAAGCTATACTGCAAACTCACAGTAATCAAAACAATACAATATTGGCACAAAAATAGACACATAGATTGATGAAACAGAATGGAGAGCCCATAACTGAACCCGTACTTATATGAACAATTAATCTTTGACAAAGAAGGCAGGAATATACAATGAGGAAAGATAGCCCCTTCAATAAATGGTGTTGGTAAAACTGGACAGCTATATGCTAAAGAATCATCTTACACCATGCACAAAAATGAATTCAAAATGAATTAAAGACTTAAATGTAAGATCTGAAACCGTAAAACTTCTAGAAGAAAACAAAGTCAGTCCACGTTTTGACACTGTCTCAGCAGTATTTATATATATACATGTGTCCTCAGGCAAGGTAAACAAAAGCAAAAATAAACAACGGGGGTTACATCAAACAAAAAACCTATTGTACAGAGAAGAGCTTCCCAGATGGCAAAGAATCAGTCTGCCTATTCAGGAAACAGAAGATGCGCGTTCAATCCCTGAATTGGGAAGATCCCCTGGAGGAGGAAATGGCAACCACTCCAGTATTTTCACCTGGAAAATCCCGTGGACAAAGGAGCCTGGCAGGCAACAGTCCACGGGGTCGCAAAGAGTCAGCCATGGCTGAGCGGCTGAACACACAGGAAAGGAAACTATCAATAAAACAACACCTACTGAATTGGAGAAGATATTTGCAAATGATACATCTGATAAGGGCATAGTATCTAAAATATACAAAAATCTCATAGAACTCGACATCAAAAGACAAACAACCCAATTAAAAAATGGGCAGATGATCTGAAAAGACATTTTTCCAAAGAAGACATACAGATGGCCAAAGGCACATGAGAAGCGTCACTAATCACTAGGGAAATGAAGAGCAAAACCAAAATGAGATATCATTTCACATCTGTCAGAATGGCTATTATTAAAAAAAAAAAAAGTGTTAGTGAGGTTGTAGAGAAAAGGGAAATCTGTATACAGGTCAAGAAGCAGCAGTTAGAACTGGAAATGGAACGACAGATTGGTTCCAAATAGGAAAAGGAGTACGTCAGTGTTGTATATTGTCACCCTGCTTATTTAACTTCTCTGCAGGGTACATCATGTGAAATGCCAGGCTGGACAAAGCACAAGCTGGAATCAGTATTGCCAGGAGAAATAGCAATAACTTCAGATACGCAAGTAACACAGCCCTTATGCAGAAAGCAAAGAAGAACTAAAGAGCCTCTTGATGAAAATGAAAGAGAATAGTGAAAAATGTGGCTTAAAACTCAACATTCAGAAAAACAGGATCATGGCATCCAGTCCCATTGATTCATCACAAATAGATGGGGAAACAATGGAAACAGTGACAGAGTTTGTTTTTTTCCAAAATCACGACGTATGGTGACTGCAGCCATGAAATGAAAAGACGCTTGTTCCTTGAAAGAAAAGCTATGACCAACCTAGAGTGTATATCAAAAAGCAGAGACATTACTTTGCCCACAAAGGTCCATCTAGTCAAAGGTATGGTTTTCCCAGTAGTCATGTATGGATGTGAAAGTTGGACTATAAAGAAAGCTGAACACCGAAGAACTGATGCTCTTGAACTGTGGTGTTGGAGAAGACTCTTGAGAGTCCCTTGGACTGTAAGGAGATCCAACCTGTCCATCCTAAAGGAGATCAGTCCTGGGTATTCATTGGAAGGACTGATGCTGAAGCTGAAACTCCAATAGTTTGGCCACCTGATGCTAAGAGCTGACTCACTGGAAAAGACCCTGATGCTGGGAAAAATTGAAGGCGGGAGGAGAAGAGCATGACAGAGGATGAGATGGCTGGATGGCATCACCGACTCAATGGACATGAGTTTGAGCAAGCTCCGGGAGTTGGTAATGGACAGAGAAGTCTGGTGTGCTGCAGTCCATGGGGTCACAAAGAGTTGGACACGACTGAGCAACTGAACTGAACTGAGAGAAAAGGGAACCCTTATGCACTATTGGCGGGAATGTAAATGTCTATATCGGTCTATATCCCAAAGTTGCTTAATTAGCTTTTTCCTTCCCCATTGCCTTCAGTGGGGTGACGTTATTTCATTTGTCATACAGTTGAGTTCATCTGTTACTGTTTGGATTACTTTGGGGGTTGTCCTTGCACCCTAATTGCTTATATTAATTAGCTTTAGAGTATGTGAAATATTGTCAAGCTTCTGTGAGTCAGAGCTACACAAAAAATCAAAGAAATCCTGCTGGTCTTTCTCTTCACCACCGTGTCTGTTTCCTCATCTTTCTAACTCATTTGCACCTAATCCCTGTAGATAGCCAATCCCATTAGCCTCTGGTTTATCCTTACTGTATTTCTTCGCTCAAATGAGTAGACATGTGTATTTTCTTATGTCCCTTTAAAAAATATATTTATCTTGAAAACATTTCTATAATGTAAATTCCAAGCCTGAGATTTCTGGTGTGTACTGCGTATGTTCCTTGAATTACATGGTTGCTTCTGCAGAACAGAGCAGAGGTGCTCAGTGAATAGATGAAGAATGAATGAATTCTTGACTGGATACTAATGCACTGGGTGACTTAGGGAAAGCCTGTTCGTGTTTCTGGACTTCAGTGATTCCAGCTTTGTAGGCAAAGGAAGGCTCTTCCAGCCCTGATGCAAGAGCACACTATGATGAAGGCAGCAAAATGTACAGCTCCACCTCGTTTTATTGCACTTCACAGATACTGCTTTTTTTTTTTTGCACATTGAAAGTTTGTCGCAATCCCACATCCACCCATCTATCAGTGCCATTTTTTTCTAACAGCATTTGCTTGTTTTGTTTCTTTGTGCCACATTTTGGTGCTTCTCTCAACATTTCAAATATTTTTGTGATTTTTATAATCGTTACAGTGACCTATGATCAGTGATCTTTTTAATTTGTTTGTTCGTGTATTTTTGGCTATGCTGGGTCTTCATTGCTGTGCGGGCTCTTCTCTAGTTGCAGCAAGCAGGGACTCCTCTCTGGTTGTGGTGTGTGGGCTTCTCGTTACAGTGGCTTCTCTCGTTGTGGAGCACAGGCTCTAGAACCCTTGGGCTTCACTAGTTGCAGCCCAGGGGTTCATTAGTTGCAGGTTCTAGAGCTCGGGCTCAGTGATTGTGGCATAGTAGGGGCTTTGTTGCTCTGCAGCCCATGGGATGTTCCCAGACCAGGGATCCAACCCCGCCTCCTGCACTGGCAGGGGATTCTTCACCACTGAGCCACCTGGGAAACCCCTAAACGGCTACTCAATGCACAGATAAGTCAAAGATTTTCTCCATCACGGCTTCTCAGCTCTGAACTGGTCTCTGTGACTTTCCACAGAGGCTGCCAAATTGCCTGAGCTTATGTCAGCACGCAACTGGCTTGGTTTTTTTTTTCTTACAACATTCACTGACATCCTATGTATTAATTCTTTGGACCACTCCTTAACTTATGTCACTCTTGGGTTTTTAGAGGCAGTGTGACCCAAGAGGACCTTTCTTCCTGGGGGCAAAGAGGATTGCAGCCTGGAAACCACCCATCGACCATAAGGGTGACTCAGACAGCGAGGACTTCCGGTCCTGGAATTGCTGTCAGGATTGCAGGTTGGGGTGGCAGGACCTGCCTGGCCCGCTATGTGTCACACTTGGTCAGGGTTGCTTACTGTGGCTGGTTCGAGAGCTAAGACCGTTTCCCTCCCCTTTTCACGTGGGCTGAGGGAATTTGTCTCCACTGCCTTTCCTTTGGCTCAAGAGGCCAGTGCTAAAAATGGTTTCACCTGTGCCCACTAGAGCAGACGTCCCCTGGCTGCAGTACAGGAAATATACAAAGGCCGCTGCACGAAGGAGGCGCTCTCAGGACCCGTCTTTTTGATGATGTGCTCCCCGGGCCGCTACCTTAAATGACTCCTGAGGCTCTGTTCATATAGAAAGAACAGGAAGTGCTAAGGAGGCTGGTCTGCTGGACTCCACGCTGGCAGAGTTCCCTGAGATCCTGCAGCACAGGGGCCCTGGTGCTGCCTCCTTCCATTTCCTGAGCCAAAAACCCAAGGCTTAGTTCCACTGAAAATGAGGGAAAGGGAGAACTTTAAGAAACCCCGTGCTTCCAAATTCAGGCAGTTCCAGCATTTTTCAAAAGGTTTGCATGAAAGTTTGCTGTGGTTGTTCAGTCGCTAAGTCATGTCCACATCTTTGTGGCCCCATGGACTGCAGCACCCCAGGCTTCCCTGTCCTTCACCATCTCCCGAAGTTTGTTCAAACTTATGTCCATTGAGTCGGTGATGCCATCCAACCATCTCAGCCTCCATAGTCCCCTTCTCCTCCTGCCTTCAGTCTTTCTTTCCCAGCATCAGGGTCTTTCCCAGTGAATCAGTTCTTTGCACCAGGTGGCCAAAGTAATGGAGCGTCAACTTTAGCATCAGTCCTTCCAATGAACACTCAGGGTCGATTTCCTTTAGGATTGACAGGTTTGATCTCCTTGCATGAAAGTTAATACCAGAAAAATTATTTGAAAGAGAGAGAGAGAGAAATGTCCCAATCAGGTCTTTTTAGAAAATCCCAGGTTAAGTAAAATGGAACAGAGTCCTTTGCTGCAGAATTTGTCAGACCCTTTCATATCCTGAAGACCCTGTAAATCCAAGAGGAAGAGGCGGACTGTGGCAGTTCTTAAACTTATTTCACTATAGAATTTCCTTTCCCCGCCTATTTTGGGAAACTAACGTCTCAGGAAGGATACTGGGAAACTTCTTTGCAAGAATATGTTATCCCCCCAAGTCAGCTTTCCTCAAAGACAATGCATTAGTAAAATGTAAAGTTGCTACAGCACCAGGAACCCATTCTAATCCCTGAGGAACTCTGTGTGGCAGCATTTCCTATGGCTGACAGCCATTCATCCCACAGACATGATGAGCAGCCAACTCTAGGCCAGATTTCAAGCTTAGGCTGGGGATATCTATCAAGAACTGGGAAAAGTATGAGACTGTGTCCTACTTGTGAGCTAATGTGGGTACCTGCAGGAAATGCTGGAGTCCTGGATCAGAGACAAAGGACTTTATTACTCATAGCACGACGAGTGAGTATATCAGTATATTTGTATACTGATCAAATGTATGTATATACACAAACATCAATATATTTGTCCCAGTGAGTCCCACAGGGGTAGGATGCTTGGTTTAGAAAATAAATACAGAGGGCACCTGGTTAAATTTGAATTTTAGATAAATGATAAATGCTTTTCTTTAGTATGTGTCAAATATTGCACGAGACATACCTATACTAAAAATGTAGTGACTGGGACTTCCCTGGCAGTCCAGTGGTTAAGACTCCGTGCTTCCACATCAGGGGAGCATGGGTTCCATTCCTGACCAAGGAACTGAGATCCTGCATGCCTTCTGGTGTAGCAAATAAATAAATAAGTAGTCACTGCTTATTTGAAACTCCACCTTACATGGGCATCCTATAGTTCAATGGGCAAGTCTTCACAGGGATGATGTACATGAATCCAGTTGAATACCTCCCATGTGGTGGGTTGCAGTACAACAGATGAGCCCTGAGCTTTGAGAACCCCAAACCTTTTCTTTTTCTAAATATTTATTACATTATTTTTGTCTGTGTTGGGTCTTAGCTGTGGCTCATCGGAGTTCTTGGGCTTAGTTACCCCTGAGGCATGCGGAATCTTAGTTCCGGACCAGGGCCAGAATCCCCGTCCCCTGCATTGGAAGGCAGATTCCCAAACACTGGACCACCAGGGAGGTCCCAGAGACCCCAAACTTTAATAGTGGGCAGGTAGCATGCCTGCCTTTCGATTCAGAGAGAAAGACTGTCCATCAGCCAAGGCTGTTTACCGTGCAAAGATAGTCTGCAACAAACGACTGTCAGTGTCTCCACTTGCAAGATTTGAGACACCCATGGAGATCTGACTCCCAAAATATCCTGGGTATGGGGAAGAGGGGATGGCTGAGGCCTCTCTCCACTGGAGTCAGTATAAGTGCTTGTCATTGGGGCTGCATTCTACCCATTTCTCTACCTAACCTCCCTCCCCCACCTCCGATTACAGTCTGTCTCCTTTGCAGGAGGAAAGGGGGTTACATGATAATTTAAGTGCAGCTCTAACGATATAACAGATGGCTGCAGGAGCCCCCTGGTGGTCCAGTGGTTAGGATGCAGCACTTTCACTGCCAGGGCCGGGGTTCAATCCCTGATCAGGGAACTAAGATCCCTGCAAGTCACATGGCACTGCCAAAAAAAATAAAGAGAGAGTGAAAGATGGATGACAGAATGGGCATGGTACTATGTCACTTTAGTCGTGTCTGACTCTTTGTGCCCCCATGGACTGTAGCCCTCCAGGCCCCTCTGTCCATGGGATTCTCCAGGCAAGAATACTGGAGTGGGTTGACATGTCCTCCTCTAGTGGATATTTCCAACCCAGGGATTAAACTCACATCTCTTACGTCCCCTGCATTGGCAGTTGGGTTCTTTGCCATTAGTGCCACCTGGGAAGCCCGTGAGAGTACATTGTCTAGTTGCTAAGTTGTGTCCGACTCTTTTGCAACCCCTTGGACAGTAGCCCGCCAGGCTCCTCTGTCCATGGGATTTCCCAGGCAAGAATACTGGAGTGGGTTGCCATTTCCTTCTCCATGAGAGTACATATTCTCCCCCTTTCAGTTCTTCCAGCAAATGTTTGCCCGGTGCCTACTGTACATGGTCCAAGTGTGAGGGTGGACACTGGAGCTGCAGTAGGGCAGGAGCCTGACCTGGTCCCTGCCCTTAGGGAGCTCACAATCGGATGCATTTATAAAGGGGACCAAGAGGAAAAATGACCTCTACTTTCTGTAAGGAAACCGCCCAGTGGCAAACACCCTGCTCAGTTCTCTGCCTGGAGGCCTCGCTGCAGCCACATGGGCTACTGTTTGCGGTCCACCACCTCGTGTGTCTCTATTTCCTTGACTTTGCTTCCACTGCAGCTGTCGCCTGGCCATGCCTCCCCTTCACCCCTTTCCCCCTGCTGATATCCTGTTTCTGTTTGGAAAACTTCAGCTCAGATCCCACCACCTTCAAGAACCTTCCTCAGAATGATGATCTGTTTTAAAAAATTTTTTTAATTAATTAATTTATTTTTGTGTGTGTTACAATAAAGCTTTATTTACAAAAGCCTGAGGGTAAGCTGGATTTGGGAGGCAGGCCGTAACTTGCCAATGGCTGCCTTAAAAACTGGAGAGATTTACATAGCCATCTGTGATATAGTGATATATACAGCCTATGATATATACAATTCAAGACTTCTTGATTTGTTCATCCCATTATTCTTTCTTTTTTTTAATTTGCTTATTTTTTTATTGAAGGATAATTGCATTATAGAATTTTGTTTTCTGTCAAACCTCAACAGGAATCAGCCATAGGTATACATATATCCCCTCCCGTTTGACCCTCTCTCCCATCTTCCACCCCATCCCACCCCTCTAGGTTGATATAGAGTCCCTGTTTGAGTTTTCTGAGCCATACAGTAAATTCCCATTGGCTATCTATTTTATACATGGTAATGTAAGTTTCCACATTATTCCTTCCATACATCTCACCCTCTCCTCCCCTCTCCCCATGTCCATAAGTCTATTCTCTATGTTTGTTTCTCTATTGCTTCCCTGTAAACTCTTCAGTATCATTTTTCTAGATTCCATATATATGCGTTAGAATACAATTTATCTTTCTCTTTCTAACTGACTTCACTCTGTATAATAGGTTCTAGGTTCATCCACTTCATTAGAACTGACTCAAATGCATTCATTTTTATGGCTGAGTAATATTCCATGGTGCACACATGGATAAAGACCACAACTTCTTTATCCATTCATCTGTCTATGGACATCTAGGTTGCTTCCATGTTCAGTTCAGTTGCTCAGTCGTGTCTGACTCTTGGTGGCCCCATGGACTGCAGCACGCCAGGCTTCGTTGTCCATCACCAATTCCTGGAGCTTACTCAAACTCATGGCCATTGAGTCAGTGACACCATCCAACCATTTCATCCTCTATTGTCCCCTTCTCCTGCCCTCAATCTTTCCCAGCATCAGAGTCTTTTCCAATGAGTCAGTTCTTCACAGCAGGTGGCCAAAGTATTGGAGTTATATTCTAGCTATTGTAAATAGTGTTGCAATGAACAATGGGATATATATGTCTTTTTCAGTTTTGGTTTCCTCAGGGTATATGCCTAGGAGTGGGATTGCTGGGTCATATGGTAGTTTTATTCCTAGTGTTTTGTTTTTTTTTTAAATCTCTATACTGTCTTCCACAGTGGCTGTATCAATTTACATTACCACCAATAGTGCAAGAGCGTTCCCTTTTCTACACACCCTCTCTAGCATTTACTGTTTGTAGACTTTTTGATGATGGCCATTCTGATTGGTGTGAGGTGATAGCTCATTGTGGTTTTGATTTTCATTTCTCTAATAATGAGTGATGTTGAGCATCTTTTCATGTGTTTGTTAGCCATCTGTATGTCTTTGGAGAAATGTCTGTTTAGGTCTTTTTCCTACTTTTTGATTGAGTTGTTTGTTTTTCTGGTATTGAATTGTTATGAACTACTTGTATATTTCGGAAATTAATCTTTAGTCAGTTGTTTCATTTGCTATTATTTTCTCCTATTCTGAGGGTTATCTTATCACCTTGCTTAGGGTTTCCTTTACTGTGCAAAAGCTTTTAAGCTTTTAAAGCTTTTAATCAGGTCCCACTTGCTTACTTTTGTTTTTATTTTCATTACTTTAGGAGGTGGGATCATAGAGGATCTTGCTTGGGTTTATGTCACTGAGTGTTCTGCCTGTTTTTCTCTACGAGTTTTAGAGTTTCTGGTCTTACATTTAGGTCTTTAATCCATTTTGAGTTTATCTTTGTGTATGGTGTTAGGAACAGTTCTAATTTCATTCTTTTACATGTAGCTGTCCAGTTTTCCCAGCACCATTTATTGAAGAGGCTGTCTTTGCCCCATTGTATATTCTTGCCTCCTTTGTCAAACATAAGGTACCCATAGGTGCATGGGTTTATCTTGGGGCTTTCTATCCTGTTTTATTGGTCTATATTTCTGTTTTTGTGCCAGTACCAAACTGTCTTCATGACTGTAGCTATGTAATATAATCTGAAGTCAGGAAGGTTGATTCCTCCAGCTCCATTCTTCTTTCTCAGGACTGCTTTGGCTATTTGGGGTCTTTTGTGTTTCCATATGATATTTATTTTTAATTTAAGGATAATTACAATATTGTTGGTTTCTGCCATACATCAACATGAATCCGCCATAAGTATACATATGTCCCCTTTTTCTTGAACCTCCCTCCCACCTTCCACCCCATCTTACCCCTCTAGGTTGTCAAAGAGCACAAGATTTGAGCTCCCTGCTTAATACAGCAATTTTCCACTGGCTACCTAATTGTTGTTGCTGTTGTTCAGTCATTCAGTCATGTCTGACTCTTTGTGATCCTAGGGACTGCAGCATGCCAGGCTTCCCTGTCTCTCTCCATCTCCCAGAGCTTACTCAAATTCACTCCCATTGAGTTGGTGATGCCATCCAACCATCTTGTCCTCTGTCGTCCCCTTCTCCTCCTGCCTTCAATCTTTCCCAGCATCAGGGTCTTTTCCAATGAGTTGGCTCTTCTCATCAGGTAGCAAAATTACTGGAGTTTCAGCTTCAACATCAATCCTTCAAATGAATACTCAGGACTGATTTTCTTTAGGAGTGACTGGTTTGATCTCCTTGCAGTCCAAGGGACTCTCAAGAGTCTTCTCCAACACCACAGTTCAAAAGCATCAATTCTTTGGTGCTCAGCCTTCTTTATGGTCCAACTCTTACATCCATACATGACTACTGGAAAAACCATAATTTTAACTATATGGATCTTTGTCAGCAAAGTACTGTCTTTGCTTTTTTATATGCTATCTGGGTTGGTCATAGCTTTTCTCCCAAGGAGCAAGCATCTTTTAATTTCATGACTGCAGTCACCATCTGCAATGATTTTGGAGCACAAGAAAATAAAGTCTCTCACTGTTTCCATTGTTTCCCATCTATTTGCCATGAAGTGATGGGACTGGATGCCATGACCTTCACTTTTCAAATGTTGAGTTTTAAGCCTGCTTCCTCACTCCCTTCTTTCACCTTCATCAAAAGGCTGTTTAGTTCCTCTCTGTTTTCTGCCATAAGGGTGGTGTCATCTGCATATCTGAGGTTATTGATGCTTCCCCTGGCAATCTTGATTCTGGCTTGTGTTCATCCAACCTGGCATTTCACATGATGTACTCTGCATATAAGTTAAATAAGCAGAGTGATGATATACAGCCTTGATATACTCCTTTCCCAATTTGGAACCAGTCCATTGTTTCATGTCTGTTCTTAACTGTTGCTTCTTGACCTGCATACAGGTTTCACAAGAGGCAGGTAAGGTGGTCTGGTATTCACATCTCTTTAAGAGTTTTCCATAGTTTGCTATGATCCACACAGTCAAAGGCTTTAGCGTAATATATATGCTTCAACGCTACTCTCTCAATTTGTCTGACCCTCTCCTTCCCCCACTGTGTGCATAAGTCTGTTCTCTACGTCTGCGTCTCCATGGCTGCCCTTCAGGTAGGTTCATCAATACCATCTTTCTTGATTCCACATGTATGTGGGTTAATATGCAATATCTCTTTTTCTTTCTCTTTCTGATTTACTTCACTCTGTACAATAGGCTCTGGGCTCATCCACCTCTTCAGAACTGAGTCGGAATGATGCTCTCTTGCTTCTTGATCCCACCTGGGTGTCAGCCTCCCTTTGAGCACTGTGGATACATAACCTGCTCTAAATCAGAAATACAGGGCGGGGCCCCAAGCCTGGACTCTGAGGTCAGACCTCCTGGGTTCCAGAGCAGGCTCGGCTGCCTTAAAGCTGAGCCACCCTAGGAAAATCACCCTGGCTCTTTGTCTCTGCTTCTCTCATCTATTGAGAGGGGTCCCAGTGAGGACTGAATGCAAAAAGTCAGGACAAGGACCCAGCATAGATAGAGCAGATGCTCCATCATCAAGTGTGAAACAGAAAGCTGGCAAGAAGTTGCTATATAACACAGGGAGTTCAGCCTGGCATTCTGTGGTGACCTAGAGGGGTGGAATGGGGGAAGGGGAGGGAGGCTCAAGACCAAGGGGATGGAAATATAATTATGGCTGATTCACATTGTGGTATGGCAGAAACCAAAACAACATTGTAAAGCAATTTTCCTCCAATTAAAAAATTACATTATTAAAAAAAGTCACAGTGAATATTGTGACAAACTGTTTTACTTTCAATTTCTGTTGATGCCTCACAACAGCCCTAGCTGGCAAGTATTATAACCCCCACTCTTCAGATGGGGAAACTGAGGCTAAGAGACCTGAAGTGATTTGCCCAAGCTGTGCTAGTGAGTAATGGAGTTGGGACTCAAACCCCGGCTGGCCTGATGCCAGAGTTCATGTTCTTCTAGCAGAAGAAAACCTACAGGGCCTGGGGGCCAAGCTGAGGACACTGGCCAGGGCTTCTGGAAGGCGAGGAACCTTGAACCAAAGAGGTGATGATTTTCCATTCTAAGGGTCTCCATATGGAACTCTGGTTGGCTCCGTCTAACATCTTTTCTTGCTGTTCCATAGGTCCAACGAGGAAGAAATGGGCCATCTGCAAGATGAGTAGACTCTGTGGACAGTTGAACCTCTGGTTGTCTTGGCAATGCTGTTTCCAACCTCCCACTTCCATCCCTGCCAAGATCTTCCCATAATAAGTCTTCACGGAACACAGGCAGCTCATTTCCTTCCACTCTGGCTCCGCCTCCCCATCCCGCCCCCTTCTGTGTCCTTGCTCTGGGGCCCCCCTGATGAGTGTTGGAGCTGAGCCCTGCTCCAAGGCCTCCTGCTTGCCTGAGACTGGTCTGTTCTCTGGAGAGTCAGGACTCTGAGTTTCCCGATGCCAAAGGACACTGAGAGCCATGCTTGGAGCAGTGGTAGGTAGAGGAAAGTGCTTGAATTGGGCTGGTGGATCCAGCCTGCCCCTGATCCCCTTAAGTCATCCCCAGGGACCAATAGCCTGTCTCCTTCTCAGTTCTGCGGACAAATATGGACTCCTCAACTCTCTCCGGCAGCAAACCCTCTCCCGTCTCCCCTCTGCCAGTTCAGTTAACACCAGTCGCACTCCTTCCCACCCCTCACTGACAGGAAGTCCTGAATCACACTTCTGGGTTGCCAGGGAACTCTGAGGATGCTGTGGGGGTCTTGTTACTGCAGTCAACACACAGCCTCATGGCGCTGCTTGGCCACAGACCTCAGTCTGTCCACTCGGGCGGCCCCAGGTGAGGCTCTCCACTGGCAACTTCACCCCCAGTGTGGTGAGCTCAGCCACTAGTGCATGAGGCCCCAACTCTTGGTGCCCACACCCCCAAAACCCTCTGGGGCAGGCAGAGACTTCTGCACTTCTTGGCACCCTGCCCCCCAGCCTCCTCCCCAGTCCCAGGAACCCACCCAGAGGGAGGGCACCTTCCTTTTCTCCCTCTACAAAGATTAAGGGCATGTTCTGTCCTGTTTCTCTTCAGGAGACTTACCACGTGGACCAGGGACTTGGAAATGCACTCAACTTTCAAACTCTCATTGGATGGGAGGGTGCTCAGGCCTGGCTGAGGGTGGGGCCTCCCCTCATTCCTTCCGGAGCCAAATAACCTCTCCTCCCAGCACTCACAGCCACTCATATCAGATCGGCAAAGGAGGCCTCTCTACCCCGCCTGGAGAAAACAAAGCTCAAGTTAAGCTCTCCCTGTGGGCCAGCTCTTCATGCTAATGACAGCATCCATAGTCAGTGGCCAATCCCCACAACCCCCCTGAGAGATGGGGTTCATGAATCCACTTTAGGGATAGACCAGCCCTTCCATAATCAGAAAAGCTGTCATTTGCCAAGCGCCTATGAAACAGCTCACATGTGTGACCCGTGTCTCAGATGGCACTGCCCTTGCTGGAGATCTGCTAAAATCAGTCCGATGCTCTTTACTCTGATTCTTTTGGGTTTTGGCCACCCTGTGTCTCTGTTTTTGTTTGGGCTTTCTCTAGCGGCTAGCAGGGGCTGCTCTTCTTTGTGGTGCACGGGCTTCTCATTGTGAAGGCTTTTCCTGTTGTGGAGCACAGGCTCTAGGCCCACAGGCTCAGGAGTTGCAGCACATGCTTACTTGCTCCTTGCTGGGTGTTTCCCGACCAGGGATCAAACCCATGTCCCCCGCAAGTGCAGGTGGATTTCTACCCACTGCACCACCAGGGAAGTCCATACCCCAACTCTTCACCCTGATTTTTTAGTGCCTGGAGGTTGAAAGCTTCTGCAAGCTTGCTGCTTTGTGTAAGCTAAACTTCTCTAACAATTTGACCCAGAATGTAATGACCTCACACAATGGAAGTTTATTTTTCTCTCATGATAAGATCTAGAAGTTTGGTTCCAAGTTGGTGGGGTGGATGTGGGGTACAGGCTGATGATGGATCTGCCATTGTCAACACAGGGCCCCCAAGGTCATCCCACACACAGAAAGAGGACCAGCAGGGTGGGAGGTTTTCAGGGCCAGGCCTGGAACGGGACTCATCACATCATCTGCAACTCCATCGTTTGGCTGAACCTAACCTCAAGGAGGCTGGGGAATGTAGGGAGCTGTGAGCCCAGGAAGGAGGAGCATGGATGTCATAGACTCGGTGGTCTCTGCCAAACCAGGCTTTCTTAGATCCTTAGCTTTTTCTTCTTTGCTTGTGATCTCTGTTTCATATTGCCTTGCCTCAAACAGGAAACTTAGTCCTTTCCGAGTTGCACAAATACACACACCTACACATGCACTCTGTAGCAAGCATTGGTGGGACTGGCACATGTTACTGATACTCTGGAGGTAGAGAGGGCGTGGTGTTACAAACAGCTTCTGGGAAGAGTGGAAACACTTCATTATCCTACAGCTCTCCTTTACCCAACCTTGCTTGTCTGGAAATGGGGCTGGTCTCCTCTCCCCGATGCTGGCTTTCTCCATGTTGCTGGCTTTCTCCCTTGCTTCTTCTTCTTCCTCCACCTCATTTCTTCTTCTTCCTTTCAAGAAATCCCAGCCCCAAACAAAGTCTTCCTGTGTCTTATACCCAGCCTCAAGAGTCTCTCCAAGAATTTTATCAAGATGTTTTCCCCAAAGACAGTACCCAGCTCTTAAGATAAGAGCTTAGTTCACATTCTCAGTAACCCCCTGGGAGTAGGCATTGGTACCTCAGCTGACACTTCTGACATCAAGAGAAGCAAAGAACTTGCTTAATTAAAGATCCAATATGTAATAAACTCCCCACTTGGCCAATAGATTTGACTCAGGGTCTGCAGGCTGTGGGCTCAATGTGGCTAAAGAAAGACCTTGACATTTCTTAGGTGCTCTGTACAGTCCTAGGGCTTGACATGTCTTGTAAGAGCTAGAATTTCCCCCTCCCACCCCTCTTTCCACAGACAAAGAAAGTGAGCATCAGAGACAGAGAAACAACTTGCCGGAAGTCAGCAGCAGGCTGGACCACCCTCCGCTGCCCAGGTAGTCTCCCCTGCTGGGGGCAGAAGCCTGGAAACCTGGGTGTTAGCTCCAGATCTGCTCCTGTTTGCTCTGGGGCCTTGGCTACATCCCTTCCCAGAGCTGAGCCAATGGGGTTGGGTTGGGCAGTTCCTCCCAGTGCGGGTGCTCAGAATGCCAGGATTCCACCTCTGTTGACTGTGCTCAAGCTTCTCAAGCCCAGAGACTGCCCTGCCTTTGCAGGCTCTACAACTCTCAGGTTTGACCGCAGGTTGCAGGCTCGTGATGGACTTTGTAGGAAAGGGGTTTGTATCCCCGGCCACCCCCTGACCCCACGTCTCCTCCCACTAGAGTTCCACGTGTAGCCAGCAACCCAAGAACTCTGCTGGCCCCAGACTGCTTTCCAAATAACCCAGAGGGCTAAGTTCCTGAGGAAGGAAGGAATTAGACAAATAAAAAGCCAGTCCAAAAACTTTCTTCTTGTTCTGGTCTTGGGGAGTAGCACAAGTTCAATGCTTCAGGATGTCCCTTCCTGGCTTCCCAGTGCCTCTCCCACCTTTAAACAGCCAGAGTAGGGACTTCCCTGGTGGTCCAGTGGTTACGACTCTGTATTCCCAATATGGGGGGCCTGGGTTAGATCCCTGGTGAGGGAACTAGATCCCACACGTTGCAACTAAGACCCAGCACAGCCAAATAAATAGATAATTTAAAAAAGCAAAACAACCAGAGCACTTTGCCAAGGGTGACCAACCTGCCTCAGTTTGCTTGGGACTTATCTCATTTTTCAAACAGAAAAGCTAACATTCCAAGAACGCTTGCTCACTCCTAGGCAAACTGGGAGGTCAGTTTGCTCTTACCTTTAATATTTTCTACCTTAAGAATAATATAAGATTATTTAAAGTATCTATGGACTAAAAAGAAATGTTTTAGAACAGAAAGGTATATTTTGTCTTTGTTTTTCATATAGGCCTTTATTTTATTATGTTAAAAAGGTGCCATTCAAAACTTGATTGACTTGAGGTAGGACTTTTGTGTTTATCCTTTTGAAAGTCCATAGAAACTGAACCAGAGTTTTCTCATTTTTACTTAAACAGCTGTAAATCATACAGGATTTCTTTCGTATCTGTTGCAAATTTGAAAATTATCCCCAAACCTACATGCTTACTATTGCATTCAACTTTCTCGATAATTATTGTACAATTATCTTTTTTATATAAAATGTTATTATAAGAAAGTTGTTTGGATTTTAAAAGCAACTTACCATATAGCCAGAGTTAGGGGTTTTTTTTTTTTTGGTAATGAACTAAATAAAAAAAAAAAAAAAGCATGGCTTGGGCTTCCCTGGTAGTCCAGTGGTTAAAAATCCACCTGCCAATGTAGGAGTCATGGGATCGATCCCTAATCTGGGAAGATCCCACATGCAGCACAGCAACTAAGCCCACACACCACAAGTACTGAGCCTGCGCGCTGGAGCCCATGATCCGTGAGCCCAAGTGCAGAAACTACTGGAGCCCAGGTGCCCTAGAGCCTGTGTTCTGCAACCAGAGAAAGTTGGGGCAGTAACCCAGCAAAAATAAATGATTTTTTTTATTATAAAGAAAGAATTGCTTAGTGATTGAAAATGATTAAGAATTCAGTCTCTGGAATCAGATGTACAAGGACTGAGTCCTGCCTCTGCCCCTTATGGGCTGTGTATCACTGGACAAGTCATCGCTCCCCCTGGAGTCTTCGTTTCCTCAGCTGTAAATGGAGATAATAAAAGCATTTTGCTTCAAAGGGTTGGTGTGAAGATGGACTGAGCTAGTGTTTAGTAATATATAGTCCCCAGGGTCACAGAGATAACACAGATCTAGCCTCACCTGTGAGCATCCAATAGACTGAGATGGGTGAAGGAGGCTGGTACTGGGTGTCCCCGGAGCACAAGGAGGGGCTGGTGAAGTTGGCCCAGGGATGACAGAAGACTCTTGAGGGATGGAGAGACATTTGAGTGGGGCTTTAGTGATAGACAAATAGGAGTTACTCAAGAGGAGAATGGAGAACATTCTCGGCAAAGGAAACAGGCTAGGGAAGTGTATGTCTGTTCAAATTCCGCTGAGCTGGAACTACATCTCTGGAATCTCCTTTGGGTTGGGGTTGACCATAAGAAAACTTTGCATGACGTTTGGGAAGTGAAAGTGAATGCAGCCGTGTTTGCGGTCAGGTGATGAGGAGAGAAACTGTTGCAGCTTATGAAGGCTGGCCAGCATCTACTGGGTCTCTCTGTGGTTTTTTCTTTTTTTCTTTTTTATGGTATGATGTAGCAGGTGGGCCCACACCTGCTCCAGCTCTCCTTTTTTGAATTCTCATTTATTTTCTTATAAAGTCGTTGAAAGCAGGATATCTCAGAGTCAGTTTGCTGACTTTGCTAAGAAACTTGTAGGGCGTAGAGTGAAATTTCTCTTTTCTGTTTTTAAACTGAATTATAGTTGTTTTACAATGTTGTGTTAATTACTGCTATACAGCAAAGTGACTCAGTTATACATATATACACATTCTTTTTTTATTCTTTTCCATGATGGTTTATCATGGCTTTGAATATGGTTCTCTGTGTTACACAGTAGGATCTTATTTTCCTTCAGTTTCTTCTTCATCGTTCGGGTCATTTTCTTCAATGAAGACTCTGCTTCTGCAAGTCAACCATGTGATGGAAGCTAGAGGCGGGGATGCGAGGAGAGACCACATGGGTTTGTTTGTTCCCGTGAGAACCAGCTTCCCCTTGCTCTCCTCAACTCCTCATCATTTTCCCTATTGCCTGCCCTGCTGGCCTGTGACGCAGCTGCGGATGCAGTGACCACAGCTATGTGTAAACGATCTGTGCGCCGTTCCCCTTTCATCACTGCATCAAGTCAGCTCCCTGCAGGATACGGCCGTTCCCTCTCATGCCTAGTGGTTTTGCTTCTCCCAATGAAGCCTGACTGATACCCCGAGTCCTGTGTGGCTGGGAGTTGGAGAACTGGCAACATGGGCAAGGGAGGGGGAGGAGTGGCAGAAAATAAGGATAGAGAGGTGGGCTGGGTCCGGGGACCCAAAAGGCATGAATGTCTGCACAGGGGGCTTACAGTTTATCCTGCTGTTATTGAGGAACCATGGGAAGTTTCTGAGAAGTGAAGTGATGCAGCCAGATGGGCCCTGTCTCTATAACACGCTTGATTTCTTTGATCACATGGTTTTTATGAGCCAAGCCCTGGGTTGGGTCCTGCGAGAGAAAAAGAGAAGGTCAGACATGGGTCTCCCCTTCTCCCCTGACACACACACACCCCATCCCAGGGGCTTGTAGGCACATATGAGTTCATCCTCTCATGTGAAGAAGGAACTTCAAGGCAGAGAGTGTGGTCAGAACCACAAGAAGAGAGCTGGTAAGGCAGTGTATTTCCTCAGTTAGAATATGACTTTCTTAAATCGTATTTCTTCTGTACTTCCCCTTTCAGGGTTGAGTATATAGCTATTGCTTCTTGGATTGACTTGAAAAATGCTAGTTCTCACTTTGTCAGAAGGAGATTTAAAACAGAAACAACCCCCCCCCCCCAACTTAGGGATTTACACTAAGCAAACAGAGGTTTCAAAAATTGTCTTGCCTCCCCTTGTCTTCATCTACCTAAAAGTGGTGGTGAATCTGCTCATTAATGGGATGGGACAAGACCATGAACCCTGTGTTTGGGGTCCTGGCTGGTCAGAATTGGGATTCAGATGCCTAAGTACGTGTGTCCAGTTAGCCAATGTCCTGTACCCAGCCACAGGCTATTGTACTCACTGATTTACACAGGGCTGAGGTGCTGTCTGGGAGGGACACCCATGTTCAGATACATGTCAAGGTTCAGACATATGCAGGGGTGTGTGGCAGAATGCAGTGGAGGAGGAAGGGACCGACGATCAAGGAAAGGCCAAGGGACTTGGGGACTTCCCTGGTGGTCCAGTGGTTAAGAATCCTCCTACCAAGGTAGGAGACAGGGGTTCAGTCTCTGGTCTAGGAACTATGATTCCACATGCTGTGGAGAAATTAAGCCTGCGGGCAACAACTACTGAGGCCGCATGCCTCGGGCCCATGCTCTGCAACAAGGGAAGTCATCACAAAGAGAAATCCACATACTGTAAATAGAGAGTAGTCCCTTGCACTGCAACTAGAGAAAAGCTGGCACAGCAATGAAGATCCCGCACAGCCAAAAATAAATCAGTAAACATTTAAAGGCCAAGGGACCTGGTGTGGCGTAGCAGACTCAGCCCAAAGGCAAGGAGGGGGACACAGGGGCTTAGTGGCTGTTATGGAAAACTGCCCTCATCTTTCTGGTCCTCCTGGGAATGCAAGAGCTATCTCTCTAAACTCCGTAACACATAGGAGTCCAAGAAGCTCTGCTATGGGGCTCCGAGATAGTGTGCAGCACAGAGAGGAAGGAGCCTTCTCCTTTACAGCCATAAGACAAACCGTGGTGGCGCTATGAGGTCTGAAGTGGCTGGCAATGTTACAGGCTGGGTCGTGGTGGCCTTGGAGCCTTGGAGAGGATGGGGGGCTGGCCGTATCAGGTGATGTCTCCTGCTCAGCTAGCAGCAATGTTACCATCAGCGTTAGTCACTTTCTACTTCTGAGAGCCTTGGCTGTGGCAGTGACATGGAGTGGCAGCCAGGACTGTCTCCTCAGGGACCACATCACACTCTTTAGGACTGGAGTTCCTGTGTAAGCAGGTAGGTTTCCAACTTGCAGAAATGAAGGTCAGCTGTTGGTGGGATATTGTTTATATCCAGAGTTGGCAAGATCTGGGGACATTAGATGATACCAAAATAAGGATGGGGTGGGTAGAAGGATGGTAATCGGATAGGTAGAGGACTGGAAATCTCTTAGGGAGAACGAAAGTGTAGCATTTTGTGAGCCTGGTGAGGAGATACAATTCGTGGTTCAGACAGTAAAGAGTCTGCCTCCAGTGTAGGAGACCCAGGTCAATTTCTGGGTTGGGAGGATCCCCTAGAGAAGGGAGTGGCTACCCAGTCCAGTATCCTTGCCTGGAGAATCCCATGGACAGTGAAGCCTGGAAGGCTACAGTCCATGGGACAGCAGAGTTGGACACACTGATCCACTAATATTTTCACTTCACTTCAGGGGTGGGGGAGGACCACAACTCCCTACAGAGCTCGGGTGGTGGGAGGAGCTGGAACCAATGGGAGGAAGCCAGGCAGGTGCAAATTCTCCCTCAGCTCAAGGAAGAACTTTCAAGAGCCAGATCCCTTCAGGTAATAGTGAGTACCTGGCCCCACAGGATTCTGGCAGAAGTGGGATGACTCGATGAGGAGGATGCTGAGAACCTGCAGACTCGAAGCTGGGTCTCATGAATCAATCAAATAAAAGTTTAAAAATTATTTTTGATATCAACACCAAAAAAGGAAGGAAGAACATACACATATGCCTTCCCAAGAGAGAATTTATTAATTGTATACCAAGAAAAAAACAGAAGAAAATATAATTTATGTATCCAGTTTCTGTTGCCACAACTGAGTATTATAAAGCAGTGAATATGAAGAAATTGCAACTGGAAACCACAGCTTGGATGTGCCTTAGAAACATAATATCAAAGGGGAAAGAAGACTCACAAAAGACCTGCAACATGATATCATGTGTATAAAAGTTTCAAAATGAAGCTAAACCAAAGGATATGTTCTTTAGGGGCGGATACATCTGTGAGAAAACTAGTTTTGAAAAGGAAAGGCGTCAGAAACAGTGCTTTAAGTAGTGATTACAGCCGGTGGGTCGGAAGCCCCCCGGGCTGGAGTAGGGAAGCACGCAGATGGTCATGACAGTATCAGTGACTTCTAGGGCCTAATGGACCTGGTGGAAGGACAGACGTTTGCTTCATTGCAACGCTTTGTGTCTTCATAATGTGACATATATTGGGCTTCCCTGGTGACCCAGTGGTTGAGAATCTGCCTTGCAGTGCAGGTGACAAGCTCAATCCCTGCCCAGGAAGATTCTACATGCCTCAGGGCAACTAATTCTGAGTGCCACAATTACTGAGCCTGTGCCCTCGAGCCTGGCAACCACAGCCTCTGAGCCCGTGTGCAGCAACTACTGAAGTCCAAGTGCCCTAGGACCCATGCTCTCTGACAAGGGAAGCCACAGCAGTGAGAAGCCCACACACCGCAGCTAGAGTAGCCCCCACTCTCCGCAACTAGAGAAAGCCCTGTAGCAGCAATGAAGACCCAGCATGGTCCAAAATAAATAAATAAATATTTTTAAAAAACAATAATGTGACATATATTTCTGTCTGTTTAACATTTGCAAAAAAGCAAAAAACAAAAAAAACCCGTGGGCTATATGCAGAATTACACAAAAAATGTACATACATGTATATATATATATATATAATTTAAACTTTTTTTTTGGTCCTTTCATATTTGGCAGTTTTTTTTTTTTTGGAGCAGCAATTTCTTAAAAATGTTTTAGATAGAATTCTTTTCAACTGGGCATTGACGTTGACAGTGACACAGAAACAAGGCTGAGTGTCAGACTTGTTCTAGAACTTGCGCTTTGGTCAGTCCTTTTCAGCCATCCAGTGTCACCTGAGTATGTAAATACGCTTTTGCTCACTTGTGCAAATGCAAGAAATTGAGGAACCGTAGCTGTGGCTGGCAGAGCTTGCAGCAGGCAGGCTGCAGGGCTGGCTGCAGATGCTGCGCAAGGTGAAAATGGGGACGCAATTTGGAGTTTGCAGAGTGTGTTGGTGGAAAGGCGCAGAGTGGTGAGGCAAGGGACGAGGGAGAGGATTGCTATCAATGAACTTCAGGGAGGTGAGACTGTGTATCTCTCCTGCTCTTAGAAGGGGGGCAGAGCGCCCCCTGTGCTCTGGTTCCCCTCTGACCATGCCCTCTCTGTGAGGTGAGGAGTCTCCAGGGCCAAAGGGATATGCTTTCTCAGAGTTTGCATCATCCCCTTCTTGGAACCACATCCCTGGTACCTGGCAATCTCTACCCAGAGGTCCTGGGGCCTGCCTCCTGAGGGCAGACCACACTAGCCCCCACTAGCCAGCATGCACAGGCCTAGGACTGTGATGGCTATGCAGCAAGCAGGTGTGGACATGGTTTAGAGCAACTGAGGGTGCTTGTGCAGGTAGGTGAGGCCCCTGTGGTGGTTTCTATGGAGCTGTGGGTGGGGACAGAAGGAGAGGAAAGGGCTAGGAACCTTCACTGGTATTCCTGTGCAGCTCCACAACTTTTAGGGAGTGGGAAGCTGTCCAAGACTACGTTCGTGTCTAAGATTGTCCCCATATCTGTGAGCCAGTCCCAATAATGTGAAGACCACTCTGGCCAATGTGCCCATGTCAGAGGTTTTGGGGGGCAGGGGTGGGAATGCTCCATGTGCCTGTGTTACCTCCTGACCACAACATAGGACACTTGGGCATGAACTGCTCTGCAGGTCCCAGCTGGACATGGGTCAAGGGTCCTAAGCTCTAGGTTTTCCCTGGCTCTGCCACCAATCAGCTTGGACAAGTCAGCTCCATTCTCTGTACAATGAAGGTGGAAGATACCAGGAGCCTTGGTGGGTATCCGCGCAAGGAGGGTCTCAGCGGAGGAACCACCACCCACCCAAGTGTTCAGCCCTCTGGAGCCACCTCTCTGACTCCAGTGTGCCCTGTCCCTTGCCAAGATGACTGCCCCCAGCGAGGGGGCAGTCACCCCATCTCAGCTTCATCCTGAAGAAATATCCCAGCAGCAGCGATGAGATGGCTGTGGTAGGCAGCCTCTCAGATGACCTCCCAGAATTCTCCCCTCTAATATTTATTTCCTCACGGAGTCTTCACTCTGATGTGAGGTGAAACTGGGAGCTTGATTCCAATGCACAGAATATAGAAAAAGTGATGAACGTCCTGTCCAAGATTAGAGCACAAAACCCCTGTGGCCTCTCTCATTCTCTTGGTCTCTCGCTACTTACTCTGAGGGAAAACCGGTTGCCATGTTGCGAGCTGCTCTGTGGCGAGGCTCACGAGACAAGGATCTGGGGGAGGGGTCCAGTCAACAGGAAGGGAAGAACCAAGACCCTCAGTCCTTTGGCCCATGAGAAATCAAATCTTGCCAGCAAACATTTGGGGGAGCTTAGAAATAGATCTAACAGGCCGTCCGCCAGTAGAGATGGCAGCCCCAGGTGACATCGTGATTCCAGCCTTCAGAGAGGCACCCAGTTAAGCTGCTCCTAACTTTCTGACCCCAGAAACTGTGAGATAATTAATGCTCATGGTTTTAAGTCACTAAAGGCTGGGATGATTTTAAAGCAACAACAGGTAACCAATCCTTCCCTTCCCAAACCTCATGGTCTTTGGTCTTTGATGTGCTTTTTTTTAAATTTTTTTGGCTGCATCCAGTCTTGGTTGCAGTGCATGGGATATTCATTGCATCATGAGAGCTCTTTCCTTGCTTTGTGGGCTTCTCTCTGGTTGTGGCACATGGGCTCCAGAGAACGCAGGCTCAGCAGTTGCAGTGAGAGGGCCTAGTTGCCCCGTGGCACATGGGATCTTAGTTTCCTGAACAGGGATCTATTTCTCCTGCCTCGAATCTCTGTAAAAGTGGCGCCACTGCTTCTCCACCACTGCATCTCTGAAAATTCAAGCAATACCATAATCAGTATCTGCCAGGATTAACAATCAGTAACACTGAAGAAGCTGAAGTTGAACGGTTCTATGAACGCCTGCAAGTCCTTCTAGAATTAACACCCAAAAAAGATGTCCTTTTCATCATAGGGGACTGGAATGCAAAAGTAAGAAGTCAAGAGATACCTGGAGTAATAGGCAAATTTGGCCTTGGAGTACAAAATGACCCAGGTCAAAGGCTAACAGTTTTGCCAAGAGAACACATTGGTCATAGCAAACACCCTCTTTCAACAACACAAGAGAAGACTCTACACATGGACATCACCAGATGGTCAATACTGAAATCAGATTGATTATATTCTTTGCAGCCAAAGATGGAGAAGCTCTATACAGTCAGGAAAAATAAGACTGGGAGCTGACTGCGGCTCAGATAGTGAACTCCTTATTGTCAAAGTCAGACTTAAATTGAAGAAAGTAGGGAAAGCCACTAGACCATTCAGGTATGACCTAAATCAAATCCCTTACGATTATACAATGGAAGTGAGAAATAAATTCAAGCAATTAGATCTGATAGACAGAGTGCCTGAAGAACTATGGAAGGAGGTTCATGGCATTGTACAGGAAGTGGTGATCAAGACCATCCCCAAGAAAAAGAAATGCAAAAATTCAAAATCATTGTCTGAGTAGGCCTTACAAATAGCTGAGTAAAGAAGAGAAGTGAAAGGCAAGGGAGAAAAGGAATGATATACCCATTTGAATACAGAGTTCCAAAGAATAGCAAGGAGAGATAAGAAAGTCTTCCTCAGCTATAAGTGCAAAGAAAGAGGGAAACAACAGAATGGGAAAGGCTAGAGATCTCTTCAAGAAAATTAGAGTTTTTTTCATGTAAAGATGGGCACAATAAAGGACAGAAATAGTATGGACCTAACAGAAGCAGGAGGTATTAAGAAGAGGTGGCAAGAATACACAGAAGAACTATACAAAAAAGATCTTCATGACCCAAATAACCATGAAGGTGTGATCATTCACCTAGAGCCAGACATCCTGGAATGCGAAGTCAAGTGGTCCTTAGGAAGCATCACTATGAACAAAGCTAGTGGAGGTGATGGAATTCCAGTTGAACTACTTCAAATCCTAAAAGACGATGCTGTGAAAGTGCTGCCCTCAATACGTCAGCAAATTTAGTAAACTCAGTAGTGGTCACAGGACTGGAAAAGGTCAGTTTTCATTTCCATCCTAAAGAAAGGCAATGCCAAAAAATGTTCAGACTACCACACAATTGCATTCCTCTCACATGCTAGCAAAGTAATGCTCAAAATTCTCCAAGCCAGCTTCAACAGTACGTGAATTGTGAAACTCCAGATAGTCAAGCTGGATTTAGAAAAGGCAGAGGAACCAGAGATCATATTGCCAACATCCATTGGATCATCAAAAAAAGCAAGAGAGCTCCAGAAAAATATCTATTTCTTCTTTATTGACTATGCCAAAGCCTTTGACTGTGTGGATCACAACAAATTGTGGAAAATTCTTAAAGATCGGACTACCAGACCTGCCTCCTGAGAAATCTGCATGCAGGTTAAGAAGCATCAGTTAGAACTGGATATGTAACAGACTGGTTCCAAAGTGGGAAAAGAGTACGTCAAGGCTATATATTGTCACCCTGCTTATTTAGCTTATATGCAGAGTACATCATATGAAATGCTGGGCTGGACAAAGCACAAGCTGGAATCAAGATTGCCAGCTGTATATTGTCACCCTGCTTATTTAACTTAAATGCAGAGTACATCATGTGAAATGTTGGGCTGGATGAAGCACAGGCTGGAATCATGATTGCCAGGAGATGACAGGCAAATAACACCATCCTTATGGCAGAAAGTGAAGAGGAACTAAAGAACCTCTTGATGAAGGTGAAAGAGAAGAGTGAAAAAGTTGGCTTAAAACTCAACATTCAGAAAACTAAGATCATGGCATCCAGTCCCATCCCTTCATGGCAAATAGATGGGAAAACAATGGAAACAGTGACAGACTTTATGTTGGGGGGCTCTAAACTCACTGCAAATGGTGACTGCAGCCATGAAATTACAAGAAGCTTGCTTCTGAGAAGAAAAGCTATGACCAACCTAGACAGCATATTAAAAAGCAGAGACATTACTTTACCAACAAAGGTCCGTGTAGTCAAAGTTATGGTTTTTCCAGTAGTCATGTATGGGTGTAAGAGTTGGACTATAAAGTAAGCTGAGTGCCAAAGAATTGATGTTTTTGAATTGTGGTGTTGGAGAAGACTCTTGGGAGTCCCTTGGACTGCAAGGAGATCCAACCAGTCCATCCTAAAGGAGATCAGTCCTGGGTGTTCATTGGAAGGACTGATGCTGAAGCTGAAACTCCAATACTTTGACCACCTGATTCGAAGAACTGACTCATTTGAAAAGACCCTGATGCTGGGAAAGATTGAGGGCAGAAGGAGAAGAGGAAGACAGAGGATGAGATGGTTGGATAGCATTACCGACTCAATGGACATGAGTTTGTGTAACCTCTGAGAGTTGGTGATGAACAGGGAGGCCTGGTGTTCTACAGTCCATGGGGTCACAAAGAGTTGGACAGGACTGCACGACTAAACTGAACTGAACTGGTGGGGACATGGCCTTCATAGGATGCAAGTATTCTTGGGACAGGTCTATGTTCATTCAGGAGCCCTAGAGGAGTGTCTCTTCAAAACCAGAGGCCTCTTTCCCCAGTCCTGACCCTGCCTAGGCTGGAGACATAGATTCCCATCACCAAGCTGGGTTGGACACTGCACAAGCTTATCAGGACCCTCGTGGGTTTCTTTTTTTCTTTTTCTTTTTATATAGATCATTTTTAAACTCTATTGAATTTTTTTTTTAAGGTTTGGCTATTTTTCTTAAAGAATTACGAGGCACTTATGGGAACTAACAGTTACTTTGAATCATCCACTAGTCAGAATAAACTTGTATCAGAATAATGAGATGTTAGTCTATTATGTAAATCTCATAGGCTCTTTGTAGCTTCTTTCCCAACAAAACTCTTTATTGGATTTGGTACAAATTTGCTCCTGTTTTATGTTTTGGGTTTTTTTGGCCACAAGATGTGTGGCGTCTTAGCTCCCCGACCAGGAATTGAACCCACTCTCCCTGTAATTGGAAGGTTAACTGCTGGACCTCCAGGGAATTCCCTGGAGGTTTGTTTCTTACAACCACCAAACACTTACTGACTTCAAACACAGACACATCTATTATCCTATGGTTCTTATGTGCGAAGTGACACGGGTCTCACTGGATTAAGTTCATGGCATCTGCAAGGCTGTACTGCTTTCCTGAAGCTCTCGGGGATAATCAGTCTCCTTGACTTTCCAGCTCCAGAGGCTGTCAGCATCCCTCAACTTGTGACTTCTTCTGCTCTCAGACCAGAGACGAGGGTTTAAATCCTTGCACCGCATCACCCCAACCTCTCCTTCATTCGCAGACCTCTTCTGCCTCCATCTTCCACTTTTAAATATTCTTGTCTTGGGCTCACCTAGATAATCTAGAATTTTTACATTTGATTTTTAAAATCAGCTGATTAGCAACTTTAATTCCATCCACTGCTCCATTCCCTCTCCCACATAATGTAGCACACTCACAGTTTCTGGGATTCCAACCTGGATGTCCTCAGGGGCTATTATTACTGCTTTCTATTCGTAGTGACTAATTAATTAGGCTGCATCAGGCCTTAGCTGTGACAAACAGGATCTTCGTTATGGCATGAAGGACCTTGCATTTCAGTGCACAGGCTTAGCGGCTCCAAGGCATGCGGGATCTTTGTTCACAGAGCAGGGATTGAGCCCACGTCCTCTGCAGTGCAAGATGGGTTCTGACCCGCTGGGCCCACCAGGGAGGTCCCAAGGGGGCCAGTATGCTGCTTCCACACCTTGTTGTACTGCAGACTCCAGGACCCCTGCAGCAGACAGGGGTGGAGTCAGAGGCTCTGGAGTCTGTGTTTTACCCCAGGGCAGTGAGAAGGCTGGAGGTGGGGGCTGGGAGAAAGCAGTGCAGGTTGGGGCTGATGAGGAGGATGGCAGTTTCCTGGTTCCTTTCACCTCCAAAGAGCCTCCTTCCCCTAAGGCCTCAATAGCTGGGTGGACCCCATGGCGGGTGAATTAAAACCCAGGCCTTGGGTGTGTTTCTGTTAAGAGGAGAACTCCAGACTTCCCAGGTGTGTTCTTCCAACTCCCGAAAACTTGCTTTTCGGTTCCAAGGTCCCCCTATCACCCTGTTTGCCTTCAGGCTGTTGAAGAGACCCTGGTCTTTGATGCAACTTGTGTTGGCAAAAACCATCCCTATGTGTGACTCTTTGAGATCTTGAAATGCCTGTGTTCTGAGTCATGTAGGGGTGCTGAGAAGAGCCTGTAGGGGGTTTGTTGGAGCCTGCAAATGAATTCCAGTGGGAGCGGGGATGTCGCAACCAGATGGAAAGGAGGCATTTTGTCAAGAAAAGAACTGGAGGAGACGACTGAGGATCTGAACAGGAAGTTGTTGCTCAGTCACTGAGCTTTGTGTGACTCTTTGTGACCCTGTCGACTAAAAAGATGCAAGGCAAGTTTTAGTTGGGGCAAAACAAGGCCTGCAGCCTGGGAGATGGCTCTGAGAGATTGCTCTAAAGAGGCAGTGGGGGAAAATCAATATATAAGATTTTGGTGAAGAGGGTGTTCAATACCATTAAGCACTCCTTTTACAAAAGGTTTTCTGCTAGTTACGAAGATCTGATGGCACCAAGAAGGGATTTAGTGCCTCTTAGATATGAGGAGATAAAAGGATGGAGGTCATAAAATCTGTTCCTAAAAGCATCCAACTACCTAAAGACCTGTCCCACCAGATTCCCTGGAACACCGAGCACTTCACTACACGCCCTCAGGGGCCGTTGAAGGTCAACAGCTATAGCAGCCCTGGGTTCAATCTCCCTAAAGGCCGATGGCAAATGCTCTTGTTGTTCAGTCGTTGGCAATGGTCCCAGCAAGCGCCAATTTGTATTTGACCAGTGCTTTTCTGGATATGAGGAGATGCAAGGATTGGGATCATGAAATCAGTTCCTGAAAATATCTAACTACCCAAAGACCTGTTCCACCAGTTTCCCTGGAGCACAGCAACAGGCAGATGGCAAATGCCTTTGTTGTTGTTCAGTCCTTAGCAGATGCTCTTGACAAGTGCCAGTTTGTGGTTGACAACCCCATGGACTGTAGCACAGCAGGCTCCCCTGTCCTCCACTACCTCCTGGAGATTGCTTAAATCCATATCCTTTGAGTCGGTGATGCTATTTAACTATCTCATCCTCCGCTGCCATTTAACTATCTCATCCTCCGCTGCCTCCTTCTCCTTTTGCCTTCAATCTTTCCCATCATCAGCGTCTTTTCCAATGAGCCAGCTCTTTGCATCAGGCAGCCAAAGTACTGGAGCTTCTGTTTCGTGATTTCCTTCGTGGATCACAGCCTTGTCTTGGCAAAGGGGCTTGTGTAACTCAATGAAGCTATGTGCCATGCTGTGCAGGACCACCCAAGAAGAATGGGTCATAGTGAAGTGGTCTACTGGAGAAGAAAATGGCAACCCACTCCAGTATTCGTGCCTGAAGAACACTGTGAATGAGGTGTGAAAGAAAGTTAGTTGTTTAGTCATGTCTGACTCTTTGTGACCCCATGGACTATAGCCTGCTAGGGTCCTCTGTCCATGGAATTCTCCAGGCAAGAATACTGAGTGGGTAGAAGTTCCTTCTCTGGGGATCTTCCTGACCTAGAGATGGAACCCATGTCTCCTGCATTGCAGGCAGACTCTTTACATTGCAGGCAGACTCTGGTAAAGAGTCTTCCCCACCCTACTAGGCCTCCTCTGCTCTAGAGGCCACACCCCACCCCCATTTTCTGACCCATTTCATTGGCTTCCTTTCAGGCCACATGTGTGCTGTTCTTGTCAACTCAGTCTTTGATTATGCTTTTCCCTCCTTCTTTAACACTCTTCCCTCTCTCATCCCTCTGTTACTTTCTACTCATCCTTCAGAAGCCAGCTTGTTGCAGATAAGTCAATTCTGACTCCATGTTAGAACTGTTTCTTTGACTCACTTTTCGTTGCTTTTGTTATTACCATCATACAGAGCTGACTCAGCACCCTGCTGCTCTGCTTGACTGTTAAAGTGCCTTTGTCCAGCCCATAGAGACATAATCTGACCCTGCTCACCTGTGAATGGCTACAAGAAAAGAAGAGATGAACACACCCCTTTCCAAAGCCTGGCCCTTCCCAGAGATGTTTTGCAAGACTACTGCTGCTGCTGCTAAGTCGCTTCAGTCGTGTCTGACTCTGTGCGACCCCATAGATGGCAGCCCACCAGGCTCCCCGTCCCTGGGGTTCTCCAGGCAAGAACACTGGAGTGGGTTGCCATTTCCTTCTGCAATACATGAAAGTGAAAAGTGAAAGGGAAGTCGCTCAGTCGTGTCCAACTCTTTATGACCCCATGGACTGCAGCCCACCAGGCTCCTCCTCCAGGCAAGAGGACTGGAGTGGGCTGCTATTGCCTTCTCCTTTGCAAGACTAAAAACCCTTTTTACTGTACTTCCTCACTGCCTTTCCCTCTCTATCCTGCCTTTTGACTTTAGAGAAGTAACTAGAAACTTCTCTCTCTGGCTCTATAAAAGAACCTGATATCCAGACCCAGATGAGATGGTTACTTTGACAAATTAGTCTGCCATCTTCTTGGTCAACTGGCTTTCTGAATAAAGTCATATTCCTTGCCTCAACACAAAACGTGGTCCTGTTTTGTTGGATTAATTCCTGTTCCTCTTGTATTATTTGGCCTGTCGTGCAGCGAGCAGAGCAAGTTTGGACTTGATAACAAGCTGGGTCATCACACCTTCAGGAAAGTGTTCCCTGTCCTCCTGACACACATCCAGATTTCCCCACGAGAAGCCCCCAGGGCCACCCTGGACCCTTCTCACATCCTGCACCTCTGTTCCAGCATCTTTTAGGCTTTTTTTTTCTGCTGTTGTTTCTCCTTGGTTTTCTCTCCCACCAGTTCATAAGCTCCATGAGGGCAGGAAGCAAGCTGGCTTTCACTCAGTCACTGCATCCTTGGTTCTTCATGTAGTGCCTGGCATATACTAGATGCTTAAAGAGTATTTGCTGAATGAAGGAAAGGAGATCAAGCCTTGTGCCCTCTAAAATTAGAAGATGCTTCTTTGAAGAGAATGAGGCCCCCATCATCAGGAGCATTCAAGTACAACTGGATGCTTGTCTGGAGGGAACATATGTGTAGAGAGGAGTCAAGCATGAGATTCATGTACCAGATAAACTTTCAGGTCCCCTTTGATCCCAGGAAGCTTGAGACCAGGAAGCTTGAGACCTGGGAACCCATGATGAAGTGGCTGGCTGGCTGTTGTCTGACAGACCCATAATGACATCTGGCTCAAATCTAATTCACTTTTTAATCTTCCTTTATAGTTGCAATATTTAAGTCTAAGCATTTATTTTATGATTAGTGTAGTGCTGTGCTCAGTCATGTAAGACTCTTTCTGACCCTCTGGACTGTAGCCCAGCAAGCTCTGTCCATACAGTTTTCCAGGCAATAATGGGTTGCCATTTCCTTCTCCAGAGGAGTCTTCCTGATCCAGGGACTGAACCCGCGTCTTTTGCATCTCCTACACTGGCAGGTGGATTCTGGGAAGCCCTTCTAATTGACCTTTTAAAATATGAATGTTGATTTCATTTTCCTCTCCACTATTCATTTTCTCATCTTAAAAACGGGATGATAATAATCACACCCCAACCCATGGGATTACTGTGTGTATAAAAATGCTGTCCTACTGTCCTCACCTGGGTTTCCTAGAAGCAGAGCCTGGGAGAGGCTTCTTGAAAACTTGATTTATTAGAGGCATGTTCTCGGGAAAAGCACGGGTGGAAGGGTGGAGTTGTGTTGAAGAACACAGGTGGGAAAGAGACAAAAAGTAATGAAAGGATGTGGTCTTGGCTGCTGATTTAACCTGTTCCCTTGGGGATCTCTGAAGCATGAATTGTATCATCTTTCAACAAGAGGGCTGACTCTCTGTAACCCAGATGAGGCAGAAGTCTTCGGTTATTGGGTGCTTTGAGGGGGACCTGACCTCCAAAGCAAACAACTTCCATTTGGCCGAGGACAAGAAGAGGGCAGCTAGATTTTAGAAGCCAATCCTGGGATTTCCCCGGTGGTCAGTAGTTAAGACTCTGTGTTGTCAATGCAGGGGGTCTGGGTTGGATCTGTTTAGAGAAATACGATCCCACATGCCATGTGGTGTGGCCAAAATATACTTTTTTTTTTAAACAAAAGGGAAAAGGATAATGAATAACATACCCTTAAATATGATTTTAAAAATAAATTTTTAAAGACGCCAAGGGCACCAGTGGGCGTGAAGGAGACCTGGGTGGGTTCCGGAAATCTCCATTGTACATATTCATGGTCACTGGAATGGGAAGGGCTTGACCTTGGTATCCTATCATGTTGTCAAGGAAGTGGAACCTTCCAAAGTTTCAGCGACTTGTCCAGAGCCTAGTTCATCCAAGAGTGGGAGTAAACCTTGAACCTAGGGTGTCTGCCTCCAAATCTCTTGTCCTTTCAACAATCCTGCTCCCAAGGCCGAGGCTCCCCTGGCTGGGGAAGGGGATTTGGCCAGTGGGGGATCTGGGAGCCCCCCAGAACCTGGAAGGAAAGGAGCTCCCGCCCCAAATACTTAGCATCAGGGTGTCAACCAGTCTCGGTAGGGCTCTGGCAAACTCACTCCTTCTGGTTCCCACAAAGGAAGTAGACATAGTCTGGTGAGTGAAAGCTGCTAGTAATAAAAGCCTGCCTGAGCCCCCACTGAAGTGCAAAGGGGACTGACTGACTATGTAAACCACAGACATTTCCTGGCTGCAGGGAGAGAAATCAAGCCCGGGGCTAGCAGGCTTCCTGCACACACGGACATCTAGGTGCACACCCACCTACAGCACACAAGCATGCACACAGCACACACAGTTGAACACCAAGATGCCTCTTCAGGCACCTCCCTTGTAGGCAGGCTCACGGCCACCCGCAAGAACCCACTCCCTCACACTCAGCCCTGCAGCCGCACGCACTGAAACACGAACTCGCATACCTACATGTGCAGACACAAAGTTACAACACTGAGCCAGCTACCAATATGCTTCCCCACCTCACCCCCATCACAGGTGCACAGTCAACAGAACATAGGAATGTACACACAGCCACACACGCATGTGACTATCAGGATCACTCAAGGAGTCACACATACTCTAGAGCATATTCTCTCAGTGATCAGATATCCATTGTGCAGTGGATATCAATGGTAAATAATCCACCTGCCAATATGCAAGATGACAGAGATGTGGGTTCGATCCCTGGGCAGGGAAGAGCCCTTGGAGGAGGAAATGGCAACCCACTCCAGTATTCTTGCCTGGGAAATCCCATGAACAGAGGAGCCTGGTAGGCTATAGTGATGGAGGAACGAAGAGCTGGCCATGGCTAAATGACTGAGCACCCACCTCCCTTCCCCGCCCCCCCAACACCAATTTGTCTAGATATGGAGGTATATGGACACACGGATACTTGTTCAAGTATCTACACACACACATACACACACACACACACACACACACACATACACTCAAGCATAAACACAGACACAAAGACAGACACCCACATGCACACACCATAGATAACCAATACACATGACCATTTTCCCCCACTGCTTTATTGAGATACAATTGACCACACACAATCTGATTTCTCCATGAGTGAAAATGACAAGCGGTGTAGTTTCTTGAAACAGCTTGCCTCGGTGTTCTCTCCCTGCCGTCCCCTCCCTCACCCTTTCTGCCACTTGTGCTCTCCTTTCCCCTTTCATCTCTCCCCTCCTTCTCTCTTCTCCCAAAGTCTGTGTGTATGCTCAGAAGCTCAGTCATGTCCTACTCTTTGTGACCCTATGGACTGGAGCCCAACAGTCTCCTCTGTCCAAGGGATTCCCCAGGCAAGAATACTGCAGTGGGGTGCCATTTCCTCCTCCAAGGGCTCTCCCCTGCCCAAGGACCGAACTTGAGTCTCCCAAGTCTCCTGCATCAGCAGGCAGATTCTTTACCACTAGCACCACCTGGGAAGTCCCCTTCTCCAAGTCTGTCTCCTAGTTTTCTCACTAGATGGGTGGCTACATCCCTGTTACAGCTGTAAGAAATTCAACCTGAAAATCCTGTGGACCTGGATTTCTTTCTTCCCTCTGTTGCTCCAACACTTTTTCTTGCTTTCTCTCATTTTTAAAAATTGAAGTACAGTTGATTTACAATATTGTGCTAGTTTCATGTGTACAGTAAAGTGACTCAGTCATATATTTATATATATATACATATATTGTTTTTCAGATTTCCCTTCTGTTATACAATGGTTATTACAAGATAATGAATAGTGTAGTTCCCTGTGCTATACAGTAAATCTTTATGGTTTATCTATTTTATATATAGCAGTGTATATCTGTTAATCCTGTCTTCCTAATTTATCTCTTCCCACCTTCTTTCCCCTTTGCTAACCATAAGTTTGTTTTCTATGTCTGTAAGTCTGTGTCTGTTTTGTAAATGAATTTATTAGTGTAGTTTTTAGAGCCCCCATATAAGTAATATGATATAATATTTGTCTTTCTGTGTCTGACTTACTTTACTTCGTTTGATAATCTCTAGGTTTATCCATGTTGCTGCAAATAGCATTATTTCATTCTTTTTTTAGCTGCATAATATTCCATTCTATGTATTTACCATATCTTCTTTACCCATTCCTCTGTTTATGGACACTTAATCAACCCTTTTTCTTTTGCTCAGATCAACCTGACTGCCTTTAGCTGAGGGTAGGGCCAGATGCTGATGATCTCAGAGGGGGCAGATGCAGAGTGGGAAGGAAGAGTAAAATCTGTCCTGGAATCCATAACTTGAAGAATTTGGTTGAAAAGCTAGATGGACAAGGAAAGGATCTAGTCTTTGGTTACAGGTTGCACCCTTTACCCCAACTATCTGACCCAATCCCCTCTCCTTAGGAAGAAAGGCTTGAGGTTAGGGAATAGATAGAAACTTGCTTAAGCATGGACTTGAACCCAGGTCTCTGTATCCTGTTCTAAGCAGTTTTCCTCACACCAGCCACACCAACTCACAGTTTAATGGCTGGATGATAAAGATGCTGGTGGTGGTGATGGTGGTTGTGGCAATGTTTATGATGGTTGTGATAATGATGGTGATGGTGATGACGGTGATGGGGTGATGATTATGATGGAATTATTGGTAGTGATGAGGGAATCGACTCACACACAGTACCTACTCATGCCAGGCTCTGCTCTCCACTCTTAGATAAATTATTACTTTCACTTTGTCCATGAGGCAGCTAAGGCATGAAAAGGTGACATCACTCGCTCAAGATCACACAGTAAGGACACCTGGGAAACTCAGAGAAGACATTGCCTTGACTCATGAATGCCCCATAGGCAGGACGCCAGAGCAAAGAGGGCCTGGGGAGACCCATCCACTCTCTGGGGTCACTGTACAGATGGGGCATCTGGAGCCCAGAGAAGGGGCCCTCCTCAGGTCACACAGCAAGAGTCTCCTTTAGGGAGAGTTCCAAGGCTGATGATCAACCAAGCCAGGACTCTCCAAAATGGAGAGTCTCACTACAGAGAGAAAAAACTCATAGTTTCAGTCAACTGCAGGCTGTCTTTGAGTATTGACAGCCTCTAGAAATGATCCATGATCAGTTTTGTTCAGGACCCAGCACATGCAGTGTACAGTGTGGGGAGAGACCCACTGCCATAGTAAGTATTAAATATGAGGGGCTTCCCAGGTGGTCCAGGGTTAAGACTCCAAGCTTCCACTGCAGGGGCACGGGTTTGATCTCTGGTCGGGGAACTAGGATCCTACATGCCATGTGGCATCGCCAAAAAAAAAAGAAAATGGAGGTCATCTCCTCCTCACCCCACCTTCTGCTTTCGGTACAAAAAGAGACACAGGACTGGACACTTGGGTAGCTTGGTTTTGCCTATGGCAATGATTTGAGATGACCCAAGATGCCCATCCCCCTGCCCCTGTTTCTTCCCAATCGCCCTTTCAATTTCTGACATTCCACCATGTGAGTTTCATTCCTGTGTCCTGATAACCATCACAACCGTCATACATGGACAGGCGCCTCACATATCTCATCTCATTGGCTCCTGGGAGGGAGGCTTCCTCCTTATCCAGATGTGGAGACTGATCCTGGGAACGGCTGCTTCCTGACCAAAGATCCCAGCTAGTAATGGCCCAGCCAAGATGGCCACCCAGGTTTGTTAGAATTTAGGACCTTCCCTATGTACTGGAGCAGCCACTGGTAACTTGGGGTCCTCCCGGCTATGACTTCTGCCTCTAAAAGTAGAGTAGAATGGACTTTTCATGTGGGATGCCTCTAGGCCTGTGAGCCTGGGAGCATGAAGGTGAAGCACTGGAGGAACTATGAAGCTGTCTGATAAGGCAGACAGAGCCAGGCTCAGAGCAGGGCAGGGACCTCCTGACAGCGCTGCAAAGCAGAAAAACAGACCAGGCTCCCAGCGCCTGGTTTGACAGCCCACAGGTCAAAAGCCAGGAGCACTGGAGACAGATTTGAATCAATTTTCTTATCTAAAGAAGGGTTTTTGTTTGGTTTTTAATTTTAAAAAATCTAAAAACTACTACCACTCTCTCTTGAGAGTCCCTTGGACTGCAAGGAGATCAAACCAGTCCATTCTAAAGGAAATCAATCCTAAATATTCATTGGAAGGGCTGGTACTGAAGCAGAAGCTCCAATACTTTGGCCATCTGATGTGAAGAATTGACTCATTGAAAAAGATGCCAATGCTAGGAAAGATTGAAGGCAGGAAGAGAAGGGGATGACAGAGGGTGAGATGGTTGGATGGCATCACCGACTCAATGGGCATAGTTTGAGCAAACTCTGGGAGAGAGTGAAGGACAGGGAAGCCTGGTGTGCTGTAGTCCAGGGGGGTCACAAAGAGTCAGACACGACTGAGCGAGTGAGAAAGTACTTACAATAAGCACTGGGTCAGGGACACATCTGAGGCAGAGGGAAGAGCAGGTGCAAATGCCCAGGTTTGGATTCTACTCGACCTGTTTGAGAAACAGCACAGAGGAGAGGGTGTCTGGAGCCTTAGGGGGCCCAGGAAGAGTGGTGAGGGACCAGGCAGCCAGGTTGTGCCTGAGCTGAGATCTGCAGGGTGAGGAGGGGAGCAGAGGGAATTAGCATGACTTACTGGGGGGACCTCATGCCCACTGGGTTTAGTGACTCAAGAATTCAAAGAATAACTTTATATAATTGACCATAGGAGCTCACATTTATTAGGTGCCTTACTATATTTGTGGCTTCCCTGGTGGCTCAGATGGTTAAGAGTCTGCCTACAATGTGGGAGACCTGGGTTCAATCCCTGGGTCAGGAAGATCTCCTGGAGAAGGAAATGGCAACCCACTCCAGTATTCTCGCCTGGAAAATCCCATGGACAGAGAAGCCTGGTAGGCTACAGTCCATGGAGTTGCGAAGAGTCAGCCATGACTGAGTGGCTTCACTTTCACTTTATTATATTTAGAACCTTTTTTATATGAACATTTTTTATTCTAACATACCCCTGGGAGGTAGAGATAATTATCCACATTTTATAGATAACTATCTATAAAAGAATAGATAAGTATAGGACAGAAAATTTAAGTGATTCTTTTTCACCTCAAGGTCACCTGGCTTGTGGAATTTCAGGAACAAAAACTGAACCAGAGCTGATCCCAGGCTTGGTCTATTACACATTTTTTTTCCTAATGCCCAGGACATAACGTTCATTCAGACTCTTGAGAAGACCCAGGACATTAGTGTTTTATTTTATTTTTTTGACATTAGCGTTTTAAAGTTGAGTTTTTATTTATGTGCTTAATTTGAAAAATAGAGAAGATATTCTCAGGGAATAACAATCCTGAAATATACAAGGGCTTAAGTGGATTATTTCTTTGACCTTTTTTGAAAGTTGAGAGGAACACACTTTTAACATGGTGGAATGTAGCTTTATTAGTTTTGGTTGCGAATATAAAATTTTATTTCAACTGGTAGAATTCTTTGGCCCTGGAAGCACTGACAGTTTTCAAAAATGAACCCAAGAGCCTTAAAAAACTTGGCCTTCTCCCTGTTTCTGCCTTTTGAAATTAGATATATGTAAATGCCAGAGGTGGAATTTAACATCATTAGAAAACAAATGACTTCCAAGTACCAAACCAAGTAAAAAGGATATTTCCTTGCCTGGAGATGATGATTTTAATAGCATTTCCTTGGTTCAATAAAGGAAGGAGAAGCTGATGGGCCTTTAAGGAGCCAAGTCAGCCTCTGGTCTCCTGGGCTTGTCGATTCCTCCCATCTTATTTATTGTCCAACTGGAAGGAAAGCAATTATCTGATGCCAGTCCTAAGCCAGAAAGCCTTTTTTTCCTTCCTTCTCTCCCTCCCTCCCCCCACTTCCTTGCCTCAGTAGGGGAGGAAAGCACTGTTCCTTTACCCTCTTCTGTTCTGTTAATGAAGCCTACAAATTAAACTGACAAAGACAGATTAACTGGAGAAAAAGGCATGTGCTCCTATATTGATGCTAATATTTTTACATATGTGGGGGCGTCACAGGAAACATAAAAGTGAAAACCCAAAGAAGGGATTAGACCTGGGGTCTTACCCACCATTTTAGCAAAGGGCAATAAATGGTGTAGAAGTGACCAGACAAAAGAAAAGGAGTTCGGGCTACTAGGGGTGGTAAATTGTGGGAAGCTAATGGAAGAGAAGTGTTATTTGAGTCAGGTTGTTTTGTTTCTGCAGACTCACCTGATCGCTGGTGATAAAGGCTGCTCTCCTCCTCCTGGTATGAGTGGGGGTTGGAGGCGGGAGAAGTGGACCTTCCCAAGGAGAATTTATGTCACCATTATGAAGAGAAATTTATGCCCTGCTTTTAGGCCCAAAGGTAAGGTGGGAAAGTGGTAGCAGAGAGTTTTTCCTGTGTCTGCTTCTTCCCAATTACCTTCAGCTCCAAATAGTCTTTATGCCAAAGGGACATATTTTGGGGATGGTGTATTTTTTTAAATTGTTTTGTTTGATAAGAAGAGAACTTTGTTCACATAAATGCTCTATCATTTTTTACTTTATTTTATTTTATTGGCCATGCCACGCAGCATGTGGGATCTTAGCTTCCTGACCAGGGATCAATCTCACGCCCCTTGCACTGGGAGCACAGAGACTTAACCACCAGGTGTTGGGGGTGGGGAGGGTGGCAAGTTCCGTTTCCCTTAATCCCTCTCTCTCCCCCTTCCTTCCTTCTTTCTCTCCTCCCCTCCTTCCTTTTTGACTCCTCTCTCCTTCCTTCCCTTGTGACTTTACTTCTCAGTGACAGTGATAGCAGGAGTGGGACTGACCCCTCCAAGGCCAACTCCATCCCGCCATCCTCTGTCCCCTGGGACGATCACTCCAGAGGCTCCCTTCTGTGGACAGGATAAAAGGCAAATTCTTGGTCTCTGTCTTCCAAGCCTCTCCACCATGGCCTCTAAGCTTCGGGCTGGTGGCCCCGTGGCTCCGGGGGAGGACCTTGCCTGTCCCATCCTCTGTCATTTGCATGAGCGCCTCTCCTTCCTGTTCCCATCCTCCCCGCTGCCCTCCTGCACCCCCACTTCCTCGAAGACTCAGTACTCGGCCTCACCTGCTTCTCCTAACTTGACTATTTCTGGAAGCTGCTGTAGAACACTTTCCCCTTCTGGCCCCGAGAGTTTCCCCTCCTGTCTGGGGCTTGAGGAGCACGTGAGAGAAGAAGGAATGAAACAGAGCTCAGAAGAGTTCTAGTAGGTAATTTTGAGGAAGTCACTCCCCCGTAGTCTGGAACTCATTTCCTCATCTGTAAATTGAAGGGCACGGCTGGCTATCTCCTGGGGCTCCAGGGCCCTGTGTGTCTCTGGTCCTGGAGAAGTTTCCCATTTCCTTGAGCTGGGATTTCTGTGGGTCGGGCTCAGAAAACTCCGCAGACCCTGGTCTTCCCCCCACCCCCTCCCGCTCACCCCCAGGACGCCCCTGCTGAGAAGCTCTTCCCCACAAAAGCCTCCAGCAGACGATTTTACATCCACTGAAATGGACTGATGTGGCTTGTAGCTACACAAAGTTCTGTTCCTACAGTTATGATAAGTGCTACATAGGGGACACCTGTGAACTCTGACCCAGTGACATTTCACTCGGCCCTTAGCCAGGTGTAAAAATAGAAGAAGAAGATGTGTTTTTTCCTGTTTATCTGCAGGCGTTCCTGCAAACTCAAGATACCAATCCTTTTTTGTTTTCTACCTTGCAAACATCTCGCAATTTCTGGTTTGCCCATTAATTCATCGTGGCATCTTTCCAGTATGTGTTGTATTTTGATGTAGTTAAATTTACTTATATTTTTCTTTAAGGTCAGTGTTCTGTGTGTGTGTGTGTTTAAATAAACACTTACCTATTCTGAAGTAATAATGGTATTTTCCTCTGAAGGTTTAGTTTCTCTTTTCCTTTAGGTCAGTTACCCATGTGTTATGTGGTATGTATGTGTTAGGAATCTAATTTTGCTTTTTATATGGATTGCTCAGAAACACTTTTTAAAATTGTGATAAAAGTTGTAACATAAAATTCACATTCAAAATGGGTAAGCTGTGTTTAAGCGCACAGTTCAGGGCATTTAATGCATTCACTGTGCTGTGGAACTCTCAGCCCTGTCTATTTCCATAGTGTTCTTCATCAGCCCAAGAGGAAACCAAGTACCCACTTGGGAGTCACTTCCATGCCCCCTCCCCCAGCCCCTGGAAACCATTTATCTGCTTTCTATCTCTATGAATTTGCCTGTTTTGGATATTTCCATAAAATTGAGTCATACAATACATGACCTTTTGTGTCCGGTTTCTTTCACTTAGCATAATGTTTTCAAGGTTCATCCACGTGGTAACATGAATCAGTATTTCATTCCTTTTTATGCCAAATAATATTCCATTGTATGGATGTACCATGTTTTCTTCATCCAGTCATTGCTTGAAGGACACTTGGATTGTTTCTGCTTTTCTGCTGTTATAAATAGCGATGCTATGAACATTCCTGGGCAAGTTTTTGTTTGCCCACCTGTTTCCAATTCTTTTGGGCTCAGCAATACTCTCTGAAGTCTATTCTTTCTCCGCTGATCTGTAGCCCCATTTTTGGCCTACAATGAGTTTCCACATGTGTGTGGGTCTCTTTCTAGGCTCCTTATTTCATTCCCTTAGTCCAATAATCCATCCTGGCACCAATCCTATGCTGTTAAGAGTTTCATGGTGTGTCTTGATATCTGGCTGAACAACAGCCCACCTCTCACCTTCCTGCTTAGTCAAGACTGTCTTTGTTAAACTTGGCCCTTTGCTCTTCCATTCAGGTTTTAAGAGCAGTTATGACCAACTTAGGCAGCATATTAAAAAGCAGAGACCTTACTTTGTCAACAAAGGTCTGTCTAGTCAAGGCTATGGTTTTTCCAGTAGTCATGTATGGATGTGAGAGTTGGACTATGAAGAAAGCTGAGTGCTGAAGAACTGATGCTTTTGAACTGTGCTATTGGAGAAGACTCTTGAGAGTCCCTTGGACTGCAAGGCAATCTAACCAGTCCATCCTAAAGATCAGTCCTGGGTGTTCATTGGAAAGACTGATGTTGAAGTAGAAACTCCAATACTTTGGCCACCTGATGTGAAGAGCTAACTCATTTGAAAAGACCCTGATGCTGAGAAAGATTGAGGGCAGGAGGAGAAGGGGATGACAGAGGGTGAGATGGTTGGATGGCATCACTGACTCAATGGACATGGATCTGGGTAGACTCCGGCAGTTGGTAATGGACAGGGAGGCCTGGCGTGCTGTGGTTCATGGGGTCACAAAGAGTCAGACACGACTGAGCGACTGAATTGAACTGCCAAGTTCCCCAAAACTCTGCTGGGATTTGTTTTGATCATATAGGTTGACTTGCAGAAAATGGCTCTCTGTGATGCTGAAGCTTTCCAGCACACACTCGTGGCTCTTTCTCCTCCCCCCTAAAGACTGGGGCTCAGCTTCGGTCACTCTCCCCTAAGTCTTTACCTAGTGAACTCCTCCTTCTTCTGGTCTCAGGGTCCCCTGCAACCCCTCAGAGCCCTGATCACGATGGTCCCAAAATCATTCACTGGGTGGGTCTTGGTTTAATGTCTGGGCTGCAGCCATCTCCCAGGGCTATGATGCTACAAGATTACCTTGATATCCTCAGCTTGAAGATCAGGGACTGACAGATACTGAGATCCCAGGAAGTATTTGTTAAAAGAATGAGGAAGGCCTTCTGGATTCAGAGCACTTTGGTTAGACGGAGAGAGATGGGGAACAAAAGTTCCCTAACTTGCCTCTGCCTCAGCTTTCTTTTCTGGAAATCGGAGGATGTGATTAGCATGTGCAAAGGATGACAGGAGCTGAAGTATTCCAGAGGCACCTGGAGCAATCAATGCCTGGCAAACCATCAGGGCTACCTGTGCTTACCTGCCTCATCCCTCCCCTCTGTCAATATTCAGCCTCACACTCCTGTGATTCCAAAGCCCTTTCCGCAACATCATCCCATTTTGATTTTGCCTCTCCCATGAGCTAGTCACCTTATTCCCTTTCAGCATATGACGCAAAGTAGTCTCAGACGGGAAGAATGACTCATCTAAGACCTTAAACCTAGTAGTCTTGACCCAAAGCTAATGTCTGTAATCTTGAAGGTGTTTTCCAGCTCAGCCATTTAGTCAGCAGAAGTGCCAGTTAGATTTTGAGAGCTATATGTGTGTGCATACGTGCTCAGTTGCTTTGGTCATCTGACTCTTTGCGACCCTATGGACCATAGCCCACCAGGCGCCTCTGTTCATGGGATTCTCCAGGCATGAATACCGGAGTGGGTTGCCATGCCCTCCTCCAAGGGATCTCCCTGACCCAAGGATCAAATGCAAGTCTCTAGGATTGTAGGCAGATTACTGCTGAGCCACTAGGGAAGAAGCCCTGAGAACTATATAGCTCTTCCCCAAACAAACAAACAAACAAAATCCAGATCCATAGAATTGACTTAAATTATTTTTATTTGATTGTCACTGAAATAAGTATAAACCTAAAATTAACCAAGAAGCTGTCATGCTCACACTTTATAAACCAACTGTAAAACCAAAACAAAATTTCTAAGTAGATATAAACACAACCTTAAAACCAATAAAATCCACAATAACAACATTAAAATAATGTGACTGGTGATGCGCTGCTGAAATCAAACCTCTTGCATTGATTGAGTTTAATAGTAGCGGAATGATGTTTTTACATGTTCCTTTTCCTGTGTCCTTATCTTTTGATTTTGATCACGATGAGCTATCATTTGAGCCACTTGAATTACTGTCATAGTTTTCTTAAAAAAAAACAAACTCACTTATTGTCCAGTTTGATGGACTGAACAATTCAAACAATGCATCCTTAGATGCAATAATAAAAACATGGGGAATGATGCACTTGGTATAACACCACTTGTATATTTACTGTGATACTCAGCACTAATGAACTATTACAAGTGAGTTCACCCAAGACAATAATGGAGCAGTTTGTGCTTTTGCAAAGGATCTATTGTGCTGATTGTCACGGAATGCCTCCTTCCTGAGCAATCATGTGGGGTTGATGATTCAATTCTCCCACCTTTAACTCCACTGGAACTGTAACAGGAGGGAAAGGGGCAGGGTTCAACTTTTGAAAGAATGACATAGCCCAAGGATACAACATAAACCGATTAGAATGGAATGAAACAAAAGTGGCAGACAAGACTAGACCTTAATTCTCAATCAACAAGTGAAATGACACACCCAGAGTTGCCAAGACAGTTCCACAGAACTGCTAAAAGACCAAGGAGTGGGCAATGGCCCAAATCCTGGAAATCTCCACCCCTTCCCCAAAATAGTTGGAATAATCCTCTCATTAGCATATGAAATTACCCAGCCTATAAAAAACCCAAATTTCCTGGCCCAGTTTGCCCTCTGCAGTGGCCCACACAGTCTGTGGAATGTGCTGCTTTCTATATCTGAATAAATCCACTTCTTACATATGACTTTCTCTCTCAGTGAATTCTTTCTGTGATGAGATATCAAAAACTTGAGCTTCACTAGGCCCTGAAACCAGGTACTGGGCGTTTTGGCTGGGTTTGAGACCCAGACAAGTGGGTTCAAGTCCCAATCTGGCGTAAACAGTTTCAGAACCATCAGGAAACTTCATCCTCCCAAGTTTCCAGAAGTCACTTGGCCTCCTGCAGCCTCTTACATCCTTCCAATATTTGGTCAGGGCTCTGTTCTTTTCTCATTAGCATGAAACAATTAAAATGATACATCATACTCAGGCTCTGCACCATTTTCACGGTGTCAAATTACAGTTTCAACTCATTAAAATATTTAAGAAGCTAATTTCTTAGCCCCTGAAGTTGAAGTTCAAAGGCCAAATAAAATTCTGAGTTTTGCACCAGCAAAATATATGGTCTGGAACCCAAGAAGTGAGATAATTGTTGTGGCTACCAGCATAGAACTAAGTCAGCCGGATATGCCTACATCAACTCACCAGAAGTGAAATGTAGTCACGCCTGGCTCAAACTTTGAAATAGATTTTTTTTTTCTAGTTCTGTTCTAAGATAATTCTAATGGAGAACCACAGGGCCTGCGCAGAATTCTGTTTGAGGACTCTGGGCCCCAAGACTACTAAGTCTGCGAACAAACCCTGGCAAGGGCCGGCGCTAGGTGCCCAGTGACCAGGCCCTCCCGTTCGGAGCTCAGGATGTGGGGGGCTCCGGCGAGAGCGGCTCCCGCCTGCCTGCCGGCCTATCGCTGGCATCTGCACCCTTCCTTCCCCAGGAAACAAACGGTGGATCAGACCTCCCAGGCTCTCCGCTTCCCTCGTGTCTGGCGGGGCTCCAGGGCTCCTGGGTGACAGACCCCACCTCACCCTCCGATGCTCCGGGTTCCCCCCCCCCCCGCCCCACGGCCACCCCCACCACGCGCAGGCCCAAGAAAGCAAAGAGGCCCAGCCACCTTCATCAGGGATTGTCTTTTCTTTTTTTTGCTGGTTTCAGGCTTTTTTCTGCCTGAGTGAAAATGAAACAAACACCCCCCTGCGCCGCCCTGCCACCAGCCACACACGCGCACCGGCACTCGCGCACTAGCGCGCCGGGCCTCCCAGCGGCCGTGTCCGGGGCGGGACCGGCTCTGCACAAACAGCCGCGGGCCGGGCCGAGCGGGGAGCGTGCCGCCCGCTGCCCAGCGCCCGCCGGCTCCCTCGCGCCCCTGCCCGCCGCCCCGGAGGAGCGCCCGGCGGCCGGCCGACGGGAGCGCGGGCGGCACACCCCGCCCCGGCACGCCCCGCGGGGCTCGGGCGGAGGCAGCGCGCCGACTGTTCGGGCAGCCGAGGACGCCGCCGGGGCCGGGAGCCGAGGCGCCGGCCAGCCCCCAGCGCGCCCCGCTTCTGCGGATCAGGTGGGTCCCGCGAGGCGCCGCCCGAGCCCCCTGAGGCCGCGAGCCCCCGGGCGGCCGGCGCCGGGTGGGGGCGGCGCGACGAGAGGACGGGCAGCCGCGCCGGCCCTGCCCTGTTGCTGCCCTGCCTGTGTCCCCGCTTTTGTTCTGATCGCTCCCGCGGTGCCCAACTCTGACCCCATCCCATCCCCTCTGTAGCCTCTCCCCAGCCTTCCAGACTCGCGCCTCCTGAAGGGCTGCGGGCAGGGCTTCCCACGGGGTCCGGCGGGTGGAGGCGGGAGAAGGCAGGTTCAGGGGGCGCAGGGCGGGACCACCGAGGAATTCTCGGAAGGAGGGAGGGCTCTGCCCCGTCTACGGGGCAGGAGGAGGGAAGGGGCGCCCTCGCCCTGGAGAGGGTGGCAAGAGGATCCCTCCGGGAAGAGGGCTTCTGGGAGGGCGAGGTAGGGGCGCAGGAACCCCTCAGAGCCGGGGCGCCGAGAGGGAGAGGTTGGGGAACTCAGAAAGCCAAGGACCAAGCCCAACACCCAGCACGGGGAAAGTTTCAAACGTAGTAACTTTGGCAGCTACGAGGCCGGAGGCGTCGGGGTGATGGGAGGCGATCGGGGCCCTTCCAGTCTTCAGACCACCGCGTTCCCACTCCGAAGGGCCACCACCCTGCGTTTGAAAATGGCAGAAAAGCAGCTAAACAGAATGATTGCACAAACTCTTGAAAGGCGTCCAAGAAACAGTAAAGTGGAAAAAAATGTCAGCACGCAAAGAGAGAAAGCAGAGCGACTTGAGATTCCCAGTCTTCCCGCGGGCCGGGGAGGGGAGGGACCGAGACGCGGAGGTTTGTCAGCCAGCGCGCTCCTCTCGGTGGAGGCGAGCCCCGAGCCCCTGCGGCGGCGTTGGTGGCTTTGCTGGTCGTTTGCGCTCCTCCTCCGGAGGCCTCGTGGCCTCCTCCGTTTACTTAGAGATGGGTGGGTCTTCTCCCCTTAGAAAGGGGCCGGAGGTGGGGCGGGGAGCATCTGGCCTCGCTGCTTCCTAGCTGGGAAACCCTTTCCCAGGGAGAGCCTCCGTTTCCGCGACCACGAAACAGAGACAGCTGTGAGTAAGAAAATGCCAAAGGCAGAGGGGCTGGGGTGGGTAGGGGGTCGCGTGTACCTGGGGGAAGGTTGTGGGTGTTCTGTGGTCCTTCTGCGCCTCTTGGGCTACACAAGTTCTTTCTTCCTGGGAGTCATTTCTGGGTCTTGCTTGCCTTCCCCACCACTTTGAGGGGGGAGCGGGCAGGTGCAGTTTCTTAGTTATTGTTACATGGAACAGGCGCACAATGACTGAACAAGCTAGCGCTGCAGACGACCCTCGGGTTCATCTGGTTAGGGCTATTTCAAACTTTGCCACTGAGAGGCCTAGAGTCCCGGCTCAAGGGGCACCATGGTGGGGGAGGGGAGCCTGGGCGGCAGGGCGCTGATCTTTCCCTTCCATCTTTCAGACAGAACCAGTTCAGGTCTGCCTTTGGCTTCTCTAGATACTGGGAAACCCCGGAGGCTGTTTTCAGTATCAGATTCTTGAGATCCAGTCTGATCTGGCCCCTTTTGGTGGAGCAACTGAATCTAGAGGTGTGCAAAGTGATTTGGGCAAGACCCACCATCGGCCAAGCCTTGTCTGGAAACCTGGGTCCTTAGTCCATTTGTCAGGAACGCCTTTTCCTGGCCCTGGTGGCTCTGAGCCACTGGCTCAGCTTTTAGCATCGGCCCACCCAGGCCCTAATTCCAGGACCCCTAGGGCTACCTCTCTACCCTCCGGGGAGAAACAGCCCTGGAGTCTCTTTAGGTAAGCTTTTCCAGGCCTTCAGCTAGCTTTTCACATGCAATTTGATTTCACAGGCTGAGGTCAAAAGAATTAGGTTCTCCAGAAACTAATCAGCACACTGCAGCTTGCTTAGCCCAGCCCAACGGGTATGAACCGACCTTATCGTTGAGGCTGTGTAGGCTGAGAGACCAAGTAACTTGCTGGTGGGTACTCAGTTCCTTGCAGCTGGGATTTAAAAGCAGCTCTGTCTGTCTCTAAGGCTTCTGCTCTTTGCATTGCATCATCTCTCCTGATGGCTAGAAACTGATTAATGGGCAATTGTCATGGAGATGGGGGCAAGGGTGAGGGGAGAATGACTGAAAGGGGGACTAGGTTAAGGAGGGGGCTGACATTTATATAGGTGCATTCATGGCATAAATATACTTGTATTTCAACTGAATGTTTTCTGCCCTGTGCATTCGTGGGCACTCAATCACTAAGTCGAATTGGACTCTTTTGCGACCCCATGGACTACATCGTGCCAGGCTCCCCTGTCCATGGGATTATCCAGGCAAGAATACTGGAATGGGTTGCCATTTCCTTCTCCAGGGGCTCTTCCTGACCCAGTGATTGAACTTCTTTACCACCGAGCCACCTTTTCTGCCCTGTATATTCTCATTATTTTAGTTTTTACTTTCTAGATACTTTACAATTATTTTCTTTGCCTAAGTTTTAACTAAAGTATAATTTTCATACAATAAAATTCACAGATTGTAAATGCTAGGTTTACCAAGTTTTGACAGTTGTTTGCACTCATGTAACCACCACCCAAAATGAGATATGAAATATTTGTATCATCCTAGAAGGTTCCCATTTGTAATGAATTTTCCTTCCACCCTTCCAAGCAACCAGTTGGTGATTTTCCTCATCGCTGATTAATTTTACCTGCTCTGGAACATCACATAAATGGAATTGTACTGTGTGTGTTTTTCATGTCTGGCTTATTTCACTCGATGTAGTGTTTGTTAAGTTCACCCATGTTGTTGTGCATATGAGTAGTTCCTTTTTAGTGCTGAGTAGTATTCCGTTTTATGGATGTACCATCATTGCATATTTATTCTCCTGTTGATGGATATTTGAATTATGTCCAATTTGGGCTATTATTTCTTAGAGAAATCTTTTGTGGTCATTTGTTATCACTTAGGAGTGAAACTGTGGGGTCATAGAGGGTGCCATTTTACATTCCCACAGCAATGTATAAGACATAATTATTCCACATCCTTGTCAAGATTTGGTATTGTCCATCTTTTTTGTTTTAGACTTTTTTAGTGCCTGGGTGGTAGTATTTTACACCTTCTATTTTTATGATGGAATTTTAAGAGTTCTTGGAGAACACAACATGATCAGGATGAAGAATATGAAATAAGATGCGAAGAGCCAACTCACTGGAAAAGACCCTGATGTTGAGAAAGACGGAAGGCAAGAGGAGAAGGGGCCAGCAGAGGATGAGATGGTTGGTCAGCATCACTGACTCAATGGCCATGAATCTGAGCAAACTTGGGGAGATAGTGAAGGACAGAGGAGCCTGGCGAGCTACAATCCCTGGAATTGCAAAGAGTCCCACACGACTTAGTGACTGAACAACAGCAACAACAATGGAGGCCATTATGAGGCATGACTCCAGAGGGAAGGGACCAAATGGTGGCTGGAATTGTGATTTTAGGAATAGGAATTTATGGGCTCAGGGAAGAGCTCTCTCTTGTCAGAACGGAGATTTAAAGATCTGGTCCTTGTACTCTATAAATAGGCAAGTTGACTCCTGCTCCTGGCTTTAAATGCTGCCTCTATAACCATCATCTTTATCTCCAGTTCAGATCTCTATTGTAGGTCCCCAGTTCACATAGTTAACTGCCCTTTGGGTATCTCTTCTTGGATGTCCCAAAGGCAATGCAGACTGGACAAATCCAGAATAGAATTCATTATCTCCTGTTGGCTTTCTGTCTTGGGTTACTGAATGAATAATGGTGCCACTAGTGGAGAGAATACGGAAAGAGGAATGTTTGAGGTTGAGCAGCAAGGTACTGAATTTAGCTCCAAGCTAACTGGTGTGGAGCAATCTAGGAAGATAAGGACTGGATGGCACTGAGCAATTAGGAGATTACTGGAATATACTGTGAGTCGTTTTGGTGGAGTGGAGGGCAGGTAAGCTAGATTGCTGGTAGGTGATAGAGAAAGAAGTGGAGATGGCAAGTAGAGTCAACTCTTCGAGAAGTTTGTTTGAGAAAGTCAGGGAAGCGATTGAGCGATAGTTGAAGGAAGACAGGGTGAAGACAAGGATTTTAGATGGAAAAGACAAGTAAAATATAAGCTCAGGGGAAGGATTCAGTCCAGGAGAAGGAAGGGATGGCTGATAGAGTGAGGTACTGGGAGGAGTAGGAGGGAGTGAGTAAGGTTGGCTTTGAAAAAGTTGGAGAAGTTTCATCAACTACAAAATTCTGTCGATCCTCCATGTGCACAACTCCTAATCATGACATGTGAGGTTCTTCACCGTCTGTTCCCTTCTTGTCTCATATATATAGCATATATCAGTTTTGGCTGCAGTTAATGCTGCATAACAAACATCCTCCCACCACTGACTCTTAGTTTATGACCACAAAGGTTTCTTTATTGCTCATGCTACATGTCAGCTGGAAGGCGGTCAAGACTACATGGTTTTCTAAATTTGCCCTGGGTTCCAGCCAGGCAGAGTGTCTGCTCTGTGTATCCTCTCCTCCCAGAACCCAGGCTAAAGTTGCTGCTTCTACCTGATATATGTTATTTTATGGTGAGAGCTGGAGGAAGAAAGAGATGATGTGACGCTTCTTAAAGTTGCTGCACTGGCGCATGATCACTTCTATCCATATTCCGTTGGTCAAAGACAGTCATGTGGCCAAGTCTAGAGTCAATGGGGTGGAGATATATGCTCTGCCTATTGGTCCAGAATGGATGCTTGGGATCAGCAATGCAACTGACCACATATATTTATTAGAAACCCCTTCAAACGGATCTGCACCTGTCTTGAACTCTCCAAACTAATCTTCGTTGCACTACTGCTCCTCGGCTCCACTGTCCCCCTTTTCTCAAGTGTGGCAATAACCTTTCAAGTCTTTATACCCCTCTTTCTGGACACCATCATTCTCCCGCAGCCCCCTCAACTTAATATAGTTGAGGTAATTGCACCTCTTTACCAGTTCTGCAGAGAGTCCCTTTACTTCCAACCCAACTGCCCCTGCTGAGTTGGCATGCAAGCCTCTTTAACTGAGAGCCCTGCTGCCGGGCACTCCCTGTTCTCTGCTCTAAACTAGTACCCTCCCGCATGCCCTCTCCCAGCAACCCAAGTCCTCTTTCTAGATACCAGGTGATTGGCATCGTCCATCTTTCCAAGGCTCCCCTCTGCTCTCAGGATAAAGCATAGATTCCTCTAGGTGATATGCAAGGTCTTGCATGAGCTACTCCCTGAAGCTCTCATCATCTTCACCACCCCACCTCTTGGAACTTCTGCTCCAGCCTCAGGGAACTACTGTAATTCCTGAAACTCTCTCCTGGTTTGGTACCTCTGGGTTTTTTCCCATGCTGCTGCTTCTGCTTAGAGCACCCTTCCCTCCTCCTCCAAAAACCTACTCATCCTTCAAGACTCAGCTTAATCATCTCTAAGATGCCAATCTCTTCTTTCTGCCCCTTGACCCTGCCATGAATTAGGCACTTCCCCACATGGATCCCTGGGCATCTTGCAGTGTGCACTCAGTTCTGTCACATGTCATATTTTTCCCCTCCTTGACCACCAACTAACTGCTGGAGCCCACTGTGCGTGTGGCCACAGTGCTCTTTGCCTGGCTCACCCTGCTGGCTGAGAGTGACCTCCACTCCTGAGTTTGTGCCTCTACTGCCTGGTAGACCTAGAACAAAATACCTCCCCTCTGAGCCTGGGCTGAAAGCGCTGCTGATAAAAAGCTTCATGCTCGCTCCTGCAAGAGGGAGGCCAGGTAGGTCAGACTGGGAAATCAAAGAGTAATGAAGCTTTGGACCATGGACTGAAGGCAAGGGGGTCATCATATAGTATACTGAACCCAGAATTATTTATGAAATTCTTTGCAGTTCTAAAAAGAGGAAGTAAAAGTATGTCATAGAAATCTCCAGACAAAGAGCTGGTCTGCTCAGCTTGTTGCAATGGGGGGTGGAGGCGCCAGACCCTCGGCTACCTCTGGTCAGACCTGGCTGCGGCTCTTGCTGGCACTGTGCTCCAATTTTGTTGCCAAATAGAGTTTCCTAAAGGAGAGGTGGTGAGGTAGCAGGGTGGGGACCCAAGGTGGTGTGTTTACATGTTGTGTCCGTGGGGAGACTGCGTGTAGCGGTTCTCCAGGAATCTGGGTGTAAGGGCGCATGCTTCCTGCAGGGTGTGTCTCAGGCCGTGTGTTGTGGCCAGATGTGAACGGCAGGAAAAAGCATGGAGTTGCCACCTGGACCGGGTCCTAACTGGAGAGTGAGTGTTCTGAGACAGAGAGGGCACATGTGGAAAGGCAGAGGAAGAGAGGGTGTCTAGAAGGATATGGTCAAGAGGGTTGCCTGGCTGAGAGGTTGAGTAGAGGGCTGGGCCCTGGAAGGGGTCAGCTGGTTGTGGGTTGACTGCAGGACCCTGGTGGGAATACTCTAGCGTTGTTCTTCCTTGAGTTCTCTACACGAATGGCGGGTTAGATAAGTGAGATCGTATATCCACCTTGCTTGAGGCTCACGAAAGCCCTGTGAAGCTGGCAAAGCAGGAATTATCCCCCCATTTTACGTATGGGGAAACTGAGGCTTAGAGTTTTGATCTTTTGGCCAAAGGCTCTCAAGAACGAAGTGAAAGAACTGAGGCATGAAAGCCCAATCCTCACTCCAAACATAGTTTGACTTGGAGATCCTGGTGGGCTGTGGGCAGGGGGAGTGAAGGTGATTCTAAAGGAAGGGGAGGGGGCAGGCTGGGGAGGAGATCCATGCCCAGCCCAAGAGAGGGCTCCTGCCTGGCACTGCCCAGCCTGGAATTAGCCAGAGTGCAAAGTAGCTGCTGGAAGAGGGTGGAGAGAGAGGCCAAGTCTTGTGATGAGTACTTAATGAAAGTTTCCAACTCCATCCCAGTCTGGGTGTCTTATCCTTCAGAGCCTTACTTTAACATGCCCTGGTCTTGGCCACACGAGGTGGGTAAGAGTGAGGTCACTGAAAAGAGCTCTGGGCTGAAAGTAAGCTGGTCTTGCCCCACGGGTCATGGAGACTGTCGGAGCCTCAGTTTCCCTGTTAACAAAATGGTTTGAGGCTGTGATCCAGGAAACTTCTCTTTGAGCACTATCTGCTGTTAAAACAAAAGGCAGATAAGTCCAAACGCACAGGAAATGAACATTCAAACTAAAAATGTGCCAGGGAGAAGTAGCTGCTGAAGTGTACAGAGAGATCCCGAGCTTTGAGCCTCCCCACCTGTGAGTTTGGGTACCAGAAACTGTGGTTCTGAAAGATGCACCTCTTGCCAAGATTCATGCTTTGAATCAGATCTTATCCAACATTCATCGGGCTGCCAGATCTTCATTCACTCCTAGTCAAAGCATCTGTGCTAGACACACCTGAGATCAGCAGTAAACAGAGAGGTACAGTCCCTCCCATGCCTCCCCTGCAGAGGTGGGAGTCAGCTTGGGAGACAGTCATTAAATAGCCAATTGCACAGAGGGAGCCGTGAAGGAGAAGCATGGGAGGCAAGGGTGGGTGGGCAGGAGGCAGGGGTCTGTACCTGTCAGGGCAAGTGATCAGGAAGGGCTTCCTGGAGGAAGTGACCTTCCAACTGTGGCCTGCAAGATTTGGAGGCTGAGAAACAGTCATCCTCATCTTCTCCAGGGCTGTTCCCGAATCCAGATGGCCCTGGTGTCTGGAGGGGCACTGAGGGGGTCAGCTGCCCAGCAGGGTGACGCTGTATTTGGCAGCATCTATGTGCAGAGGCGCAGCTGTCCTTTCTCCTCTGTCAGGGAAACCACGAGTCCTCAAGTGGCCGGCCAGCTGTCCCCAGGAGGAACTTGCCTGGCATTTGCAGGGAAAGACAAGATACTTAACAAAATCAATGGTGAGGTTTACTTTAAGGGGAACATGGCCCCCCGGAGAGCAGGCACAGGGGTCTGGATGCTCTAGGTTGATATATGGTTGTCTGTACATTGGTGTTTTGTATGGCAAACTATTTTCACATGTTAGCCAGAGCTGTGCAGAGGGAGGTGGAGTTATATCCCTGTGTGCAAATTAATTGAGTGCTTAGGAATTCATTCCCTGGCATGAAAAATCTCCCTGAATGTTTGAGCCTGATGTATTGAGAAGTGCAGGAGAATCCGTGGCTGCAAGCAAGGGATGAAGCTTCTAGCTCACTGAGGCAGAGGAGGGGTGCATTGGAAGGATTTTTTGCTATTGCTCACAGTATCCCTGGGGAAGCTGGAAAAGCAAGCTGCCCAGAACTAGTAGAGGTTGGGCAACAGACAGCACACTTAGGGTCTCCCAACAGGAGCTAATTGTAGTTTTTGCTGCCACTGGAGCTGCTGTACCATTTCACTGGCATCTGAGCCTCTGTGCTGCTTCTTTAGGACACAAAGCTACTAAGTGACCAGGCTGAGGTCACTCTCCTCTGTTCCAAGTGCAGATGAAAGGCCAGGGGGATGGTCTAGGTCATTCCATTCTGGTGGAGGAAGAAGGGTCCTGATGCTAAGCTGAGAAATCACAAAATGCCCCCAAGCTGCCACAGATGGGGATCCAGTAGTGCCATGGAATCCTACATGTCTAAGCAGAGTCACAGGGCCACAGCTACCAGAGGGAAAAGTGTTCCGGGGAGCTTTCAGAGGGGCAGCTTGGCCTTGGTCAAGTTATGGAGCCCCGGAGCCTCAGTGTTCCCATGTGTAAAATGGGTCGATGTGGATTTATGAGATAATCTATGTGTCTAGTGCCTGACTTGGTGCTAATGAGTGGCAACTACTGTTACCATTATTTTTAGTAGAAGTAACAATAACTTCATTCTGCTGTTACCAGCGCAGTTGTATTCCTGAAGGAAGAAACTCGACATATGAAAATCTAGAGGAATTAAGAAGTGACCACACACATATATACAAACAGGTTCTCTGCAGGGTGTTCCTTTAAATTTTTACCTTCACAATAGACTTATAATAAGATTTAACGGGTCAAATAAATAAACAAACAAAGGAAGGAATGAATCACCATCTATGGCCCCTCCTTAAATACTACTGTTGAAGAGAGCAGTTTTTTTTTTCTGGGACTGACAGATCTGTTTGAAGATCCTGGACTGGCTTCCTCACTGTGGAAGCCTTAAAAAAGGAAGAGGGAAGTTGACCGCCACAGGATTGGAGGCACCGCCCCCACATACAGCCCCTGGAGAATTGGACTACACAGCCACACTCTCTCCCTGGAAAAACAGACTGCCACAAACACGGAAGTCCTGGATTAGAGCTGGAGGTCATGGTGTGCCCGTAAATGCTTCATGACCAGCTGCAAAATAAAAGCTCAGGGCCTTCCCTGGCAGTCCAGTGGTTAGGACTCTGCACGCCCGCTGGTTGGGGAGCCAAGATCCTGCAAGCCATATGATGGGCCCAGATAACAACAACAACAACACAGACCCTGACACGTCATGTTTGCCAGTTTCAATAGCAGAAATATTTCCACCATGAGTGGGGAGCATGGTGCTGTATAGAGTTTTCTCCACTACATCTAGATACAATAGATGGAAATATTGTATATCATGTGGTAAAACAGTTAGGAAGTGATGAGTTTTGATGACTACCTTTGATCTGACTACATTTCATTTAGTCTCGAGTTTATAGAATTTAACTTTTTAATAGTGACTGTTTAACAACTAGCTCGCCAAGTTCCTGAAAATTTAACAACTGGCTCTTGTATGAGCCAGCTCCAGTGTGCTGCTTGCTGGCTGGGGTGGTTCTTGAGGACCCTAGAGGACCCAGTGAAAATAGATCGTCCCCCCAAATGTGTTTCTAGACCCCGAGGCAGTCTCTAACATGCCAGCCTTCTATTTGCTTTATTACTCTTGTCCTCACCTGAAATTATGTCTTTAATGACTTGTTAATTATAGTTATTGATTTGTTTATTTGTTTACCACCTAGAATGTGAGCTCTGTGAGCACAAAGGCCTTTCCTTGGGTGGTTCATCTCTGAATCCCCAGTGCTGAGAACACCGCATGCACATAGCTGCCCCTCAATAACCATGGATCTAGTGCATGAGTAGAGACAGGGCTAGAAGCCTTCAAGGGTTCAAATCTTTCCTCTGCTACAAAGTGCATTTAAAAAAATTGGAGTGTAGTTTTACAGGGTTGTGTTAGTTTCAGGTGTATAGCAAATAGATTCAGTATATTATATATATTCAAATTATTTTCCTTTATAGGTTATTGAAAGATGCTGCATAGAGTTCCCTGTGCTATTCAGTACGTCCTTATTGGTTATCTATTTCAAATGTGTGTGTGTGTTAGTTGCTCAGTTGTGTCTGACTCTTTGCAACTCCATGGACTTTAGCCTGCCAGGTCCCTCTTATCCATGAAGTTCTCCAGGCAGGAATACTGTAGTGGGTTGCCATTTCCTTCTCCAGGGGGTCTTCCCAACCCAAGGATTGAACCCAGGTCTCCTTCATTGCACGCAGATTTTTCACTATCTGAGCCACCAGGGAAGCCACATCTTATATATAATAGTGTGTATATGTTAATCCCCAAAGAGTGCATCTTTCCTTGAGCTGCTTCATCTATAAAAGAAAAGAGTTGGAGCAGAGACCCCCAGGGTTCCCTTTAGCTATAAAAGGCCTATACCTGATAAAGGCATCCCTTACCCACAGTGCAGCCCGACAGGGATTCTTAGCTGAGCATCCTCAAGGGTAAAAGCCAGTGCACTGGTTTCTTAGGACTGTCAGTTTTATTCTTTTCTTCTGAGGATAGTTTTTCACACTGAGTGCCCTGTGGCTTCCCTTGAGCAGCCATGACTGGCCCAGCCCATCCTCCTGGGCTGTGCAGAGAGAGAGCACAAGCAAGACCCTGCCTGTTCAGGGGCAGCAGAAAGTTTTGAGGCCTGTTGCATCCATCTGCTGGAGAAGGCAATGGCACCCCACTCCAGTCCTCTTGCCTGGAAAATCCCATGGACGGAGGAGCCGGGTAGGCTGCAGTCCATGGGGTCGCTAGGAGTCAGCCACGACTGAGCGACTTCCTTTCACTTTTTACTTTCGTGCATTGGAGAAGGAAACGGCAACCCACTCCAGTGTTCTTGCCCGGAGAATCCCAGAGACAGTGGAGCCTGGTGGGCTGCCGTCTATGGGGTCGCACAGAGTCGGACACGACTGATGTGACTTAGCAGGGGCAGCAGCAGCTTCCATCTGCAGCCACACTTTGAGACTCTCAGTGGTGGTGAAACAGGTCTTTGAGTCTCCTCCTTTTGCAGGTGGATTCTTTACCAACTGAACTCTCAGGAAAATCCGCCTGCAGGAGACCCCAGTTCAATTCCTGGGTCAGGCAGATCCCCTGGAGAAGGGATAGGCTACCACTCCAGTATTCTTGGGCTTCCTTTGTGGCTCAGCTGGTAAAGAACCTGCCTGCAGTGCGGGAGACCTGGACTTGATCCCTGGGTTGGGAAGATCCCTAGGAGAAGGGAAAGGCTACCCACTCCAGTATTCTTGCCTAGAGAATTCCACAGACTGTATAGTCCGTGGGGTCACAAAGAGTCAGATGGGACCTAGCGACTTTCACTTCCACTCTTCCTTGCAGGTGAGGCTGGACAGGGTTTGGGACCCTCCCTGTGAGGAGCACACCTCCTTGTCCCCAGGGAAGAGGCCACCCATTGCTGTCTGGGGAGTCTGCCTGTCTCTTCTCTCGGGGCTAATCTGACTGAATCCAGCCTCCTCTTCCCTGGGAGGCTCTAGGCAGAAGTAGGAACGGAGATAAACCAAGGCCATATCTTCTGCTGCATCTCACCACCACCAACCCCCTACTTCCCTCAGGCTGTCTCCCCTCCCCCAGGGCAAGTTGGGGTTGGGCCCGCTCCCCGACTACTGACTCTGGGTGCAGCCTCCTTGGGTGCCCAGCACCCCCAGGGAGCAGCTGATCTCCCAGTCCATCGCTTTGGGGCAGCATCATCGAGTTCTGTTTTCTTTTTTTACGTAGTTCTGTGTTTCTACCACACTTGGCTCACACCGAGATTCGGACTTGCTCTTCCTGAGGGCCAGGACTTGGGCACGCACTGCAAGGCCAGTGGGACTGTCAGGGCTCAGCTTGCCCCTTCTCCAGACGGCAAAGCTGGAGGAGGAGCAATTCAGAAATCAGAGACATCACCAAACAGTAACAGCTCACACTTACTGAACACTCACTCACTCCAGATGCTGGTCTTGGAGCTTTACAGGAGCCCTGCCTTTTCATCACCCAGAAACTCGGTTTATAGGTGAGGAAACGAAGCACAGAAAGATTCAGTGATTTTCCCAGGGCCACATGGTAAGGGAGAGATTTGAGACTCAGATAGGGGCAAGATGATGGCCCTTCATCAAAGCTGCACACTGTCTTCAGAGTGAGCTGGGAGCTGGCAGAGCCCCCAGGCCAGGCCCCTCGCTCAGTAGGTGGAGAGACCCAGGCCAGAGAGGGATGGAGGCTTCTCTCAGGTCACACAGGGCCTGGGAGGTCCAGGTTCACTCCGCCTACACTGCTTGAGAGAGGTCTTGGGTACGGAGTCCAAGATTTAGCTGGAAAAGCTCAGAAACTCTTGGCTCCCTTGCCAGCCCCTCCAGGCCGTAGAGAGACACGTGGCCCACCCACTCCTGGATATCACATTTCCTGTTTGTGAGCCTGGGTTGTGGTAGAGCCCTGAGGAAGGGCAAGGGGAGGACAGGGCCTTCCTTTTGGGAATTCGAATTGTTGGACAGGGGAATTGCTGGAACATCGTGCCTAAATGTTTCATTCTTGTAGACAGGGACACCAAGGCCCCCCAAATGTAAGAACCTGGCTGAAGTCACAGAGGGCTCTGGGATCACCCTGGGTTTTGGTTTTGGTTTTAGGGTTTGGTTGGTTTAAGGTTTTTTTTTTTTTTTCTTTTTGTTCTTTTTGAGATGAACAATCATAGAATGTGTGAGCTGGTAGAGATCTAATCAGTGCCTCAGTTCACCTTCCTTGGTTGCTCAGTTGAGAGGTTGGGGTGGATGTGGGCAGGGCTGGGATACCAGGCTTCCCTGTCTAACTTCCGGAGTTTGCTCAAATTCATTTCCATTCAGTCGGTGATGTCATCCAGACATCTCATCCTCTGTCACCCCCTTCTCCTCCTCATTCTTTCTCAGCATCAAGGTCTTTTCCAATGAGTCAACTCTTTGCATCAGGTGGCCAAAGTATTGGAGCTTCAGCATCAGTCCTTCCAATTCAGGGTTGATTTCCTTTAGGATTGACTGGTTTGAGCTCTTTGCAGTCCAAGGGACTCTCAAGAGTCTTTTGAACCACAGTTCAAAAGCATCAATTCTTGGGCACTCAGCCTTCTTTTTGGTCCAACTCTCACTTCCATACATGACTATTGGAAAAACATAGCTTTGGCTAAATGGACCTTGGTCGGCAAAGTGACATCTCTGCTTTTTAACACGCTGTCTAGGTTGGTCATAGCTTTCCTTCCAAGGAGCAAGCATTTTTTAACATGATGGCTGCAGTTACTGTCCAAATTGATTTTGGAGACCAAGAAAATAAAATCTGCCACTGTTTTCATTGTTTCCCCTTCTATTTGCCATGAAGTGATGGGACCGGATGCCATGATCTTAGTTTTTTGAATGTTGCCTTTTAAGCCAGCTTTCTCCCTCTCCTCTTTCACCTTCATCATGAGACTCTAGTTCCTCTTCGCTTTCTGCCATTAGGGTGGTATCATCTGTATATCTGAGGTTGTTGATATTTCAGCCAGCTATCTTGATTCCAACTTGTGATTCATCCAGTCTAGCATTTCGCGTGATGTTTTCTGCCTGGAAGTTAAATAAGCAGGGTAACAGCCTTGCTGTACTCCTTTCCCAACTTTGAGCCAGTCCGTTGTTCCATGTCAGGTTCTAACTGTTGCTTCTTGACCTGCATACAGGTTTACCAGGAGGCAGGTAGGGTGGTCGGGTATTGTCATCTCTTTAAGAATTTTCCAGTTTGTTGTGATCCACACACTCAAAGGCGTTAGCATAGTCAGTGAAGCAGAAGTAGATGTTTTTCTGGGATCCAATGGATGTTGGCAATTTGATCTAAATATTTCATAGTATATTTAACAATTACTTTATTATTGAAAATTTGGGCCACTTAAGGAAATACTTTTTAAATTGATTTTTATTGCAGTATAGTTGATTTACAATGTTGTGTTAGTTTCTGCTGTACAGCAAAGTGAATCAGTTATACATATAGTCACTCTTTTTAAAAAAGAATTTTTTATGGCTATGTCAGGTCTTAGTTTCAACTCTCTCTGGTTATGGGGCACAGGCTCCAGAGCTCTTAGACCCTGTAGTATGCAGCAGATGGACTTAGTCGCCCCAAGACATGTAAGATCTTGGGGGCTTCCCAGGTGGCTCAGTGATAAAGAATATGCCTGCCAGTGCAGGAGACACAGGTTTGATCCTTGGGTCGGAAAGATCCTCTGGAGAAGCAGATAGCAAGCTGCTCCTGGAAAAATTTCCAGTATTTTTGACTAGAAAATTCCATGGACAGGGCAGCCTGGTGGGTTACAGACCATGGGTTGCAAAGAGTTGGACACAACTTAGTGACTAAACAATATATGGGATCTTAGTTCCCTAACCAGGGATCAAACCTGCATCCCTTGCATTGGAAGGCAGATTCCTAACCACTGGGCCATCAGGGAGGTCCCTATAATCCATTCCCTCCACCCCCCCCCACCCCGTTAGAGTGCTTTCTTAAGATCCTAGAGCTGGCTGCTGGCAGAACCCTAAGGAGAATTCATTTTTCGAATCAACATGCAACAAATACCATTGAATGCCACCTCTTACCCGATGCTGATTAGCAAGGAACTTTCCATCTGGTGGGGAGGCAGATATTAATCCAATAATTACGCATATGTGTCCAGAGAGGGGTCACTGCCCTCAAGAAAAAGAACAGGAAGCTACATGGAGAATAAGAAGAGAATACTTTCTCTTCCCTTATAAACTATGTTTGTAGCTGAGACCTAAAGGACGTGGCGGGAGGGGGTGAACGGGTGTGAGGGAGGTGGGGAAAGGTGTCCCAGGCAGAGGAAAGAGCATGTGCAAAGGCCCTGAGGCAGGAAGCCCCTCATTTTGTACATGAAAAAGCCGAAGCCCAGAGACTGGAAACCGATCCAGCTAGGCACCCCCAAGAATCTTTCTCTCCCCTCCACGCCCCCAAATTCTAACTTTTTTGAGGGAAAGAGGCGGAAGATAAACAACTAACTAAACAATGTGTTAGTGGCGGAGCTGAAATGACAAGGACCCACCCCTTCATGATGAGGGAATTTTAGAAAACCCTAAAGCGGGCAGTTTCTGAACCATGGGACCTTGACTAAGACAGTTAGCTCCTCAGAGCCCCTGTTTTTTCATCTGTAAAATGATGAAAGCCTTTCTGTGAAAGGAGGCCATGCTGGCTGGTCAGTGGGAAACAGCCAGGAACTGCCGACTCGCATCCTGGGCCTCCTCCTGGGTCAGCCCTGGGCCCGGGGTCTGAAGGGGCCTCTCTCCACCCCATTGTTTGACCATAATCTATAACCTGCCAGTCAGCATTAACCATATATGGTACCAGCGTCCCATCCAGACAATATGAGTCTTGGACAGTGAACTTCTAGGAGATAAAGAGGAAGCTTGGGAGCCTATTAATATTATGCACCCATCATCTCAATAGACACTTCACCTGGCAGTGCCACTTACCCTTCCCAGCAGCCTTGAAAGGGGGGTGCTCTTCTGCCCCTGGGCTGGGGAAGGACACCGAATCTCTCTGAAGGATCCTGCATGAGGTCACATGGCTGGGCAGGGGCCACTCCTGGGCGGGCGGCGGGGGCAGCCCCAGCCTGCTCACCTTGGCAGCTCCCTTCTGGTCTGCCTGTCCTTGAGACAGGCCTAAGCAGAGGGTCTAGGTGCCAGGAAAGTGGACCCATGTGGCCCAGGGCAGAGGGCAACCCTGTCAGGCAGACACATGGGCTGCCCTTCTAAACCGATAGTCTTTAAATCAACATTTATCTGGGGTGGAGTGGGGTGGTGCTGGAGGAAGCGGATTTGCAGTGAATCCAAATGGTGAGCCTCTTCTCCATTCTGAATTCATTCTACACAAGGACGTTTTGCAGAGCAGAAGGGGTAGAAATTCACTGACGAAGTCACTTTCCCAGCTGCAGAGAGTTAGTGTCCTAAAAAAACACTGGCTGTTTCCCATTTTTCTTTCTTTCTCCAGTGTGAGTTTGAGCTTTTCCAAGCCAGACCGCTTCTTGGGAGGCTCGTTAGAAGATTTTTGGTTCTGTTTTTATTTGAAATTTATTTAAATACAGATGAGAACAACTAGTCTCAGAAAGGTGGACCACTCTGCCCGTCGTTTATTTTGACTGAACAGCTTGGGGTATTCTTTGGATGACATATTTGAACTTGGCTCCTTTTATTCATTAAGCACAGAAAATATTGCTTGCATTTACATAAAAGACAGCAATTCATTTTCAGAGAGTGTCAGAGAACCACTAGATTTATTTAAATAGCTTTTGGTCTGGTTTTACGAGTAATGTATTCTCATTGTAGAACATTTGAAAACTGTAAAGAAGTGGAGAGAATAAAGTGATCACACGACCACATTCTCTTCGCACAGAATTCACCGCTATGACCATGTGACGCTAGGTGTTGTTTTGTTCTTGCTGTAAAATACAACATAAACTGTTTTAACTCGATTGGAGTGTGCAATTCAGTGGCACTAAGTACATTTGCTTCACCAGTCTCTAGAACTTTTCCATCATCCCAAACAGAAGCTCTGTACCAACTGAGTAAATAATTTCCCATTTTCTAACTCCTTGCAGGCTTCCCTGGTGGCTCAGGGGTAAGAATCCGCCTGCAATGCAGGAGAAGTGGGTTCGATGCCTGGGTTGGGAAGATCCCCATCCCAGAAGGAAATGGCTACCCACTCCAGTAAGCTAAACTACCACCACCAACTCCTTGTGGCATATCAAAGTGAAAGTCATTCAGTCATGTCCAACTCTTTACGACCTCTTGGACTGTAGCCTGCCAGGCTCCTCTGTCTATAATAAGTCTCTGGGCCAGAATACTGGAGTCTTCTGAAGACTCTGAGTTGTCTTCACCTTTTTGGCTGTTGTGAAAAACGCTGTTTGAACATCAGTGTACAGTTCTCTCTCTGGGTCCCTGGTTTCAGTTCTTCTGGGTCTATCGCTGGAAGTAGGATAGCGGAATCATATTGTAATTCCGTGTTTAATGTTCGGAGGAACTGTCCTACATGTCCGGTAACTCTGATGTATAAGATCCAGAATATAAGTCATAGTCTGTGCAATTTTTAACAATACTTTTATTTGTTTACTTTTGGGCTGTGCTGGGTCTTTGTTGCTGCGTGGCTTTTTTCTCTGGTTGCAGCAAGTGGGGGCTACTCTCTAGTTGCGGTCCTTGGGCTTCTCCTTGTGGTGGCTTCTCTTGGTGGGGAGCGCAGGCGCTAGGCCCTTGGGCTTCAGTATTTGCTGCACGTGGGCTCCATAATTGTGGTCCCTAGGCTCTAGAGCGCAGGCTCAGTAGTTCTAGCACATAGTCTTACTTGCTCCACTACAAGTGGGATCTTCCCAGATCAGGGATCGAACTGGTGTCTCCTGCATTGGCAGGCAGATTTTATTTTTGCCACTGAGCCACCTGGGAAGCCCTATGTGCAATTTTGTGCCTGACTTTTTCATTTAATTTTCCATTTTATTAACCATTCCTCAGAAACGTTTTTGAAAGTTTGCATTGTCATACCACATTTCCTTTCTCCCCACTCATTGATTTCTGGGCCACAGCAAAAGATTTTAAACTATGATGATAAAATAAATAACTTGCTTCTGGTAAACAGCCTTATGTTTTGTCCGTACTTGTTCGAGAAATACTCACCAAAGATAAGTGGCTGCCCTCAAGAAATTTTTAAATTTCTCCTTGGGGATTCTTGGGGATCATCCAGTTCAGTGTTTTTAAAAGTTCTTTGTCGCCAAGAAACCTTTACTACAAACAAAATAGCAAAGAGATAAAAGGAGAGCGGATCTAGAGAAGGGTGCACGGGGCTCAGAGTCCTGCTCTCTTGGTCTCCCCAGTTCCTCTCTGTCTCTGAGGGACTTTGGCTGGGAGATTCTGGTTTTTTTTCGGAACTCAGTTTGAAGACCACCATGCTGATCCAGCATTTTTATTTTAAAGAAGAGTGGATATCTTGAGAGAAGAAGGGACTTGCTTGAGGTCAAGTTCATTTTTTTAATTCATTCATTCATACTTTTTCTCAACCTATAACACCTACTGCGCGCGTGGCAGCATCACTTAGGGAGCTTGTTAAAAATACAGGTTCCCAAGACTCTTGCTTCTGGACTGCAAAGCATAGGCGCATGGTGAGACTGGGACAGGAACCCCAGCTTGTAGTCCACACTGGGCTCTGTCGGGGGTGTGTGTGGGGGGCAGGTTTCCCGTTGTAGTCCCTGTGTTTGCATATTCAGCCTTTTGACCCAAATGCCCTTCCCCACCCACCGCACTCCTACTCACCCTCTGAGGCCCAGTTCAAACGTAGCCCCTTCCTCTATGAAGCCTGGCTGCAAAGGCTTCCTTCCTCTGAGGCCCCCAGAACACAACAGAGGGCTTCATCCTCACTCAGCCACTCACATTTCCTTCTTTCTATCATATGTAATTGCTTCCAGGCCTGGCTCCCTGACTGCAATGTAAGCTCCTTAGGGAGTTTTTATTAATCTCTGCGTGCCCCATGGTACGAGGCATAGATGGTGATGTTTTGTGATTGTTTATTGGCTGGACTTGGATCTAGTATAGCCCCATATTTAGAGGATAAAAAAAAAAAAATTGCGGCCCAGATAAAGTCTGCAATTTGTGGATGGTCATGCAGCCCATCAGGTGTGTGTCCTGGGCTCAGCTTGGCACTGATCAGCTGCCCGGGAGGGCAGTTAGCTGTCTGGCCTGAGCAGAGAGTATCGGCTCCTCTACCTTACCGCTGCCTCCCATGATAGCCCAGGTTTTCTGAAATCCAGAGAGCTCCGCCTTGCTGATTCTATGCATGTCTGGATGCCTGGCATTGCAAGTAAAATCCAGTTTCATGAAGTTTCACAAAGTATAAAACTTAGCAGATATGTGACTGCCACTTGGACCAAGTCAGTGCTCAGAAGCTAAGAAAGCAAGTCTAATAGGGATTGTCTGGGGGCGGGGCCAGCCAGCCTGCTATCCAGAGGTGGCTGCTCCAAGCCCTCCTGTTATCCTAATTTGTGATCAACAGCTGATGCTTTTCTAATTAGCACGCTGGATGCTAAAATAGTTTTTTTTTAATTGGGGAAACAGGTGTGTTGCTTATTATGATAAATGTTATACACGGGCTCACAGTGCTGAAATCAAAGGAGTTGTGATGTTTATGGATTTACACTGTGTGGATGGGACAGCAGTTTCTGTTCACTCCCCACTATTGCATAAAGATGGTATTCTGGTCCTTTACCCTGTCCCAGCCAGGAACTCTGGGTTCTGTGGGATAAGGTGGGACAGAACCCCGCCTCTGGAAACCTGGCTTCTGTCTCTGCAGGGGTTGTTAGCCTTTATTGTGCTCTTTCATGGACTCCTTTGGCATCTGTTAAAATATTAATGTTAGGGGTTGAATTTCAGTTCAACCAAACTGAGATGCTTCCTCATTGGTAATTGTGGGTGATTCCAATACCTGCCTCTCAGAGAGCTTAGCAAGAATTGAATAATGGGTATAAATTGCTGAGAACCCAGCCCAGCATTCAATAAATATTAGCATTTGCTGCTATTCCTGCTTTGTTGTTGTTTTATTATTATTATATAGAGTACAGACTCCTACTATTCAGTACCTCACACTCTGGACTGGAATATATATAATTATATATAAGTAATTAAAGGTAGAAGTAAAGTGCAGAAAAGAAGCCTGAGAAGGGGCCAAGGTGGATACAGAGAGAATGAAATGGTTTCTGGCTGAAAGAGCACCGGGCTGTGGCTAAGCTTTTGGGTCAGCCAGACTTGGATGAGTTCTGGTTCTGATCCTTAGCTGACTGAACTTGAGCAAGAGATAGCACCTTCCTGAGCCTCAGTTTCCCTCCCTGTAAAATGGGAATACCAGTAGACTCTACAAGGATGCTGTGGACGCCACCTCCTTCCCTCCCATGATTAGCCAGTTAAATCACACATCTTTGTTGCCTTGAACCATAAGCCCCTCCTTGTCTCTCTAGCCAACTCTCCCCTCCCCTGGTCTGAAACAGTCTGTCCCTAACTGGGGAGGGATCAGGCAAGTTGCCATCCCTCCAATTGTCCCTGGGCTGGTGTGGCTGGCTCGGTTACAACCCCAGCAGGGTTGCAGAGCTGCTTGGCACCCTGTGTCCTCATTCCTGGCCAGTGTCCTCTCTCGGTGCCCAAGGCATCGGCTCCTAACCTGGGTGGCTCTCACACTGCAAGCCTGACATATTCATAGGAGTGACCTAGCTGCCTATTCCATAGCAAAGGGAAGCCATAGAAGACAATGCTCTGAACTTCGTTCTCATTCCTTTCAAATTTAGCTGAATCTGCACCCATCTTTGAGACCTAAGGAGGAAAGAATTTCTATAGGACACTGAGGAACACTCTCACCTCTGCTTCATTTTCCTTTGTTCATGCAAGGCTCTCATTGATGAGGAGGGTAAAGATTTTATAGGGAAGAGTAGAAGTTATCCTTCTCTGTGTGAGATGGGGAATGTATCAGTCAGGATGGAGTATGTTATGCTGCAGTAACAAACAACCCCTGAATCTTAGGGACTAAATCCATAAAGGAGGTTTTTTTTTTTTTTTTTTGGCCATACCTCTCAGTTTGTGGGATCTTAGTTCCCCAAACTAGAAATTGAACCCAGGCCCTCAGCAGTGAGAGCATGGAGTCCTAACCTCTGGACTGCAAGGGAATTCCCTAAAGCTTTCTTTCTTACTCTAGTTATTGTGAGCATCTTGAGTCAGCTAGGGGCTGTGCTCCTCATTCAAGGAACCAGGCTGATGGAGCAGTTACCTCCTTGAATGTACTTCAGGGCACTCAGAAAGCCTCAGAGGGTCTTCCACTGGCAATAAATGCTTGGGCAGCTCACATCTTACTGGTCAGACTAGTCACTTGGCCCTACTCAGCCACAAGGGGACGAGGAAATGAAAGCCTACTACGAAGATGGAGAGTAGGAAGTATTTTGTAGAACAGAATTAATGAGTACCCTAGGCAGGTTACTCCTTTCTTTACCCAAGGTGCTAAATCAACTCTCCAAGCTGAGATAATCAGGCTGGTGGTATAGATAGAGCAGGCCGTCAGTTCTCCTTGGTGAGTGCTGGGAAACCACAACTGGAGAGGAAAAGCCCCAAGGCACTTCTCAGCCTCAAGTGTGTGAAGCCGAGGAACAAAAAGGCACACACAAATGCCAGCCTCTTTTGGTGGAGGCGGGGGAAGCAGCTCCTCATGAAAAAGAGAAGCCTTGAAGAGGGCAGGTGACGCCTGCTGGGAGTTCCAGGTGCTCAGTGTGCAGGGAAGGCAGAAGCGTCAAGCGTTGAGCCAGCGTTTGCAAACCACGTTCTTCATCTCAGATCTACATGGTGTTCTATAAGTGGAGCGCATATTTAGGTGTTTTTGCTCCATTTCTGAGCTATCTGATGTTCATGAGAGGAATGTTCTTTCTGAATTGGATGCCTCACTGATCTCCAGTCCATACCTGATGCTCACCTTTTTCCAGCGGCATTTCTTTTTTTTTTTGTTTGTTTGTTTTTTGGCTGTGTCAGGTCTTCGTTGAACCATGTGGGATCTTCGATGTGTCATGTGGGACAGTAGTTGTGGCACGTGGGCTTCAGTAGTTGCGGCACGTGGGATCTTAGTTCCACGACCAGGGATCGAACCTGTGTCCTCTGCATTGCAAGGCACATTCTTAACCACTGGACTACCAGGGAAGCCCTGCCAGTGACATTTCTATGTCCCAACGTGGCATCCAAAATCGTTGAAGAGCAGTGCGGGTAGAAGGGGGAGGGAAGGACAGAGATGTGGCCATCCCTGGAAGAGGATCTGGGGATTTTCTCGGGCATAAATAAGGAAACTCAGGAAGAAGACCATTGACTGAAGCCCTCAGCCCCTTCCTGGAGCAGCTTGATTTCCTGTGCTACGGTTAAGAGGTGTCTCCTTGTGGAGAGATGCCAGATACCTGTGTGCCAGCCCCAGTTTCCCACTTTGTTTCTCAGTGGGCCCTGATAAGTTATTTCCCTGCCTTGGTGCCCCAGTTTTCTCATCTGTAAATTGAAGTGGCTCAGAAGTCTCAGACCAGACTTGAGAGGAGACTGGGTGGTGGGGGTGTTCCTGTAGCTGCATGGATGAGGAAGCAGGTAAGACTCCTCTCTGAATCCTCCCAATGTCCATGGAGCCCAGAGGAAGGGAGTGACTCACTGCTGCTAAGCTCACCTAGGTTGCAGAATGTGTGTGGCTGCAGGAGAGTTGGACTTCCCACTCCACTGAGCTCTGTGAGAGAGAGGCCTTATTGGCTAATCCTTGTCAATCTTGAAGCCTGGACAGTGCCTGGCACTTGGTAGGTGCCAGTGTTGTGTGTTACTTGCCCAGTTGCATCCAACTCTTTGCGACCCCATGGACTATAGCCCACCAGGCTTCCCTGTCCTTCGCTGTCTCCCAGAGTTTGCTCAGACTCCTGTCCTTTGAGTCGGTAATGTACACTGTCTCATTTATTATGGGCTAAGAGAGAGACCATTTCATGAAAGGAGGGGCACAATAAAGGACAGAAATGGTAAGGACCTAACAGAAGCAGAAGAGATTAAGAAGAAGTGGCAAGAATATACAGAAGAACTGTACAAAAAAGGTCTTATTGAGCAGGATAACCACAGTGGTGTGGTCACTCACCTAGAGCCAGACATCCTGGATTGTGAAGTCAAGTTTGGGAAGCATTACTATGAACAAAGCTAGTGGAGGTAATGGAATTCCAGCTGAGCTATTTAAAATCCTAAAAGATGATGCTGTTAAATTGCTGCACTCCATATGCCTGCAAATTTGGAAAACTCAGCATTGGCCACAGGACTGAAAACGTCAGTTTTCATTCCAGTCCAAAAGAAAGGCAATGCCAAAGAATGTTCAGACTACTATACAGTTGCTCTCATTTCACATGCTAGCAAGGTAATGCTCAAAATCCTTCAAGCTAGGCTTCAACAATACATGAACCGAGAGCAAGCAGGATTTAGAAAAGGCAGAAGAACCAGAGATCAAATTGCCAACATTCACTGGATCATAGAAAAAGCAAGAGAATTCCAGAAAAACATCCACTTCTGCTTCATTAACTATGCGAAAGCCTTTGTGTAGATCACAACAAACTGTGGAAAATCGTTAAAGAGATGGGAATACCAGACCACCTTACCTGTCTCCTGAGAAACTTATATGAAGGTCAAGAAGCAACAGTTGGAACCGAACATGGAACAATGGACTGGTTCAAAATTGGGAAAGAAGTATGTCAAGGCTGTATATTGTCACCCTGTTTTTTTAACTTCTATGAACTATAACTTCTAAGGACTATACAAAAAAGATCTTCATGACCCAGATAATCACAATGGTGTGATCACCAACCTAGAGCCAGACATCCTGGAATTCGAAGTCAAGTGGGCCTTAGGAAGCATCATGACGAACAAAGCTAGTGGAGGTGATGGAATTCCAGTTGTGCCATTTCAAATCCTAAAAGATGATGCTATGAAAGTGCTGCCCTCAATATGCCAGCAAATATGGAAAACTCAGCAGTGGCCACACGGCTGGAAAAGTTCAGCTTTTCATTTCAATTCCAAAGAAAGGCAATGCCAAAGAAAGAGCCTCTTAATGAGGGTGAAAGAGTGACAAAGCTGGCTTAAAACTCAGCATTCAAAAAACTAAGATCATGGCATCCCGTCCCGTCACTTCATGGCAAATAGAAGAGGAAAGAGTGGAAATGGTGACAGATTTTATTTTCTTGGGCTCTGAAATCACTGCAGACAGGGACCGCAGCCACAAAATTAAAAGATGCTTGCTCCTTGAAAGGAAAGGTATGACAAACCTAGACGGCGTATTAAAAAGCAGAGATATCACGTTGCTAGCAAAGGTCCATATAGTCAAAACTATGTTTTTCCAGTAGTCATGTATGGATGTGAAAGTTGAACCATAAAGAAGGCTGGCTGAGCTCTGAAGAACTGATGCTTTCGAACTGTGGTGCTGAATACTCTTGAGAGTCCTTGGTTCAACTAAAAAAGATGCACAACTTGAAAGTAGTGAGTTAAGTTTTATTTGGGTCAAAATGAGGACTGCAGCCTGGGAAGCAGCCCCTCAGATAGCACTAAGAGACAGCTCCAAAGCGGCACTTGGGGGATGTCAATGTGTATGGTTTTTGGTGAAGGGGGAGTTCAATACCATTAAGCACTCATTTTACAAAATGTTTTTTGCTAGTCACAAGGATCTGATGTCACCATAAAGGGATTTAGTGCTTCTCTACATATGAGAAGATGTAAGGATTGACATCATAAAATCTGTTCCTAAAAACACACAGCTACCTACAGACCTTTCCCACCAGATTTCCTGGAGCAGAGAGCACCTCACTGCACCCTGAACCCCCTCAGGGGCTACTGATGGTCAACAGCTATAGCAGCATGGGGTTCCATCTCCCTAGAGGCAGATGGCAAATGCCTTTGTTGCTCAGTCGTTGGCAATGCTCTTGGTAAGTGCCCATTTGTAGTTGACACTTGGACCTTGAGAGCTTGTTTGGAGGTTCTAGCAGGGGAGCGCAGCTACTCGTATACCCTTGACTGAAGACCGGTCCTCCTCTATCGGGGATGGTTGTCCTCTTCGACCGAGCGCGCAGCTTCAGGAGGGACGCACATGGAGCGGTGAGGGAGGAAGGGGACACCCACCTAGCCAGCCAGATCAGCCGAATCAACCCTGGCGATCAATGGGGTGACAGATGTCGCAACCAGATCGCCCTCACATCCTGTAGTTGACACTTGGATTGCAGGGAGATCAAATCAGTCCGTCCTAGAGGAAATCAACCCTCAATATTCACTGGAAGGACTGATGCTGAAGCTGTAGCTCCAGTACTTTGGTCACCTGATGCAAAGAGCCGACTCATTGGAAAAGACCCTGATGCTGGGAAAGATCGTAGGCCAAAGGAGAAGAGGCCGGCAGAGAATAAGATGGTTAGACAGCATCACCAACTCAGTGAACTTGAATTTGAGCAAACTCTGGGAGATAGTGAACGACATGGAAGCCTGGTGTGCTGTAGTCCATGGGGTCCCTAAGAATTGGACACAAGTTAGCAACTAAACAGCAACAACAAAAAGAGAGACATTCTCATTTACAGAGGAGAGAAACCAAGTCCCAGGAGGTCAAATGACTTGCCAAGGTCACGTATTTAGACAATGCTCAGACAAGGCTCATCCAAGTGCAGGCTCTAACCACTATACTATACTGCCTCCCGGTACTATGATGAGATGGGAACAGTGCTTGTCTGTTTGTGATAATAATAATAATACAAGTTGCCTTTTCCTTAGTACCTACGAGGTACCAGGAACTTTATAGGTGTTATCCTTCATCCTTTAACAACTCAAGGAGTAGTAAATTATTCCTGTTTTTATGGATGGGCAAACTGAGGCTCAGAAAGTGACGTGACTTATTCAGGGCCACACAGCAAGAAGTTGGGGGGTGAGGGGCAGCTGGAATTTGAGCTCAGGCCTGGCTCATTCCAAGAACACGCAGAAAAAAAGGCACCTCCGCTGTGGGCTCCGTTAAGAGATTTTCTTGGTTTTGTAGTTGTTTAACTTCTCACTAGGGTTCCTGGAACCTCATCACTACAGATTAATTCTTGGACAGGCTTTTATACTCAGTCAACTTACTGTAAGAAAAAAATCTAGTGGGAGGAGGGGAACTCCAAGACAAAGCAACCTCAGGATTTTCTGGTAAATTCTTAGACTCTTAATACCTCCTGGCCTACACAGGGGAAGCAGGGCTAGCTGAGATGATTCTAGCCCCAGGTGCTAAGGGGGGCAGGGTGGGTTGGGGAGAGACTGGGCTTGTACCACCTCCTGGATTGCAAATGGCCACAGGAAAGACTCTGGCTGCTGGAGAGGCTAACCTAAGGCACCGGTTGATAGTAAACAAAAGCCCTGAATCCTAAAGGGTCCGAGGGGACTTTATTGGACGCTTTTTCTTTTATTGAGATGTTTTTACAGAAAATGACCCTATGATTTATCCTCCAAACCTGCACACCTTTGAGAGTGAATGAGGCACCAAAACAATGACCTGTTACTTGATCACAACACGTGTGGATCAGAACTGTGGTAGGGAAAGCATCTTGATGTTACAGGCTCTGGGAAACTACCCACACCAGGTTGGGGAGGTGGGTGGCTGTGAAAAGACCAGGTGGCAAAATAGGAGGGTGGTAAAATAGGACAGGAGACCAGGAGATGGGGCAGGTGGGACAGTGACTTCCACCCCGGGACACCTCTGCAACTCTGGCCCTGTGCCTGCCCCCGCCTGGTTAACACAGCGGCAGTAGCTGAGGTCTGCAGAGAGCACTTGGCGCCTGTGGGCACACGTGTCCCTTCCACCAGACTTGCACTTAACAAGTTCAGGGAGTGGATGCTGTTTAGTCTGTGTCCAGCCCGGTCCCAACAGTCTCAGGACTGAGTACTTGCCTTTCAAGCATTTGCTGATGATGGTGTAAATGCTAGTGGGCATGGCTTTCCTGAAGTGTGCCAGGGGAGATGATGTTTGGCTTGCAGAGGGGAGAGTCAGGGGCCCTGTCTATGAGGAACTGTTAGGTTCAGTGGGAAAGGCAAGGCAGGCAGAACTTATTGATTCTACAATCTTGCCATATTACTTGACTCTGAGCCTTGGATTCCCTGTCTGGGAAACAGAGGGCTCTTTACTGATTGTGGGGCTTCTCTGGTGGCTCAGACAGTAAAAAGTTTGCCTGAAAGGTGGAAGACCCAGGTTTGATCCCTAGGTCAGGAAGATACCCTGGAGAAGGGCATGGCAACCCACTCTAGTATTCTTGCCTGGAGAATCCCATGACAGAGGAGCCTAGCAGGCTACAATCCATAGGGCTGCAAACAGTTGGACATGACTGAGCGACTAATACTTACGAGAACAGGATTCAATGAGATAGTATATGTAAATGAAAGGCAGTCTTGATGACTAATACTAACATTCCGGGAAGGAGAGCTCAGCTCTACTGAAAAGATGTGTCTTACAATCAATCACAACAGTCCAGAGATGAACCATACCACCGGGGTTGGTGGTGAAGCCTTCTCATCACTGGAAGTCTTCAAGCAGAGGCGGTCAGGCATGGATGCTGTAAATGGTGTGACCACCTTTGGGAGGGAGGCTGGGTTAGCAGGACATGGGGAAGAGGGAGCTGAGAAGAGTGACTTGTTTACGTCCCTGTCCACATCACCTGGAAGACCGTGCTGTTGGCCAGCGAGGGGAGCAAAAGGGAGCAGCAGCCTGGGACTGGTGGGAGCTGGCCCTTTGAGAAGGGGGGATCTGCTTCTCGGAGGGAGAACAGGAAACAGGCAGAGGCCCCTGATGACTTTCTGTTTTTCCCATGAAACGGCCCCTTGCTGGTTCCAGGGCCTCTCATCTTGGCTGAGAGAGAGGAGGAGGCTTCTTTGGACCTTGAGTGCTCAGCTGTTGTGATGGAAGCCATAGAGCTTGGGATTTGGCACACGGAATCCCGAGGTGGCCCCAGGGCACCCTCCCTCCATCCAAGGCTGTGCCCTCCCCTCTGACTCTGGTCTCTGGAACCTCATCGCATGCTCTGGACACACCAGCTGCGCCCATGAGGGGGTTCTTTGCCCAGAGTCTGTGGCTGGACACGAGGGTGCCATGAGCCCCCAGAGCTGGCAGGCAATGCAGTCAGGGAGACACAGCCCCTACCATTTCCTCTAATGGGGAGGGTTAGTGGGGGAACGCTGAGGCACACCGAAGGAGCTGCTTAGAGTTGGACCCCTGTCTGTCTGTTGCCACCGTTCCATTTGCCCCTCTTCACAGGATTTTGAGACAGCAACACCCTTGCCAGGGGAACACGACCTTCCCTCTCCTGGGGGCGTGTGGGGCCAGAGGCAGTCACAGGAGTGTCAGCGGGCGGCATTGAGCTGAGAATTCAGATGCAGCTTCTCAGCATTCCCAACAACTTTCGTGCCTGGCTGTCCTGCCTCTCAGCTGTGCCCCTCAGGTTTCAGGGCCGTGCCCATTCAGGACTTCCTTCTTTCTCTCAGAGCTCTCTTCCCTTGGCTCACAATAGACCTGCCTGCTCTTGCTTGCACGTTGGCAGCTCCCAAATGAGGCTCTGCCCAGGATCTTATCCAATCACATCTCAGTGATGCCCAGAGCTGAATACTGACAGACCTGTAGCATCTTTCTGGAGCATCCCACAGAGCCTGTCCCAGGGTGGCATTTCTCTTCTTCCTATAGTCCTGGTCAAACAGAGATGCTCTAAGGATTCCATCCACTTTCCTCTGTCTAAAGATTACCTCCACCTCCCTGCCCACCTCCAACTGTTGCTTTCAACTCTGTAATTATGTACGGGGTTTCCGCCCCCATGGGTGGTTCTGTGAGTGTTAACAGGCTCCCAACCAATAACTGTTTAGGTAACTGTCTCTAGTGGACAGAGTCGAGTTTTCCAAGAAGATGTGTTCAAGTCCTAACCCCAAGTGCCTATGGCTTTGAGTTTTTTTGGGAAATAAGATTCTTTGCAGATGACTCAAATTCAGATGAGGTCATCCTGGATTTGGGTGGGGTCCAATCCAATGACGAGTGTCCTTATAAGAAGAAGGAAACTTGGACATGACATAGACACACATGGAGAACACTGTGTGGCTACATAGACAGTGCTGGAATAGACACAACGTAGATGATGCTTTCAAACTGTGGTACTGGAGAAGACTCTTGAAAGTCCCATGGACTACAAGGAGATCAAACTAGTCAGTTCTAAAGGAAATCAGTCCCGAATATTCATTGGAAGGGTTGTTGCTGAAGTTGAAGCTCCTTATTTTTGCCACCTGATGTGTGAAGAGCTGATTCACTGGAAAAGACCCTGATGCTGGGACAGACTGAAGGCAATAGGAGAAGGGGTGACAGAGGATGAGATGAGATTAGATAGCATCATCGACTCAGTGGACATGAATTTGAGCAAACTCCAGGAGACAGTGGAGGACAGAGGAGCCTGCCGTGCTACAGTCCATGGGGTCGCAAAGAGTTGGACACGACTTAGCAGCTGAACAGCAAGACATGAGAAATGCCAGTGACTGCTGGCAACCACCATAAGCTGGGAGTTAGGCGCGATGGGGTCTCCCTCCTGACCTTCAGAAAGAACCAACTCTGCTGACACCTTGACTTTGGACTTCTGGTCTCCAAAACTGTGAGAGAATAAACTTCTGTTGTGTTAAGCCACCCGGTCTGTGGTATGTTCTTACGGAAGCTCTAGGAAGCCCATATGCCAGCCATCTGTCCACCAGTCCACCCATCCTCAGGACCCCTTCTGTACCAGACCCTGTGTGAGGACCAACAGGGACCTTGGGTCAAAGCAGAGCTCCCTGCTGCCCTTGAGAACTTGGACATAGAAGGCAAGATGGACATATGGACATGGACACACACATACACACACAGCAACCTGAGCTCCAAGCAGGCCACACGAGGGCAGAGGGAATTCGGGAGAGAGAGTCAGCCTTGGCCAAGAAGCAGATGTCGGAGGAGGTGGCATTGAGCTCTCAGCTCTGAAGGCTGGGCGTTCACCAGCCAGCTTTGCAGAGCAAGTGAGAACAGGCCTTCCACGGCCACCGAGCCCACGTGGGTCCCCGCCAAGGAGCCACAGGATCCTGGGAAAGTTCCTCCTCAGCTTCTTCAGCGCCCACACAGGGTGTGAGGCCCAGATGGGGACAAAGAATGTGCCTGGGGCCACATGGAACCATGTCACTGGATTTATAAAGCACTTCCTTGGGCTTTCTTTTTGCTGGTTGTATTACTGGTATTGACCTCAGTTTTTAAAAAACTCTCTTCACTGCAAACCACCCCCTTGCACAGGCTCTTGGGAAAGAAATGTTTCCAGAGCGGGGCTGGGTAGGGGCAGGCCTGCCCGACCTCCTCGTCTTCCCAACTGCTTTAGTTCTCACCTGGCCTTGCAGTGAGCCAGCATGGGGAGACTTCTCTGGGGCCCTACCAGATTCCGAGTCTCCTCTCTCAGAACCTGTTTCCCCCCGCCTTCTGCTTTTCTCTCTTCTCTGTTTCAGGGTTAGAATTGTGCCCTCTTTTCTCTTTTCTTTCACCAGTTTGTTTAGGCCCCCACCTTGGGAGGGTTCAGTGGGGCTCCTGAGTGGGCCGGCAATCTGTGGCATCCTAGCCACCCCCCACCCCCACCCCGCTCCTCTTCCAAAAGCCAGAACTAGTCATTCATAAGATGACTCCAGGACCCTGGGGGAACAGGGCTTGAGCAGAAGAGGATTTACACATCCTGAAGGGTTGGGCTGCCTGCCTTCCCCAGCAGCTTAGTTTTCCAGCCTCTCTTTAGTGACAAGAAAGAGAGGAGTGCGCAAGAAAGAGCCTGTGCATATTGACTCACCAGGTCCCTAGGAGGCAGGAGACGTCTGTCTGAAAAGGTCCAGTCACATCACCTCCTCCATGAAGCCTTCTGAGATTGCCCCAGTCACATTTCTATAGGACCTCAATTCACAGCTGTACTCGACTCAGGCCCAGGCAGGGCAGTGTTAGACTGGGAGGAATGGTACTCCACAGATGAGAAAACAGAGGCAAAGAGAAGGAAGCCAGACATGGATATGTCACAAAGTCTGGTGATGGCAGAGCAAGGATTCAAACAGTACTTTTAGCTTCTGGTACAAAATGGTTTTCCTTAAAAAAGGAGTCCTCATGGCTAATATATCACACTTCGGAATCAGAAGTTCTGTTTAGGTGCAGGGTTTGTATTTTCTCTTTTTATTTATTTTTTATTTTTGGCCACACCCAGCAGTTTGTGGGATCTTAGTTCCCCAGCCAGGCGGAGGACCCAGGCCTCTCCTGAAAGTGTGGAGTTCTAACCCCTGAACCACCAGGGAAGTCTCGTTGTTTTTTCTCTCCTTTGAAAATTTGATTTTGATCTGATTTGGGCAGAAGTTCCCCAGGTTTCTACAGACCCCATTGCTTCCTATTGCATTATACCCGGTCAAAGTCACACACTTCCGTCACCCTGGTTTCCACTCAGCATTCATTCAGCAAATATCTATTGGGCATCTAATAGGTGCCAGATACTGGGTGATAGGTACCAGGTACTGGGAAAACCCGGAAGTGACCAAGATGGAAGACAAGGCACTCCTGCACCCCAGTAGTTTTTGGGTTCCAGTGGCATTAGGTTCACAGCCCCTACCTCACTCTAATGGGGATCCATTAACATCCCCAGCTTGGTCTGGCTTCACCACCACTGTGGATATAAGAATTTGAGGTGCAATGAAATCATGGAAAAACCCCAAGCTTGTCTTCCATTTCAGGGTTGATGACTCAGACCATACAGTTCTGTGAGGTTCTTATTTTACCTTCAGTTTCCTTCCTTACAATTTGGGACTGTGATCTTTACCCTACTTCCCTCTAGGGTTTTGTGAAAGCTATCTGGGTCTTTGTAGAGCTCTACAGTGAGCTCTAAACAGGGTGTGGCTTTTTGACCTTGAGGGTGCTGAAGTCTTCACTTGTTCAGGAAGCAGTTCGGCTCTGAGGCAGGGTACTGGCTTACTTGGCTTCAAGACTCTGCTCAGGGAGGGGTGACAATTTCTAGGGGGGCTGAGGGGGGAGGGCACCCCCTCGCACCCTTTGCCAGATTGTGATAAGAACTTCAGGTGATGCTTTTTCACCTCCGTCTGGGGTCATCAGCCTGATGAAGTGGTGAGAGGAATGGAGGGAGGGTAGACAGGGGAGGGGATTTCCTTTTTGTAGGAAGCTCAAACCCAAGCTGTCATCAGTACCTGGACTTTGCCCCTTGGTGGGAGCTCCTCCCATCTTCCAAGCTGTCAACAAAGCCAGTGTCTCCCTTCTCTAGAAAGCGTCTGACCAACAGCATGAAGAACTGAGGTTAGCTTCACAGAGGGACTTCCTGGTGCGAGGGGAGAAGGCTGAGGCTCAGGATGGAAGCTTGTAGAGGAAGAGGGAGGGCTCTAGCATGACTTTGGTGGTGTCTGTCCTGGAGTTAGGTGGGATGGAGGCAGATCTCAAGAAGCTTGGCTAGGTGTTGCTTGGAAAGAGTCATCATGATTTCATTTTTCCCAGCTCTTCTCAAGGAAGTAGACTTACAGGTACAAACATTCCTGATTGGTTATTTATTGTGTGGGCTTTCGCCAGGATCATTTCAGTGCTGATGCTCACAGGTGTATGGCAATACTTAATGATAATAGGACATTGGGCCAGAACTTCTCCTTCCCTACTTTTCTCCCACCTGCCAGGCTAAATGGTCAACATTTTTATTTGATGTAAAGCTGTGGGAGCAGCAACCTTGGATTAACTGAACACTAGAGTCTCTGGGCAGTTGAGAACCTCAAGCACTTTCCAAGGAGTAGTTCCTCAATTCTTGCAATAATGGGTAATATGCATGTCTATACCTTTATACATACCAGCTGTTTATACATACCCGACTGCTATTATCCTCATCTTACAGCTGTAGAAACACAGAGAAGTTAAGTAAATTGCCCAGGATTGCACAACATACAGGGCAGAGCTGCCTGGGCCCAGAGTCATTGGGGGTTTGAGCTCACGCTGTAAGCTCCTTGCCCACCTTGAGAGGTGGGGACTGTGATTGTCTCCAAGACACAGAAGAGGAAACCAACCGGATTCTTCCATCAGTCACAAGCATCACCAAGAATGTCTTTTATAACTGCCCCGAACACATTTAGGGTTAAGCAAACAGCCAGCGATAGCCTGCTACCTTTGTGTCTATAGCAAGCTTTCCCGGGAACCTTAATCCTCCCACAGAGGTAAGCAGGGTGGGGATCTGGACTTTCAAGTTTCCCAGCTGAAAGGGGTCTGGGATGTGAAGCCAGGGTGCTCCCCACCTGGCTGCACCCATTTACATTGGCTGCAGCTTCGAGGTCCTGTGATCCTCTGACTTGGGGTGTGGCCGAGAGACTGTCACTCAGTGCTGGCTGTCATCCGACAGGCCCTGGGTTATCAGGGTTGGAAGGGGCCTTAGTGACTTATTGAGTGATGAGATCAGTCAACCTGGCTGGGAATAGTGCTTGGACAGCCTCTGGCCTCCTTTGATCAGTGGAGCAACATGGCCTGAGGCTTACTTGCTCCAGTGCCCTGCCTCTCAATTAAAGAATGACCACAGGTATGCGCTCCATTGTTTTGAGAGCCCTTAGCCTCAGGTTGCTTTAGGGAAAAAGAAAGATCCCATTTGAGCTCCTGGAAGTGGAATCTTCTGCCTTCCAGTTTTACCTGCTCTGTCAAGCTGTAGATAACCCACCTGGAGCCTCTGATTCCGACGACCTGGAGAGAGTCGCCGCAGAGGCAGCTCAGGAGGAAGGGCAGCAAAAACCCACCGGCTGGTGACCTCGAGTAAGTCACCGAGGTCTCAGAGCCTCACTCCCTTTCCTGACCATGGGTGGGTGAGCCTGAGGACCCACTGAGATAAAGGGAGAGGCTGTTTTGTAAACAGTAAAGTGGGAGACCCGGGTGATCAGAGCCTGCTTGTGGGAAGGACTGATCTATCTTGGCCCAGCTCCTTAGCCTCTAAACGGTGTCCCCCTTTCCTTTGTCTGCTGACCACAGTCCAGATGCCTGGATCATTTACAGCCACAAATTTTCCCTGAGCCCATAGAGAGGTGCTCTGTGGTGCTTGGAATTAGGGTGTTGAACCCTAGAGAAGGAGACTACAGGTCTACTCAGGACCCTATATCCAGCGAGCCAGAGTCAGGGGAAGCCAGAATGCCCAAGCGAAGGAAGGTTTCTGTTCATTTTTGCTCTTAATATCTACACAGAAAAGGCATGTTAGTGGTGAATTTCACAAAGTGGACACACACCTGTGTCACCACTACCCGGCTCAAGAAATGACGTGACCAGTCCCCTGGGAACTCCCCCAGGGCCCCTTCCTAGTCCCGCCCACCCCAACTCTGACTTCTAGCACCAAGGGTTGATTTCACCTCTGAATGTTAAATAAATGGAATCCATCCAGAGCTTCTCTGCTCAGTGCCGCGTGTGTGGGAGCTGCATCCTGGTGATGTCAGTGGCTGTAGCAGGTTCCTTCTCCCTGATGTACGTGGACGCCCACACGGGGTCACACGTGATCTGTCTGATGGTGGGCAGTGGGGTCGTTTCCAGTTTTCCATGCACTATGAATGTTCTGGTCCACGTCTCTGGGTGAGCTGGTGTGCACTTTCTTTGGGGGAACGGATCTGGGGTGGAATGACAGGCTCCTAAGATGTGGTTGGTTTGGTTGCAGTAGATGCCAGCAGGAAGGATTTAAACAAGAAGTTAAGCAGGACTTCCAGACCCTGCAGACTGTGGTGGACCAGCTCTTGTCACAGGAGAAGGGGGCTGTGAAATATTCTCTGGAGAACAGGAGGGAGAGGCTGAATTAGGCAGGCCTGCACTGGAGGCTGGGGTGGGTAGTCCTTGGCCCCTGTCTGTCTGGTTTTGTTCCCCTCTCCATAGTCTGTCTGGGTGCCCAGTCTGTACTCCCAAGGAGGTGTCCGGGGCCACTTGGAAGGGATGGGTAGAAGGGCTTTAAGCTTCATTTCCCTGCATCACCCAGAGCCCCTTGTGTTCTCTGTTTTACACGGTAGGATTCTGAGAATGACAGTGTGTGCTTTTGTTTTGTTTTTCTTAAAAAAAAAAAAAAAAGCTTTAGTTATTCAACATTTGAAAATTCACGCTGTGAGGTCCTTCCATCCGGATAGTTCTATTTTGGGATTAGGAGGGGTGTGTGGGAAGGGTTAAGCATTATTCAGTCAAAGAGCAGGGCTGGGCCTCAGTGACCTTTTTCGAGTTCTTAAAGCTCAGCTCATGATGCAAGAGAACTCAGTACTTTCTATTAAAAGTGCTCAAACAAAGCAGAAAGCCTACAGGATGTTGGGGAGAGGCTCCGCGTGGAGGGACGTTTGGGCAGCCTTTCAGCAGGAGTCTTGAGGACTCACTCCTTCAGCCACCCTTCTGCTTTTTTTTTTTTTTTCTTTTTTAATTCTCCACCAGCTATTCCTGGTGGTTGTCACTTGGGTTGTTTGGGTTCAGAATGGTTCTCTCGTTTTCGCCCAGGAGTGGGTGACGCTGCTTTCTCTCCCGAGGGGGGTGGCTTTCCTTCCTCCAACTCCAGGCCGAGTTTGGGCCTGTAGTTTCGCTTGGTGAGGGAGGCTGGGCCCTTCCTGGGCACCGAGAGAGGAACATCTCTGCCTTTGGCATGCAGCTCTGAGTCAACAGGCCTGATAAACAGCCCACTTCCCAGGACCAGCAAGGAACAAAGCCCCTGAAGGCTGTGGGATCGGCCCACCCCCTCTTCCTGAAACAGCTGTTTATTCTTTTGACAGGAGTCAGAACGCTGTACCTTCGCTTCCTCCCAGCCCTGCCTGCTTCTGCAGAACGGAGCTCAATAGAACTTGGTACTTTTGCCTTTTACTCTGGGAGGAGAGAAGCAGACGATGAGGTATGTGACACATGGGGATGATTTACCTCTGTGGAGTCCGAGTCCCTGGGGTTTTCGTGAGCCGGCTGCAGCGTGGACACACCTGGGGGAGGAACCCCGCTCTCCCCCTGACTTCTTGCTGGAACCCTCCAGTCATCCTGGAAGATGACAAAGTCCTCCTCTCCCGGCATTGGATCTAGAAGTGGGTGCTGGTGGGATGCTGGCTCCATCCCTAGAAGCTCTGCTGGAGTTTACTGCCCCTGGCAGAACCTCACAGGGCAGGGCTGCAGCCTGGGGTTTTTCTGGGACGCAAAGTGCTAATGCAGGGGTAGGACGGCTTGCCCTGTGGGTGCATGCAGAGATCTCTCAGGGCAGTGCAGACCCTTCATTTACCTCGCCTGATTTCTCCTGGAAAAACTCTTGCGCAATGATTCCTGGGTCAGGCAGCAAGGGAAAACTGGCTGGACCCAGACTTCAGATTTCCTGAAGGGGATTCTAGAAAGGGCATTGTGAGAACCCTCCGGAAACAGGTTGTTCTGTCTGTGGTGGCTGGAGCAACAGCTATAGTCGTGTATTTAGTCTGAGGCTTGTCTCTTAGCTTCCTCTGTCTGTGTTTACTTTGACCCTTATAATGAAAAACATAACTGGAAACAGACTTCCATGTGCCTTTTTTCCCCCCAAAATTATACCATGTTTCTTCTCACAGGGAACGTCTCCCTGTAACGCTCGCCAGTTGAGAGAGATTTTAGGGTAAAAGTAGAACCCTCTGTCCTCACCTCCAGCACCACCCCACTGCCAGGAGCTGGGCCAGGAGGGCAGAGGGTCTGCGTTTTGAACACAGCATCCCCCTATCACCACTTTGAGTGTGAGCCCAGCGATCTCAGCTTTTGCAAAAAGCTCAGTTCCCTCAGCTATAAAGCTGCTGTGCTGACCAGGATGAGGGATGAACAGGATGGAGTGAGTAAGGAAGGCTCAAATGCCAGGTACAGGAGGCATCTGGAAATGGCAGAGGTGTTGAACCCAGTAGGCTCACCAGCTGGTCCAAGGAAGCCCGTGATTGGCTAGCTTTGGGCCAGTTGCTTAGTGATAACCATGAAAGGCAGGCTTCCCAGGTGGTAATAGCGGTAAAGAACCCACCTGTCAATGCAGGAGACATCTTCCTGGGTCAGGAAGATCCCATGGAGGAGGGCACAGCTTCCCACTCCAGTATTCTTGCTTGGAGAATCCCATGGACAGAGGAGCCTGGTGGGCTACAGTCTATAGGGTCACAAAAGAGTCGGGCATTGAAGCAACTTAGCATGCACATACCTACTCACGGTGACTGTGAAAGGCGAAATGAAAGGAGGTACCTAGAAGACCTGGCTGATGAATCCATGGGTAAGCCTGCCTGTTTACTGAGAACAAAAGAGATAAAAGGGTGAGCATTGGAGGCCAGCTCTCTGGACCTGAATCTTGGCCCCACTGCTTTATGCTGTGTGACACTGGGCAAGTCACTTAACCTTTCTGAGCCTCCATTTTCATGTCTGTAAAATGAGGATAATACTAGAGTGACTTCACAGGGTCACTATGAGGCTTACCCGAGAGACTGCTGGTAAAGCGTTTAGCCCAGGCCCTGGCCTGGTTCAGCTGAGGGGCATCCAAGTGTCGCAGGGCCAGAAGCTTATTCCACTTCCAGGCTCCCTTTAGGAAAAAGAACGCAAAGCTGCAGATACGACGTTAGGATGGAAGTAAATGCCATCATCTCTCGGTATCCACTGGGGATTGGTTCCAAGACCCTCGCAGATACCAAAATCCAGGGACACTCAAGTGCCTTACATAAAAGGGCGTGGTATTTACATACAACCCACACACATCCTCCCATTTACTTATAATCGTCTCAAGATTACTTAGAATGCCTAGTACAGTGTAAATGCTATGTTAATAGTTGCTGGCATGCAGCAAATTTGAGTTTTGTTTTTTGACGCTTTCGTGGAATTTTTTGTTTTTTACTGTTTTTGATCTGTGGTTAGTTGAATCTGCGGGTGTGAAACCCATGTGTACGGGAGGCTGACCGTATTTAGGAAAAGGGGAGACATCCGAACATATAACAAAAACTGACAAATGCTTTCAATAGGAAAAAATCCAGAATATAACATTGTAATAAAGTGTGAAGATAATATAAAAATGATTAGTATTACTCAGCTGTCGGATGCACCTGTTATATTTTGGCTGCATACTCTTGGACTGCCTCTTTGCTGACTTTGTAATATCATTTTTAATTGAGACAAAAAGAAAAAGACAAGTCAGTGTTTGCCTCTAGCATAGTTAAATCAAAGGTTGCTTTTTATTACCTCGAGTTTAGAAGAGTTTCTTGCAGCTTCACATCTTGTAATTGGTGATGCCATGGCTGTAAATTGCTTGGCAGTTTCCTGCTCAGGTGACTCCGGCCAGAGCTCTAGAGAACTCAGCTCTTCCATCCTGGATGGGGTGGTGGGGGTGTGTTGGGGGGATATGGGTACCAGGTAGCTCTGAAGTCTGGATCACTGTGACCCCTGAGACCCTCAAGTGGGGAGCAGAACAGCAGTTAGCTCAGCTTCTTCTCTGGATCACAGTGGGAGGCTCCTGGGAGCTCAGCAAGGCCCACCTGGGGCAGGTTGGGTCTGCAGGGAGTGGGGTCAGGCTCCAGGCCCCACCTGCAGCCCCAGGACTGGAGTGGTTCACCCAGACAGGGCAGCACCTCATCTCCGGACCCACTCCCCACCCCAACCGGAGAGCAGGCCCAGTTTGCCAAAGGGCCTGACATGGAGGTTTCATAAACTTCCGGGTCAGTTGACCTGTGGACTCAACATGACTTCATTGGCAGTCTTCTCTTGTGATCATCACTTCCAGGAAACTGGGGCTATCGCAGAAAGATGAGCTTGTTGTGGCTGAGTGAACCTGTCTTCGTCAATGAGACTTCCAGCCCTCTGGCTGATTTCTCACCAGGTCCCGGGTCAATCAAGAAAGACTGTGGTGGAAAGTTAAGTCCAGAGGACTCGTTTCAAGGACGGGGAGACTGAGGCCAGAGAAACCATGACTCAGTTCACAAAGCTACTTCGTGTGGCCGCTGGGGGTGACGTGTGAGCCTCTTCTTCCTCCCCTCTGCATCGTGAGCCATGGGGGCAAATGTGATGTCGGCGGGACCCTGAGCTGGGGGCAGTGGGGAGTGGAGCTGACTATCACATCAGTCAGCAGGGCGGGAAGGGCTCGCCTGTGACCCTTCTGGGTCCTGCAGTCTCTGATGGAGCCCCATGTTTCTGAATCTCTCCCCTAAAAAAACCAGCGTCCTCATTTCGACTGCCATTTGTGGAGCATTTACTGCCCACCAGCACAGCATGCTGTGTATACATGGTCTTCTTTTGTTCTTTCAAGAACCCTAGAGGGGGCGTGTTTGAAGCTCCATTTTGTCTGTGTAAACAGAGGCGCGGAGCCAGAGAACTTGCCTGGGGTGTGCGTCTAGGGCTGCACAGTCTTAGCTGCCAGACTCATGTCTGCCCGGATCGCTGGATCTAAATGTTACAATGGAGGATGTGGAAGAAGAACGATAGGTTTCCCGAAGGGTGACTAATAGTCAGTTCCTGGCTCTCCCTCCCACCCCACTGCCCGCCCCCTCACCTGCTTTGTTTCATTTGCAACCTTGTCACTGTCTGACGTGTATCCTTTTGAGTCTCTTGACCCCATGCAGTGGTCCAGAAGTGACTGTGGCTGGAGGTTGCAGGACGGCATGGATTCCAGGGACAGGGGGGAATGAATCACAGGCAAAGAAGAGGATTTAGCCTGTGGGAAGGCGCTGCCTTTCCCCTGTTCTGCCCCAGATAATGGCTTTTCCAGGGCTTCTGAGTGCCCGGTGATTCAGTTGAGATGCTCACCTCTCCCCCCTGATGTGAGATGGGGAAAAAAAAAGGGCCACTAGACTTCCCTTCAGAGAGGAGTTTTGCTGGGAAGGAATACCTGGACTTACACGAGATGGGGTGAAATGATGAGATTCTCTGAAGCCGTAGGTGTGCGTATCGTCTGTGTGGAAGAATTAACTTATGGGCCTCATGGAAAAGTCTGATGCTCCAGGGAAACAGAAGCGGAAAAGGAGGCAGGGGGAGGGGGTAAGGGAGTTGGAGAAATGACGCTGTGACCCTGCCTTGAGAAATGCACTGGGTTTTTTAGCACCATCTGCATGTCTTCCAGGAGTGGGGGTAGTTTTTTTTGGAAGCCATGGTAAGGGCTGAGTTCTGGGAGTGACCCAGGAGTGGCCCGTGTGGGTGGTAGGATGGATTCAGAGAGAAATCGCAAACACTATTGACAAGAGGGCTGAGAGATGCTGGGAGGGCTCAGGTGGAACTGGGCCTGGCTGGGCTCACCTGATCCTTTGAGGGGTGGGGCCAGGTGACGCAGATAGTCACACTCTCCCATATATGACAGGGTGTTAGTACCTACCCTGCAGGGCCTATTTCAGGGGCTTCCCGGGTGGCTCAGTGGTAAAGAATCTGCCTACAATGCAGGGGAGGTTTGTGTTGGTCGCTCAGTCGTGTCAGACTGTATGCTACCCCACTGACTGTAGCCCACCAGGCTTCTCTGTCCATGGGATTCTCCAGGCAAGAATACTGGAGTGGGTTGCCATGCCCTCCTCCAGAGCATCTTCCCTACCCATGGATTGAACCCCAGTCTCCTGCATTGCAGGTGGACTCTTTACCATCTGAGAAACAAGGAAGGGGTGCAATGCAGGGGTCGCGGGCTCAGTCCCTGGGTTGAGAAGATCCCCTGGAGGAGGGCATGGCAACCTACTCCAGTATTCTTGCCTGGAGAATCCCATGGACAGAGGAGCATGCCGTGCTATAGTCTCTAGGGTCACGAAGAGTCAGACACAACTGAGCACACACAGGGCCTAATTCTATGCTCTACCCCTTAAATGGGCTATTTAGAAGCAAAAAGCCCACATTTCCTACTTGGTGGGTAAGATAGTCAACTACCAGTCTTTAGAATGAGACAGTTTTGAAAATTCTGAGAGACAAACACATCAGTGAAGGGCTTTTAGACCACATTGCCTGCCCAATGCCTGATCTTATCCAGAGAGAAAAATGAAAATGTTTTCAAAGACCCACTGGCCACCCTGCCAACCCTTCTGTCGCTGGTGCTTTGCTGAAGGACTGGAGATTGACTCATTTGGGCAACTTCCAACTGTGAGTCTCTAACAAGAGTGACACCTGACCACAGCAAAAAGTCAGCAGATTCAAGTCATTTATAGGATCCAGAAAGAAATGGGCTCCAAGGGACTTCCCTGGTGGTCCAGTGGTTAGGAATCCACAGGTTAAGAATCCCTTCCAGTGCAGGGGGTGATGGTTGATCCCTGGTCCAGGACCTAAGGCCTCACAAGCTGCTGGACAACTAAGCCTGCCCTCCACAATGAAGACCCAGAGCAGCCAAAATTTAAAAAATAAGAAAAATATTAAAAATGGGCTTCAAGAGTTGTCTCTGGGGCTAATTTCTGAGATTAAAAACATCGAGCACCTGCATTTGGAGAGGGGATGGCGGAGGGGTGTCCCTGATGTACATGTTCATGTTCTCTACCACGAGAGCTGTGTGTTTAATGTTTGTTACACTGGGAGAAAATTTGTGTTTGATCCTCACCAAGTGGGGGTGATAAGCTTCAGATGGCTGGGGCTTGATCAAGGAAAATCAAAGTCGCCTGGCCTTTCGAAAGAGCTCTTAATCAGGCTGCAGCACAGAACAGATGGATAGACCTTCAGAGTCCCTAATTTGCATCAATTTGCACTTTATTATTTCACATGTTCTTATTCCAAAACCCTTATTATTTTTTTTCCCCAGCTGTCTGTCACTTTATTTATTTATTTCAAAACCCTTATTCTTTTCTCTCAAATATGTTTTGAGCTTTTGCTGAGTACCAGGCACTTTGTTTTCTTCATTGGATCCTCCCAACAGCGCATTTTATTTTATTTTTATTTTTTATTTTTTTCTTCTCTCTTTTTTTTTTAAATTATTATTGTTTTTGCCATACAATGCCATGATATCACCATGGGTTTACATATGCTCCCCATCCAGAACCCCCCTCCCTCCTCCCTCCCTCCTCCCTCCCCCCAGGAAATCTCGGTGCACCAGCCCCGATCATCACTCCTGGGCTGGCGATTGATTAGACATATGATAATTAACGTGTTTCAATGCCATTCTCCCATATCATCCCACCCTTACCCTCATCCACAGAGTCCATGAGTCTATTCTATACATCTGTGTTCCTTTTGCTGTCTCGCATGTTGGGTTCTTGTTACCGTCTTTCTAAATTCCATATATATGCGTTAATATACTGTATTGTTTTTGCTTCTGGCTTACTTCACTCTGGATAATGGGCTCCAGTTTCGTCCATCTGAGTAGAATTGCTTCAAATGAATTTTTTTTAATGCTGAGTAATATTCCATTGTGTATATGTACCACAGCTTTCTTATCCATTCGTCAGTTGATGGGCATCTAGGTTGCTTCCATGTCCTGGCTATTGTAAACAATGCAGCGATGAACATTGGGGTACACGTGGCTTTTTCAATTCTGGTTTCCTCGGTGTATATGCCCAGCAGTGGGATTGCTGGGTCATATGGCAGGACTATTTGCAGTTTTTTAAGGAACCTCCACACTGTTTTCCATAGTGGCTGTACTAGTTTGCATTCCCACCAACAGTGTAGGGGAGTTCCCTTTTCTCCACATCCTCTCCAGCATTTATTGCTTGTAGATTTTTGGATTACAGCCATTCTGACTGGTGTAAAGTGGTACCTCATTGTGGTTTTGATTTGCATTTCTCTGATAATGAGTGATGTTGAGCATCTTTTCATGTGTTTGTTAGCCATTTTTATGTCTTCTTTGGAGAAGTGTCCAACAGCGCATTTTATGGACACCAGTATGAATTGGCAATTTTTGAGCATTTACACGGTGCCAGGCACAATGCTAACCATTTTACAGATGCCATCTCTTGCAGCCATCACCATTTTTATCCCCATTTGAAAGACGAGGAAACCCATCTAATGTGATCCATTACAAATCCAGTGTCCCTTTTCTGAATCCCTAGGGTCAAATATGTTGGAATTCAGAATTTTTTTTTGTGTGCAGAGTATTTATCATATATTATGTAATGTCCCAGTGCAGCAGCAGCGGCACATAACAAAATACATCAATATTTATACAAAGAAACATTTAAACAGCCTCACTGAGAGGGATAAAGATTATAAATAGCCTCACATCAATTAGGATGTCAATTGAATTATAAACAGGCTTTCAGCTTTCAGAGCTTGCTGGAGTTGGATGAGGGTCTGAGAAGCTGCTACGTGTTTGGAGTTGGCCAGTTTTGTGTGTCTCAAATCCCTACTTCACTCCCAGACTCCTGTGTTCTAATCACCATCCACACTTCTCTGGGAGGGACCATAGCAGCAGAACGGGGTGGCCACAGTCTCAGTCCAGACCTGTTTGTTTCCACACCCTGGCCTTTCCTCGCACGCAATGCTCATGGTATTGACGTAGAAATCAAGCGGCTTTTCCTAGCAGCCAGGACGAGTTGCAAGCATTCCTCTGCATTTTGTAACTTTGCCTTGGGTCCCAGGCTGTGTGTGCCAGCTCACAAGGTATTCACAGGGAAGAAGCTCAAACTGAGGTGTCCCTGTGGCCCAGCAGGTCTATCTTCTCACGGTCTCTGGAACACCACTGGTGGTCACAGTTGAATCTGAAAGTGGGAGTGTGAGTTATGACCTTGAGTTCAGCCCTGGCTTTTCCATTTCCAAACAGAGCTCACTTTCTAAGCAAGAAATGTCATGGCTGGTAATCCCATACTTCCTCTTCTTTAACTGGATTTAATAATAAAAGTGATGAAGGGACTATCCCTGGCGGTCCAGTGATTGAGACTCCGCTCTTCCAATGCAGGGGGTCGGTGCAGGTTCTATCACTGGTCAGGGAACTAAGATCCCACATACCACTCGGCGAGGCCAAAGGTTGTTGAAAAAGTAGGGAGGAAAAAGAAAATAATAATAAAGGTGATGGAGCACAGGAGATCCAAGCCAGGAATCATTTCAGAACCCATGGGACAGAGAATAACCTGTCCCATGAAGGACCGTCTTGGTGCCTTCTCACTTTATTTCACATGCTCACTAGGTGACGGCCCCCTCTGGCTCTTTGAGGGCACTGGGGATTCAAGGTTGAATAAGAAGACATCCCTCCTGCCCTCAGGAAGCTCATAGGAACCATCAGAGGAGATGGAGCCAAATGTGGATGTTGCCACGTGAGCCGCCTCCCAAGGTGATATGTGCAGCAATGTGGACAGAGTGATGGGGGAGCTGGAGGAGAGAAAGAGGGCCACGCTGGTGGTCGGGGGTAGGGAATGATGTCTTGCCACTCACATGGTTCACTGGACCCAGGGTAGATAAGGCACAACCAGGGAAGCTGGAAGAAGACTCAAGGAGCCGTAGGGACTGCAGACATGTTTGTTCTCTCCCAGCAGCAGCAGCAGCACGTCTTCACAGACTACTGATACACCAAGACAGACAAAAGTGGCCCATGGCCAAGTAGGTGCGCAGGCCCAGTGCTACCAAGGTCAGCTGTATTGTTGTTTGCAGAACACAAGCTGTGAGGCCGTGAGAGAGGGGGACAGGAGAGCCTGACTGACCCCATGTTGTCAGTCAGCTTCTCCACAAGTGTTTTCACCAAGGCGGTGACACTGGCCCCCAGATGTCTACTCTCACGTTTTCCCCACCTGCTGGTCCTCTCCTTCTTGCCCCTTTCTCTAGCCTACGTTTGAGTGTTGGCATCTTCAGACTTCAGCCCAGGGCCCTCCTCCTTCCTTTTTGTCTCTCTTCATTATCTCCTTGGTGACTGAATTTATTCCCTTCACATTAAATGTCATCCTTAGTCTATGGATGCTCCCCCAGTTGCACAGCCTGCTCACATTTCCCTGATGAACTTCAGACTTGAGTTCCGCTTGCCTGTGAGTATCCATTCAGGTGTTCACACGCTCCTTGAAATTCACACATCCAAGAGGGAACTCATGATTATTTTCCTCCAAGCCTATTCCTCCTCCAAACTGACTAAATGCTACAACCTACCTGCTTAAGCAGAAACCTTGTTTCTTCCTTCATCCCTAACGACTAAATTACCAGCCAAATCATATCAGTTCTCTCTCCAAAGTATATTTTGAATGAAACCAACCACTGAGCCAGCCCATCTCCTCTTTTTTAAAAAAAAATTATTTATTTTAGTTTGGTTGCCCTGGGTCTTTGTTACTACGCGAGGGCTTCCTCTAGTTGTGGCAGGCAGGGGCTACTCTTGAGTTGTGGTGCACAGGCTTCTCGTTGTGATGGCTTCTTTTGTTTCGGATCACAGGCTCTGAGCGTGTTGGGCTTCAGTAGTTGTGGCGCATAGGGTCAGTAGTTGTGGTGTGAGGGCTTTAGAGCGCAGGCGCTGAGATGTGTCGGCTCTTCCCAGACTAGGGATCAAACCCTTGTCTCCTGCATCAGCAGGCAGATTCTTAACCACTGGACCACCAGGGAAGTCCCCAGCCCATCTCCTCTGTTGCAGTTAGGATGGTCTAGCTTGTCCGTTTATCCATTCCCCACACCCAGTGCTCAGATGGGTCTCTCAGAATGAAGATGGGTTGGGTGACTCTCCATCTTCAGATGCTTTTGTGGGTCCCTGCCCTCTTTCCATGCCCTTCCAGCCTCTGACTGTCCCTGCCCACCCTCTGACTCCTGGCCATCACCACCACCACCCCGCCTCTTTCACTCAGGTGGGACAACAACTGCACTATTTTTTTCTTGTCCAGTATTTTTGCTTTTGTTTTTCCCAAACACAGGAAGCTTTTTCTCTAGTCAGCCTGGTATAGATGCTATTTCTGAAATATTCTCATCCTTTCTCGTGGTACTTTCCTTTCCATCCTTTCCCATCCTATCTTCACCCATGGGAAACTTTAAAGTCATCTCCCCAGTGAGCCCTTCCCCAACCACCCAAATCAAAGTACTTCCCAAGCTGTAATTCTCTACCCAGCACCCCTTGCCCCTTTGATCACAATTTCATGCAGTGATTAAGAAATATTTATGTACCTACTGTGTGCCAGCTGTGTGGGTGTAGTAGGGAAAGGCCACCTGGGAAATGGTTGAGTGTCAGTTGTGAAAGACCAGCATGTTTTCCACTCTGAATGAGAGAGCATATAAGTAGGATATCAGAGGCAGCAGAGCCGTGGAACTGATGATTCCCCAAAGTCACATGCCGAGAGGTAGGGCTACCAAGTCAGAGGAGGCCAGCATCCGTGGGAACCATTAGCTCAACCCTCACTCTAGAAAAATGTACAGATGAACTTGTTTGCAAAGTAGAAAAGTCACCGATGTAGAGGACAAATTTAAGGTTATCAAGTGGGGGAGGGGCGAGATGGGATGAATTGGGAGATTGGGATTCATGTACAGATCCTAGTGTGTATTACATGGATAACTAATGAGAACCTGATAACTAATGAGAACCTAATGTATAGCACAAGGAGCTGTACTCCTTCCATGGGAAGGAAATCTAAAAGTGAGGGGATGTGTGTATATGTACAGCTGATTTACTTTACTGTCCTGTGAAAACCAATACATCAGTTTAGACTAACTGTACTCCACTGAAAATAAATAAACCCTCTCCCACATCCATGGCGGCCCTTGTGATCACTCAGGATACTTTCCCTCTGAGCCTCAAAGTGGCATCTTTCGCAACTCAGGCAGCCCCATCAGTTCATTGACTTGGCTAATTTGCCGTTGCAGACCCACGCAGTTTAAGGTAGAACCTGCTCCTTGCCTGTGTGTGTTCTCAGTTGCTTCAGTCGTGTCTAGCTCTTTGCGACTCTATGGACTATAGCCCGCCAGGCAGGAGTACTGGCGTGGGTTGCCATGCCCTCCTTCAGGGGATCTTCATTACCCAGGGATCAAACTTGTATCTCCTGCATTGCAGGCGGATTCTTCACTGCTGAGCCACTGGGGAAGCCCAGAATATGCTCCTTAGCACTTGTTAAATATTCATCATCTTTTCCTTTTAGAAAGGATATGGGTAGAAACATTTCTTAAAAAAAAAAATCATATCCCACTCTTGATATATTTAATCTATTTTTCCCCCTCTTCTTTTCTTTTCCCAGGAGAAAATAATGAATGTCAAAGGAAAAGTGCTTCTGTCAATGCTGGTTGTCTCAACTGTCATTGTTGTGTTTTGGGAATATATCCACAGGTAATTATGGAACATGATAAAGTGATGTTAATGAACGTCTCCATCAGCCAAGTCACCAGGTTGAATTAAAATTAGGATTCCTTCCTTCCTGTTTCCCTGAGCCCTAGACTTTAAAGACTGTCTTTAAAATCATTAGATCTTCAAGCATTTTCTAAGTAATTAATTATCTTTCTTCCTGCCATGTTCCTAATATCTCAATTTTTATATACCTTTACAGTTCTGGGCAGGCTAGAGCCAGAAACAGTAAGGTCCTATTAAGACCAAAATGTCGTATTAAATTATTTATATGACCAGATATGGAAATTACATTAAGAAATTTCAGACAGGAATTCCATGAGAAATTCACCCTGGATTTTGCAGTCCTAAAATATTTGCAAAGTTCAAAGGAACAAGTCAAAGTTGTTGACTTTTACTGCAAAATACACTTTGAGTCGCTGGTGATTCATTTGTGCCTGGCTAAACTTTTGAGTGCTTTGTCTTTTTTTCCTTAACTTTGGAAAACAAAATGAATGAAATATTTCTGAGTTTTCAAATTCATCAGTGGATTCACCTCAAATATTTGAGCTGCTTCTGTGTTTTGAGAAACTATAATGCCTCAGAGGCTCCAGCTGGAGAGGCTTCTGACAGAAAGAAGTCTCCCAAGACAGCTACAAAAATGCACAATGGTTTTGAATTTAAGAGGCATCAGTACAGTTCAGCCTTTCTTTCAAAAAGGTCACCGTACACCTAGAGGTGGATGAACCTAGAGCCTATTATACATACTGAAATAAGTCAGAAAGAGACAAACAAGTATTATATATGAAATCTAGAAAGATGGTACAGACGAAACTATTTGCAGAGCAGCAAAGGAGAGGCAGACATAAAGAACAGACTTGTGGATACAGTGAGGGAAGGATAGGGTGGGATGAATTGAGAGAACAGCATTGAAACATATATATTATCATATGTAAAATAGATAGCCAGTGGGAATTTGCTGGATGCCTCAGGGAGATCAAATCCAGTGTTCTGTGACAATTTAGAGGGGTGTGATGGGGAGGGCGGTGGGAGAGATTCAAGAGGGAGGGGACATATGTATACATATGACCGACTGATGTTTATGTATAGCAGAAACCAACACAATGTTGTAATTATCCTCCAATTAAAAATAAATAAATTCAAATAAATGAATAAGGCCACCATATAACTCTGGGCCAGGAACACTGTCTTGTCACCATTGATATCTTCATGGCGGAGTGTGTTAGTAACTTCCCAAGTTCAAAATGATGGCCTGGATAAATGTTAGAATGTTGCTTTCAATTCAAATTCTAAGATTTGATGAGTCGGTGGGACTGTCCTGGCTACTTATGAAGGGACTATACCTTCAGGTACATCAGTGGAAGGAGGAATCTCTAGACTCTGGAGCTGTTTTTCTCCAGGGTGATCTCACCATTTCTGGAGTATATGGTTTCATTTTGAACAACTCATTTTAAAAGAAACAGGACAAGCTAGAGAGTGACCATGTTAAAGGGGTCTACAAACCAGGTCTTTCGAATTGAAGGAAACCGTGGGTACTTAGTCAGAAGAAAAGATGAATCAGTGTTGGATGCAGGGACCCTGGGGCTCCCTTTACTTGAGGGCTGAGGAAGTATCCTGGCTGGAGTCTGGAACTAGGCTGCCTGGGGCTGATCCTGTGCCAGGACTTACCTCCTCTGTGACTTTGGGCAAGTTACTTCACCACTCTGTTCCTTGGTTTTCAATAAGTTTCCCTGTTGTTTAAAATGGGCATAATAGTAGTACCTGCTTCATAGGGTTGTTGGATTAAATAAGTTTTTGTGTATAAAGCACTTAGGGCGGCACACTCAGTAAACGTTAGCTGCCGTCGCCATCACCATCATCACCACCATTCTCATCATCTGCTCAGGGGTAAGACGGGATTTTGGCAAATAGAAGGAAGAACTCCAGCAGTTGGAAGAATCCATTAGAAGAGAGAGTGTCCTTTGGGGTCCTGCCCTGAGCCGAGACGCTTGTGTAGGTAACCTTGAGAGCATTCAAGCTCTGAATGCTTGATTGGATAACCTCGGTGTTTTGAATTGCAGCCAGAGTCCCACTTCCAAATGTTGGGTACTTCACAAAATTAAAATATGGGAGCCAAAGGCCCAAATGTGCATATTGGCACTGGCCTCCCATAAAGAGGGTTATTTTGCCGTGCTGGGTACACTCTCTCTACACAGTAAGTAGAGCAGCGTCTGGCTGCCCTTCAGGGCCATAGTCTGGCACCCAGACTGCAGCCACATCATTCGTCAGTGTGGGGAATCTATTTGAATGTCTGCAAGAGGTTTAAAAGGCAGCAGATTCTTTGCCACCCTGAGAATTGGCCTTGTGATGGTGTGAGGTGAGCTGAGGGCACTAACCTTAGACAGGTGGGCAGCACTTTAGCTAAAAAGGGTTTTAAAGTAACTCAATCAAACACATCAACTGATTAGTAAAGAGAGACTTACTGATGGAGCATCCTGAAAGAAAGTCATCCAGGACAGGGTTTGATTTGAGGTTGGATGAAAAAGAAAATTTTAGAATTTTAGAGATGGAAGAAACTTTAAATGTTTATGATAAAGTAATGATGGTGAGGGTGATTTTGACGATAATACCTACTAGTTATCGAGCGTTCTCATGTGCCAGAAACTGCACTAGGCATTCCCTCCAGTTCTTAAAATAGCCCTGCAAGCTAAGTATTAGTCTACACAGTCTATGTATCTAGATGAGGAACACTGAGTCTCCACAGTGTTAAATGTGAATGTTCAAGGTCACATTTTCAGGAAGATTTAGATCTGAGGCTGTCTGAATATAGCTTATTCTGTGACCCACAATACAACCCTTCCTTCAGTTGAGGGTTCCTATTTTTTAAGTGACAAAATGGAGACCAAATAGGTGAAATGACTTAGCAGTGAATTTATGTTCAAGTTCTAATTGGAACTCAGATCTGATTTCACTGTCCGGGGCTCCTTCTTGAGCTGGTTGTTCACGCCAGGTGTTGTGAGGGATACAGTGTGAGGCACAGGGAATTCCTATCCTCAGGAGGTTAAACTCAAGATGGAGCAAGCAGATGTATGCATCAATATCAACAATGCAAAGCGAAGGAAGGATATCAGAGGCAGAGAAAAGGAACCGTGAGGGTTCAAGGAGGCAAAGATTATGTTTGACTTAGAGAGCGATTTGTTTTTTAGGGGTGGGAAGAGAGGCATGCATTTACAAATATTTATTGAGCAGCTACTATGTGCCAGTCACTATACTCAGATTGTACCAGGGAAGCCACAGGAGGTGGGGCATCTGAATTGTGCCTTGAAGGATGAGTATGTGTTAATTAAATGTCATGCTTTGTAAGATGAGTGTTGCTGGGACCTGAAATGTTCCAGGCCTCTGGGAGGGGAGAGTGAAAAGGGGAAGATGGCAAATTTAAAAGATGGAACGAGATGGCAAGTGTGACTCTGCAAATGGATGTCCTGAACGCCTGTTGGGGATCTGAGTGCTAGGTTGCAGAGGGCCCTCACCCTCCTCTTTCCCCTCTTCCTAACCCCCTCTTGTCAGGTCTGGAGTCAGATTCCCCAGGTTCAAATACTGTTTCTTCTAGCAATCCAATCTTAGACAAAATCACTTAATGCCTAGGTGCCTCTGAGGAAGCATAGAACCTCCTTTGTTGATTGTTGTGAGGATTTAATGACCTAATGCATGTCAATCGCTTAGAACAGTCCCCGGCCAAGTATTAGCTGTTATGAATAGTGTCAGATCAATAAACAGATTTAGAAACGAGATGTTAGAACTTGGTCCACAAGTGTTGAGCTTAGAGGGGTAAACGTAGGTGGAAAGAGGGCATGCATTTCATTCCGGTCAAGAGATATGGACTCCCAGCAGGGACAGAAAGCAGAGTCTGAAACAAGTATTAGTCATTTGTATTTTTTTCAGCAATGAGGGCAGCTATGGCCAGACAGGTATGGGGCCAGGGCAGGTACCTGAGCCCAGGTCCAGAACTCTTTCTACCAGGCTCTTCCCCTTTTATTCACAGGGAGAAGGAAGCCAGAAAGATTTAACTGCTGGGCACAGCTTCCGTGCACAGAACAATGGAAGAATCCAGTACAATAAGTCCTATCCCTTTGCCCCCTAAAATATCTCTCAAGTCACTGCACTCCGCTCTCTCCATCTCTTTGGCTGCCTTGACCTGGGCCTGGACCACTGCCAACACCTCCCCACTTACTCTCACATTGCCTACAGAGACGTCCCTGTCCCTCTCCTGCCTAAAACTCTTCAAGGGCAAAATCCAAAGCAGGCCACAGCGAGGGGACATCCGGTCACTTCTCTGTTTATTTCCTTGCACATTTAAATGCCTCCTTCCTTTTTCAGGGCCTTTGCAGATATATTTTTGGTTTCCAAGAGACACTCTTTCTAATTTCTCTTCCCCTGGACTTCTATTCATCCTTCAGAACTCAGCTAAAACATTATCCCCTCCTCTGAGAAGCCTTCCAGGTCTTCCTGTTAAGTGCTCCTAGTTACTTATGCTTTTCTTTCAGCAGCCCTTCTTGGAATTTGAAGTCCTGTAGCTGTGTGATATAGGGTCTGCCCTCCCCACTAGTTTGTACCACAAGGATACACAGGGACTCTGTCTCAGCCAGCACTGTATCCCCAGCGCTAGGCATGTGGCACATGCTCAGCAAGTATTTGTGAAATGGAGGGAGGTGATCTGCTAGAGGAGTCAGCTAGTCCCTGGTCCAGTCTTGCAGATGCCTTCAGATGGTCTCACTGCCTTTGTTAGCTTCAGAAATGCCCTTTGAGGCTGCTCCCCCTTTGAGGAGGCTCTGAGGTGGTGGGGTGCTGGCTCTGCAGTCATTGGTTTTCTAGGGGAAGATAAATCCTGGGTAAGGGATGATTGGGCCATGGTGTTCCCCACCAGGAGGCAAGAGGGGAGCCATCTGGGGAGCCCTTCTCCCTCAGCGAAGCCACCATGGACAATGGAGAGCTGCCATCTTTTATTTATTTATTTTTTTAAACTAAGATTTGAGATTCTCCAGAGATGTTCTGACCATTCCTTGTTCTGGGTAATCCAGAAGTGATCAAAGTCCCTTGGTGTCATTGATTTTATCTCAAAGGAAGGTAGAAACCTCGTTCTTGTTCAGTTGCTCAGTCATGTCTGACTCTTTGCAATTCCATGGACTGCAGCACACCAGGCTTCCCTATCACTATCTCCCAGAGTTTGCTCAAACTTATGTCCATTGAGTTGGTGATGCCATCCAACCATCTCATCCTCTGTTGTTCCCCTTCTCCTCCTGCCTTCAATCTTTCCCAGAATCAGGGTCTTTCCCAATGAGTCAGTTCTTCACATCATTGTGAGCTTCAGTTTCACATTAGAGCTTCAGTTTCAGCATCAGTCCTTCCAATGAGTATTCAGGGTTGATTTCCTTTAGGATGGACTGTTTGGGTTTCCTTGCAGTCCAAGGGATTCTCAAAAGTCTTCTCCATCACCACAGTTCAAAAGCATCAACTCTTTGGTGCTCAGCATTCTTTATGGTCCAAGTCTCACATCCGTACATGACTACTGGAAAAACCATAGCTTTGACTAGATGGACCTTTGTTGGCAAAGTAATGTCTCTGCTTTTTAATACATTGTCTAGGTTTGTCATACCTTTTCTTCCAAGGAGTAAGCTGTGGTCACCATCTGCAGTGATTTTGGAACCCAAGAAAATAAAGTTTATCACTGTTTCCGTTGTTTCTCCATCTATTTACCAGGAGGTGATAGGACTGAATGCCATAACCTTAGTTTTTTGAGTGTTGAGTTTTACACCAGCTTTTCACTCTCCTCCTTCACTTTTATCAAGAGGTTCTTTAGTTCCTCTTCAGTTTCTGCCATAAGGGTGATGTCATCTGCATATCTGAGGTTATTGATATTTCTCCCAGCAATCTAGATTCCAGCTTGTGCTTCATCCAGCCCAGCATTTCTCATGATGTGCTCTGCATTTAAGTTAAATAAGCAGGGTGATGATATACAGTCTTGCCATAATCCTTTACCAATTTTGAGCCAGTCCATTGTTCCATGCCTGGTTCTAACTGTTGCTTCTTGACCTGCATACAGATGTCTCAGGAGGCAGGTCAGGTGGTCTGGTATTTGTATCTCTTTCAGAATTTTCCAGTTTGTTGTGATCCACACAGTCAAAGGCTTTAGCTTAGTCAGTGAAGCAGAAGTAGCTGTTTTTCTGGAATTCTCTTGCTTTTTCTATGATCCAACAGATGTTGGCAATTTGGTTTCTGATTCCTCTGCCTTTTCTAAATCCAGCTTGAACATCTGGAAGTTCTCAGTTCACCTACTGTTGAAGCCTAGCCTGGAGAATTTTCAGCATTACTTTGCTAGCATGTGAAATGAATGGAAACCTGGGAGTAGCCAAAACCCAAGCCTTGAATTTGACCTGGGGCTTTAGTGATAATGGCTGCAAAATAGCTTTTATGAATTAAAAGTAATATGATATATTTTTATTTCTCATTTGCTTTTAGCCCAGAAGGCTCATTGTTCTGGATAAACCCATCAAGGTAAGTGCTTTTAATTCTAGGTATCAATGGGATTCTCCGCATGCCCACTCTGGCTCCCCTACAGTCTATTCTTAACGTGGCAGGTAGTGACACAGCTCTGGTCACAGGTGGAGGGGAAGGGTCTCAGGAGGCTGGACTGTATTCCTTCAGCCCCTTAATCTTGTCTCTCTAGAGCCATGACTCAGGTTTTGTCCTTGCTTTTCATCAAGTATCTATCTCTTCAAGTAGTCTTGTTTGGAGAACATTCCTGTCTTGCTTATATAAAAAAAATCAGGGTAGATATTGTCCATTATGCTACCCACTACATGTTGTATAAAGTCTCTTGCAAGAAATTTCATTGCAATAAAGGATCAGGAAAAAAATTTGGGTCTCCTGATGAACCAGTGTGTGGTGTAGTAGTATTGTTATTATTTGTCACAAGGACCCTGCAAGCCTTGATTTTCAATCTTTGGCTTGGTTGCCAGGAAGCTCAGAGCAAAGTGTTATGTTCAACTGCTTATACTTTCCTTGACCTTCATTTTTGATATAATTTCTCCCCTGGTATTAAATCTTGGCTTTTATGATTACATGTCATATGATCTTGGCAATTTGCTCAAACCCACTCAACCAGTATCTCAGTCACAAAAATAGAGGTAAAACTTTTATTTTCCCAGAGTGGCTCAGATGATCAAGGTCATGTGAACATACCTACTGAGTGACTAAAATGTTTGTTCCCTCTTGCTTCATTTTTATTCTTGTATTTTTTCCCTGTTTATCGTAACTATACCTTCTCAATCAAACCACTTCCAGCACTTCTTGAAGAGATGGGCATTAAAGCATGTTTCTTTTTTATTATGCTATTCATACCTCACCATCTTATTTGCCCAACTGCAGGGTATTGTTTCCTGGTTTCCCCTTCTTTTCCCTCTTCTAGAAGGTCCCCTCCCTGGAGAGGCTCTCACAGGGAATGTGGACACGTCAGTATGTGCTTGGTGAACGTGGCTTCTAATTACAGTTGGTTGAGTTTCTTTCTGGTTTACAGACCCTCGGATTTCCTGCGTCTGTCACTGCTGACCTTTGTAGCGACTCAGATTCTCCTCATTTAGCCAAAGAGATCATTCTTGGAAATGTGAACCATTTTATTTAAAGACTACAACTTGCTATAGTAATTTTCATCTTAGAAAGCTCTTTTGTGTATGCTACTTACATGTAGGCTTCAAAGCCACCCTCATGGTAGGTTTCTTGTTGTTGTTGTTGTTATTATTATCTCTGACTTTTCAGAAGAGAAAATTCAAGATTCAGAGAGGGAGAGTGTCCTTTCACAGTCACACAGCTGTAAGCAGTAAGTGGCGGCAGACCCAGGATTCAGATTTATGGATTAGTATCCCTCCCACTCTGTCGTTCTGTTTTTCTCTTTCTCTCCCTATGAGGGATCCCTGGAAGAGCTGAGGGCCAGGGGCTGCCCGTGGGAGAGGAGAGCTAGGCTGTGTCAGGTGCATCCTCTCCTGTTCAGCTATTGCATTGTCACTTGTGTTCATTTTACAAACGAGTGATTTTTTAACAAAATTTTAAATGACATCCCATAAAAAGAGTTTGGAAACCCCCCAGTTTGGGACTGCCTCATTTTCTAAAAATGTTTGTCATCTTTCTCGTTTCTTAGAAACCCAGAAGTTGGTGGCAGCAGCATTCAGAAGGGCTGGTGGTTTCCAAGATGGTTTAACAATGGGTAAGGCGGTCACATAGTAATCTGTTTATCCACCCAATGCTATAGAGTCCAGATAGAATAGCTTCACAGCCATGACCTCAGTCATTTGTATTTCTGGCTTATTAGAAATACACAAGATCTCTATTTCATGGTTGGGACTGGGCCATTAAGTTTGGCAGTCATGTCTTTATTTTTTCCCCATTTAACTTGAGGGTTAGTGAAGTTCAGGCTAAAGTTGGGATTGCAGGAAAAGCTATCATAAACTAAAATGTTTTTATGAGGACTGTTTTATTAGTTTTCCCTCCTCTTGAAATAACCTGATGGTTGTTGGGTCATTAAATTGCTAACTGCGCTGACCTGGAAGGATAATAAGCAAGCTGAGTACTGCACCATCTCAACAAAAGTACGTCTTTATGAATAAATGTGTAGTATCATGAACCTTTCTCCAGACATCCACTTGGTGCCCATGTTCTCTGCCTTGGAACCCAGTTTTATAAGGCCCTCAGCCACCATTCTGATACCATAGGTCATCCTCCTTGCCTTCCTCAGCTCATTTTTCTCTTTGTATATATGACCCACAGTTACCACGAAGAAGATGAAGACATAGACGAAGAAAAGGAACAAAGAAAGGAAGACGAAAGCAAGCTTAAACTATCGGACTGGTTCAACCCATTGTAAGAAAAGAAGTGTTGCCTTGTTTCCAGTAAATCCATAGCTTAGCATAAAGGGGCGGGGGCTATGGAGGCAACAGTGCCACGGAGAACAGCCCTGACTAGGGGGACAGAGACCCAGCATCTATTAGACCTTTACACCTTGAGTCTGATTGTCTTGACTTATTTGTTTGAGCAATGACTACAATGATTCTGACAGCAGTCAGCCAATGGCAGCAGAAGAATCACAAAATACTGGGGCTGGAAAGGGGTCTCAGAGGCCACAGGGTACTATGGAAAGCAACAAAGCTAGAGTCAGAGCAAGAAAATTCTGAGATTCAGTTAACTCATCTGTAAAAAGCTCGTAGGGCCATGCATACATTCTTTAAGCAAGCATACAACAAGTGTTTATCAAACACCCATGATATGTTAGCTGGTGTTTTACAAACTATTGGTCCCTATCCATTAATGTGTTTAGAAACTAGCTGAATGGGTTAAAAGCAGCCTTTTAAAAATTGAAATCAATAAAAAATCAGAAGGCATCACCTGAGGAAGGATAGGTATTGTTAAGTGGATTTTTGCCTCTATATATATGTGTGTGTGTATACATATATTTTTGACATGGGATGTATTTCTTACTGTGAATCATGGTCAAAAATTCTGTACTAGACATTGTGTTAGGTATAGGAGACAGGAAAAATCAATCAGCATGGTTATATTCAAGAAGTTCACGGTCCTGTAGGGGCTCTAGATGTGTAACTAGTGTTTGCCAAGATTGATCAAGAAGCTGTGAGCAACCTGACTTAGAAGGATGTTGTCTGGGGAGTAGGGAGGTGGGAGCTGTCCAGGATGACCATGAGTCCTGAGAGACCGGTGGGTGGTGGTGCCATTGACCAGAAAAGGGTCTAGGAGTGGTGAAGGGGAGGGGTGATGAGCTCGACTAGGGATGTGTATGGATTCAGGAACTGGTGAGGCAACTGGGCAGAGATTCAGAGGGTGCCTATCTTGGTCGTTCAGGCGGCTTTAACAAAATACCATAGACTGGATGGCTCATAAACAACAAATATGTATTTCTTACAGTTCTGGAGGCTGGGGAGTCCCAAGATCAAGGCTCCAGATGGGGTGGTGTCTGATGAGCACCCACTTCCTAGTGTATTCAAGATGGTGTTCTCACCATCTTATCATGTGGTTGGAGGGGAGAGGGAGCTCTCAGCGGTCTCTTTTCTAAGGGCACTAATCCCATTCATGAGGGCCCCACCCTCATGACCTAATCCTCTCCCTGAGGCTCCACCCCTTAGGTTTCAACACATGAATTTTGGGGGGACACAATAGCCAGTGTGTAGCAGTGCCCCTAAGTGTGGCAGAGGATAGGTGGTGGAGATGGAGGGAGAGGAGCCTTCAGCGTACAGGTGGCAGTGGGAACTGCAGGCCTAGGTGAGGCACCAGGCCGATGTCTGACATCAGCATGTAAAGGGCCAGTGGAGGAAGAGAAGTCTGAAAAGGAGCAGGAGTGGCCGTGGAGGTAGGAGGAGGATCAGGGGAGAGCAGCAGCTATTACAGCACGAGGGATCTTGGTTCTGAGAAGACTGAATGTGTTCTGGGAAGTTCTGTTATTTTGGGACAAAGGATCCATGCCAGTGTGAAAGGATGGGAATTTTGCCCTCTCCCCCTCCACCCCCCAAGGCATCGTTTAAAGAGCTGGACAACAGGGTAGCCATCTACGGGATGCTAAACCATTCCTGGAAATGTAAGAATATGGAAGCCCTGTGGTTTGATAAGCCCCTTAGGTATATGTGTGTGTGTGTGTGTGAGGGGGGTGAGAGACCCCCAGTGGCCAGCTAGATGAGCCAGCAATATAGTGGCCAAGCTTACTTCAAAGGAGGGTGGCACACGTTCACTGTGGTACTTCTGCTTTGTTGAGTGGATCCTGGAGGCGGGGGCCGGGGCTGTATTACTCCGGTCAGAGAAGAGAAACATCACAACCAGCAGCTGTCACTCTCTCCATTGCCCTCCAATGAAAGGCAAGAAGATATTTAAGGAATACTGATTTGTGGTGACATCAAATCTAAGCCTTCTCAGGGCACTAAAGTATGTTTCTTGCATAAATGAAAGATGAACAACTGAATTCACAGACAGACATATTTATATTTCTGCAAACTACCAGAAGCGTGTTAAGTATGTTGTAGATACATTTTTATATCAATCTCTCTTAGACTCATATCATCACATTCTCTTAATTTTCCTTCTACTTTCTCAGTCTCCTTAATGGGACCCTTCCCTCTTCCCAGGCCTCAAATATAGTTTCTGGAGGTTGAGTCCAGTATCCTCATCTCTTTTCTTTATACCATCTTCCAATGTGCTCTCATCCATTTCCATGGCGTTAGGTAACATCCATGGGAGAGTGACTCCCATATTTACATCTTAAGTCCAAAGGTTTTCTCTGAGCTCCCGCTATGCGTAACTGTCTGTGTGTCTCAGTTCTTGATTCACCCCACCCCCGTTCTTCTCATTCCTATTCAAGTTAGAGTCCAGGAGACCTCTCCCAATTCATCCTTCACTCTTTCCTTCACCCATCCCACAGTCTAATCCATTAGCATGTTCTGTTAATTCTTCCTCCAAAATTCTTCCCACATCATCTCCTTCTTGCCACCCCACAGCTCTTGTCTTTGTCCTGCTGCCTGGAAGGAGTCCAGTAAAGAATATGCTGTATGCCTGCTGCATCTTTCGTGAACTGCTGCCTGATTCATAGAATTTTAATACTTCCTCTGCCCAGCCCCTGGTGACCACAGTGTTCCCTTTAATAAGTATATGCACAGGCTCAGTCAAGTCTGATTCTTTGTAACCCCATGGACTATAGCCCGCCAGGCTCTTCTGTCCATGGAATTTTCCAGGCAAGAATACTGGAATGGGTTGCCATTTTCTACTCCAGGGGGGTCTTCCCATCCCAGGAATCTAATCTGCATTTCCTGCATTGCAGGCAGATTCTTTACCAACTATGCCACCTGGGAAGCCCATAAATAAGTACGTATGTAAATGCTACCAAATACCTAGGTAGGTGTATGTTTGGGTTATGGAGGCCCCTCTATGTTGTGGGAAACCTTTGGCCCGTACTTGGGGAACCCGACGAGTGGAGGTGATATAGCAGGTGTGCTGCTTGGAAAGAAGGCATTTGGGCAGTTTTCTGTCTTTCCTGGTACTTTTGCCTCCTTTTAGAGCCCCATCTTGGTGACCTTGGACATCTTCTGGTCTTACACATGTGTAGCTTGCCGGCTGTCACTTTTTTTTTTCCGGGGAGAGGTTCATCCAGGAGAGGTTCATCCAGGAAGCTGGTCTCAACCATCCTCCCACCCCCTCGCCCTCCCCTCGTCTTGCCTTTTCAGCCTGTCATCTGGCTTCCTAGTCAGGGTCACTGATGTGTGGGAATTGCGAGTGGAATTGAATAATTAACAGCTGGGAAATGGAAAATTTTAATTTTTAATATTACTACATTTTTTTTTCTCTTGTTCAGAGGAATTTTCCCCATTAAGTAACCAAACTGGATATTGGTGTCCTGACTCAGTCCTTTCTAGAAGGTGTAGAACTGAGTGGTCGTGTGGTAGGAGAGTGGCAGGTGGGAGGCTGGCTACCTGTTAGGACTTTGAAACCCTCAAGGGGCAGGCAGGTCTCATTCCTCTGATCTCGGAGCTCAGCACGGGGCCTGACAGAGAGCAGGGACTTAGCAGAAGTGCCTGGAGGAATTCAGTGCCTTGGTCTGACCCCTCCTGTTGATTAGTGGTAGTTCCCTTCTACTCTCCAACCCCCTGCTTTCTTTATTTGGGAAATGAGGGTGATGACAGCACCCACTCTAGAAGGTAGTTGTGAGTTTCAGTGAAAGAATGAAAGTCAAGGATTGAGCCCCGATGCCTGGAAGTGTTAAATAAGAATACCATCCTTTCCTCCTTTTCCTCCTTCCTTTTCTCGTTCCCTTCTTAAAAATACTGTCTTCTCACCAAATGTTCAGCTCACACGCAGCTGCATGGCTTAGCTAATGGGTTGGGTCAGAAGGGCTAAGAGATCCCTGACAGGCCACACTCAGAACTACAGTGGGTGAGATGACAATTCATTGGAGGGTTTACATTCAGAAATAGTGGTTATAGAATGATAACGCTGTGTGTGTGTGTGTGTGTGTGTGTGTGTGTGTGAGTGTGTGAGTGTGTGTGTGTAGTTTTTATGGTTTGAAATCTAGTCATTCAACAAAGCTGGGGGTTTTATGTGACTAAAAGTATCCCATAAGCTTCTAAAAACAATACAAAAGCTCATTTCTCGTGTGTACGGATAAAAATGCTGAAATATCTAAGTTGAGTGGAAATGATGACAAACCTGGTTTTTAACCCCAGTTCATCAGCCTAGCAAGTAAATATCCAATACAATAAGCAGTAGATGCAGTGGTTCGGAGCATAAACTTCCTGAGTCAGACTATCTGGGTTCAGATTCCAGCTGGGCTCCTTAGCTGCTGTGTGACCTCCAACAAGTTATTTAACTGCTCTGTGCTGCAGTTTCCGCCTTGATAAAACGGGAATCAAAATAGCAGCTTCCTCTGAAGGGTGAAGCCCTGGGTACTGTGGCTTGCTCCATAGGAAGTATACAGGGTATGTTAGATACCCCCATTAGCTGTTTGGCCTTGGACAAGTCAACAAGCTTTTCTGAGCCTTCGTTTTCTTATCTGTACAAAGAACATAATACACGACAGGGCTTTTGCAAGGACTACCTGAGGAAGTGTGTGTGTGTGAAAGTGTCTCGTCCAAAATAGCTGCTTTCGTGATTGAAGGGAAACCGAGAGCAGCTGTCCAGGGCAACCATGCTGCTGGCATACCCGGGTATGAAGGCAGAGCTGGGCTATGGGGTTTGAGACAAGACCCAGTGCGGAGGGGCAGCCCGGCAGTGTCCCTTTTCATCTCTGGAGGAGACTCCTTGTGTGTGGAGGAGGGAAGCAGGCCTGCTCCAGGGCACCGGGAGGGGGTGGGATGGCCTGGTTGATTCTAGAACAGGAGGACCGCAGAACTTGGGGACGGAGGGACAGGAGGGTCTTTTGGGGGCTGGGGTGAGGAGGGGGTGACCTGGCCTTGCCCAGCCTCCCTGGAAAAACTCAGCTTCACCTGTGGCGGAGGGGCAGTGTCGTGAAAACCCACTCTCTATCAAGGAGAGAGGAAGTTCTCAGTGGGCCGATCTATTTGCCAACGTCTCCCCGATGGCCCTCCTGAGGCCGCCCGCACGCAGTCAGCAGGGGCCCTCTAGGGCCACCAAGACTTTGCCTTGGTCACTGGCCCTCTCCCCGCAGTGGCTGAAGTGCGAGCACACGGCGGGGCCCTTGGGTGACAGAGGTTACTCTAAATGACTGTGTTTCAGTGTCCACTTCCCGCCAGGGAAGGGCAGTCACTTGCAAACACAAACGGGGCTGGCGCTGAGGCCCCTCACCATTCCTGCCTTAGCCTGGGCCCCAGCCGACGCTCAGCCTTTCTGCCGTTGCTCTTTACAGTTCATTGGTTTGTCTTCGCTCTTACATTGCTTCCTGTGTTTGTCTTGGCTTTGCCAAGCCCCTTTCAAGTGTGCTGAGTGCATGGAACACCCCCCCCCCCACCCCCAGCTTTGTAAAGAGGAACCGTGATCTGAGAGGGGTGACAACCAGGGTCCCCGTGTTTCATCCCTGGCCACTGTGAGCCTGCAGGATCCTTTCTCGGTGGCTGTCTGCTCCTTGTATGTCAAATGAATGATAACCCCAGAAACTCCTTAGTCCTATACCCAGGTTACAACCAGAAGTTCCTTTCTGGCCAAAGGCAGATTGAAACAGCTTCTTCCTCTTTCAGCTGTAATGTCACTCTCTTGTCCCCCTGCATCAAACATCAGGGCTTTCTTTGGGTCAGATGGCACCCATCAGGATAAACAATGTCTAAAGATGCCACTGACCGCTTAGGGAGGGGCTGGGGGGATGGAGGTGGGATACAGTAGGAAGATGAGGGTAGGGAAAGCAGCAAAGGGGGTCAAAGGGCAAGAGCTGTACAGGTAAGACCCCCCTAGGGCCCCCGCTAAGGCAGCCCCCCGGCACCGGGCCGGTCTCCTGTCCCTCACCCAGACGATGCTGCCGCTGCCAGTCCACCCGCCGACTGTTCGGGGTTAAACTCCCATCAAGATTCAAGGACAGTCACCACCAGCCGCGGCTGACCCGTTCTTCTGTCAGATGTCTCTGCCCCGCCTTAGCAAGGCCGTCCTGACTCACGGACTCTGCTTTGTCCCCAGTAAACGCCCCGAGGTTGTGACCATGACAGATTGGAAGGCGCCCGTGGTGTGGGAAGGCACTTACAACAGAGCCGTCTTGGACGATTATTACGCCAAGCAGAAAATTACCATCGGCCTGACGGTTTTCGCCATCGGAAGGTAGGTGTTGCTGATAAAAGCGACCTTGACTTTTCCTTTGTCCCACTGTCAGAAGGTTGGTGAGGGGCTCCTGGGCTCACGGAGGCTGTTCATGGACGCGTCTGGATCATTAGACAGGAGAATGGAGTAATAGGACTGTTTCAGGCTCCTTTTTGCTGAGGCCCCAAGAGGCTGAGCACAAGACCCCCCGTGGTCGGGGGGTGGACAGCTTCCCACCTGAGCGAGGCCTCGGTGGCAGGGCAGTGTCTGCCATGCTCACTGAGCCTGGAGTTTCCAGCACACCCAGAACCGCCTCCACCCTGACCTCCACAGCCCTCTCTGGGAATTCCAGAAATGCCAGCGTTAGACAGCCCGGATGTGTGTCATTGTTTCTCCCATGCGCTCAAGACCCCAGACTGAGAACCAAGGACAGAAGTGACTAGACGCGGAGCTTCCCCAGGTCGGCCTGGCTGCCCACCCCTCCCTGACTTCCTCAGCTGCCTCTGCCCTACTCCTCCAGGAGGCTTTGGCCCCTGGAGCTCTGGCTGACCAGAACTTCCTCTTCCAGAGGTTGGATGGGTTCCTGTTTCTGCTTCCATTTCCTTGTTTAGAACATTTCTCCCCAAGCTGCAATCATTCTTACTTAAAAGTCGGAGCTATGATATTAGTTTAAAATATAACCCATTTTGTTCTTTTGGAGAGTTGTTTTTTTTTTTGTTGTTTGTTGATCAAAACCAAAGCAAAAGCTCACTTTTCCTGTTAGCCTCCTCCCTGCAACCCCCCTCCACGGACCTTCCCATCTGTATCTTTTCTGAGAGCCACATGGAAAGTTGACCGCTCACTTATATAGAGAGCAGTGAAGGCCCAGGTTGATCTGAGTGAGGATCTGCGTGTCTTCACTCCCAAGATTGTCCCCAACCCAGAGCCCAGAAACCATCACCCTCACCGTCCTGGTCAAGTCCTGATGTCACCACCTGTGCTGATCCCAGGGGCATCCCTGATGGAGAAGGGTGACTCTGGAGTTTTGACATTTTTACTGGAAGAATCTGTACTGTTATGAGTCTGGAGCAGATGCTTAGCTCACCTCATCCCTTGGTATGAGCGGGGACAAGCTAGCCACACTGCAGACTGATTTACTCCTGATGTTTCCACAAAGAACAGAATGTGGCCTGCGGCTCCACAATGGCTTCAGCCTTGTATTCGCAGCTTCACGGGACTAAGCAGTAAATTGTACACCCTGGTGAAAACCGCGAGCTCCCCTCTTGGAGGTAGGAAGGGACTGCTTGTGCTCTACAGCAATAAATCCTCCCAAGAGTGGATTTGGACTTTTAGGAGGTGTAATGTTTGGTTTGTTTTCAAATAACAATGCCCGGAGCCAACTGCAATGCTTTCATCTCTAAATAATGTTAAGACTCACAAGGGCCCCCTCCCCTCCCCCTAGGATTGTCTCCCAAGCTTCAGGGCACAAAAGATTTTTTTCAGAGCCATGGTAAAGTTCCTCTTTATATTGCTCAGATATATTCTCTCCATTTAAAGAATCAATACTGTAAACCCCAGGGTTTCCCCAGAGACCAATATTAAAACCACAGTTTATTTTTGTAGAAACGAACGGGAATCCAAACTGCAACTAAGGAGCAAAAACAAATGCCAGTTATTGTTACTCATAAAATGTCATAACTGGCCGTGAGTGTGATCAGCAAATTTTAGATTTAATCCACATTCGCTGAGCATGAGTCTGGGGGTGGTGCAAGTTGTGTTCAGCCAACTCCTTCTTTCCTTCTCTCTCATCCCCATGGTGTCACATGATAGTATGTAGTTTGGCTTACAAAAGACATGAACATGTTTTTTGAATGAATAAGTGCATAGCTAAAATACCACATCCATTAGAAGGACCTAAACTCAAAACACTGGTAACACAAGCTGCTGGCGAAAATACGGAGCAAGAAGAACTCTGATTCCCTGCTGGCGAGAATGCAAGGTGGTTCAGCCGCTTTGGAAGACAGTTCAGCAGATACTTATAAAGCTAAACATAGTCTTATCATGCAGTCTAGCAATTGCACTTCTTGATGTTTACCAAAAAAAGCAGAAACTTTATATCCACACAAAAACTGGCATACAGATGTTTATAGCAGCTTTAGTCATAGTTTCTAAAACTTAGAAGTAACTAAGATGTCCTTTCGTAGGTGAATGGATTAATAAACTGTGGCACATCTAGGTGGTAGAATTTATTATCGGTGCAAAAAAACACAAAATCTAGCAAGCCACAGGAGAGACAGAGGAACCTTAAATGCATATTACTAAGGAAAAGAAACCAATCTGAAAAGACTACCTGCTGTCAGATTCCATACCTTGTAACATTCTGGAAAAGGCAAAACTCTGGAGACAGTAAAAAAGATCAGTAGTTGCCACGGGTCGGCAAAGGGGAATGGATGAACAGGCAGGGCACAGAATTTTTAGGGCAGTGCAAATACTCTGTATGATATCATACATAGTGAAAAATACTTATCATTATATATTTGTCGAAACCCAGAGAATATGCAAACCAAGAGTGAGCTTTAATGTAAATGGTGGACTTGGTGTGATAATGATGTGTCAGTCTGGGTTCATGAGCTGCAGTGGGTGCTGGATAGTGGGGGAAGCTGTGGGAAGGGGTAGGGAGCACGTGGGTATATGAGAACTCTGCAATTTCAGCTCCATATTGCTGAAAGCCTAAAAATGTTCTAATCATTAAAATCTATTAGAAAAGGAAATGAGATAGTTAAAATAAGTTTAAATCAGAGGTTGTTTGCTCTGGTATTTGGAGGTTGTTTGCTCTGGTATTTGTATGGGTCTTATAATGGTGGTAGCTGGATAATGTATTGGTGTAAAGTGAATGTGTAATGTGGAAGGATATTCATGTCCCATAACCCATTCTCTGGGTTCCAGAGGAGGAGAAGAGAGAGGCGATGGTTAGTCTTAAGGCATCCCCAAAGGACCTAAGGGTCATGTCACCCTTTTCATCTGGTAGGGCAGTATAGCATTGGAATGTGTGTTGGGGTTTTTGAGATGCCTGAGAACTAGCGCCCCCTGATGTTGACGGAAGGGTACAAACTTCCAGTTATAAAATGAGCAAGTTCTGGGGATCTGATGTGAAGTATTGTGATTATTGTTAATAATATTGTTTTATATACTCATAAAGTTATTCAGATAATAAATCTCAAATCTTCTTTCCAAAAAAGAAATGATTATATGATGAGATGAAGGTGTTAACTAACGCTACAGTGGTAATAATTTTGTGATATGTGTGTGCTGCAGGCTCAGTTACTTCAGTCATATCTGAGTCTTTGTGACGCTATGGACTGTAGCCCATGAGGCTCCTCTGTCCATGGTATTCTCCAGGCAGGAATACTGGAGTGGATTGCCATGCCCTCCTCCAGGAAATCTTCCTGATCCAGGCATCGAACCCGCCTCTCCTGCATCTCTGGCATCGCAGGCAGATTCTCTACCCAGTGAGCCACCTGGGAAGCCCTTTTGTAATTCACAAATATGCCAAATCAACACTTCGCACACCTTAAACTTAAACTATGCTGTATGTCAATTATGTCTCAATCAAACAGTACAAAAAAGGACTAGCACCCCTCTGCCTGCCCAAAGTCTGAACCAACTGATAAAATGAGACAAAGGGATAAATAAGGTAGATGGTAGCGGCGATCACCTTCACTACAGTTAAAGCTGATGTTGAAGAACATGGGTTATAAAATGGGAAGGCCCTGGGCCTCCTAATATTGAACCACAGAATTAGAAAGACTTAGGCATCCCTCACCCACAGCATGAGAAACTGCAGGCGTCTGGATGTTGGAGAAGGGCCTGTACCATTTAGCTACACTGCAGGGCCCAGAGCAGTTGAGAATACATGTTCTCTCCACCTGGCTGGCTTCCAAGAGAGAGAGAGGAGGGGCTGGGCCTGCCCAGTCACCTTCCAGAATCGTCAGGTAAGTCACTTCACTTCCTCAAAGTTGAGTGACTCAATGGTGGAGAGTGGCCAGAAATAATAGTACAGCAACGGATGTGCCTTGATGAGAGCAGCATGTCATCTCCTGCAGAAATCCCAGTGTGGGTGTTCAGTCGCTCAGTCATGTCTGACTCTTTGCGACCCCTATGGACGGTAGCCTGCCAGGCTCCTCCGTCCATGGAATTTTCCAGGCAAGAATACTGGAGTGGGTTGCCGTTTCCTTCTCCAGGGGATCTTCCCAGGGGTCGAACCCGCATCTCCCTTGTCTCCCTCGTCTCCTGCATTGCAGGCCGAGTCTTTACCTCTGATCCACTGGAGAAGCCTGCAGAAATCCCAGAGGTTACATTTATCCCATTCTTCTTTGTTTCAGATACATTGAGCATTACTTGGAGGAGTTCTTAACGTCTGCTAATAAGCACTTCATGGTTGGCCACCGAGTCATCTTTTACATCATGGTAGATGATGTTTCCAGGATACCTTTGATAGAGCTGGGTCCTCTGCGCTCCTTCAAAGTGTTTGAGATCAAGCCTGAGAGGAGGTGGCAGGACATCAGCATGATGCGCATGAAGACCATTGGGGAGCACATCGTGGCCCACATCCAGCATGAGGTTGACTTCCTCTTCTGCATGGATGTGGACCAGGTCTTCCAAGACAAGTTTGGGGTGGAGACCCTGGGTGAGTCAGTGGCCCAGCTACAGGCCTGGTGGTACAAGGCAGATCATGATGAGTTCACCTACGAGAGGCGGAAGGAGTCTGCAGCCTACATTCCCTTCGGCGAAGGGGATTTTTATTACCACGCAGCCATTTTTGGGGGAACACCCACTCAGGTCCTTAACATCACCCAGGAATGCTTCAAAGGAATCCTCAAGGACAAGAAAAATGACATAGAAGCCCAATGGCATGATGAAAGCCATCTGAACAAGTATTTTCTTCTCAACAAACCCACTAAAATCTTATCCCCGGAATACTGCTGGGATTATCATATAGGCCTACCTTCGGATATTAAGCTCGTCAAGATATCTTGGCAGACAAAAGAGTATAATGTGGTTAGAAATAACGTCTGACTTTGTGCCAGTAATTTCTGAATTTGAGAGAGTATTATTCTGGCTACTTCCTCAGAACAGTAACACTTAATTTTAACTTAAAAAAAAAATACTAACAAAAGACCAACACAGCAAGTACATATTATTTCTCCTTGCAACTTTGAACCTTGTAATATGGGAGAATGAACGTATGGTAATCAGATGTAAATTCCCAGTGATTTCTTATCTATTCTCGGTTGTGGGGGCAGGGAATGGATACACTATCAGCTGAACCAAAAACAAAAAAACTGTCATAGACAAAGAAAAAGCCAGAAATATTCTACATGTGCCAATTGGCTTACTGGAGAGAAGCCTGCAAAGGGAAGTGTTTGGCAACAAGACAGTGATTGTGATTTCATGTCTCCCTGTCTCTGCTGGGTCTGAAGCAACACAGAGTTGCTTTTGCAGCAGGAGAACTGTTAGTAGGACACAGTCTACCATGGCGATCCTCAAATGGTTTAGTCAGTGTCCTTTCCTTATCAGGATATTGCTTGGCTTCTGTGCCAAGACTAGTCAAGATTCCCAATGCACATGGTGAAGATGTTGGGAGTTACAGGCAATCTGAGTGAGCCAGTGGGTGCTCAGCACGAAATGAAAACAAAGCCTCAAAGTAAGTTGGCCATGAATAAGCAAAGAGAGAGTAGAAAGACAGGGAGCAGGGAGCTGATCACTGTGGGGCATTGCCTTCTCTGAGGGGCACGGGGCATGTCATTGGCACATAAATACGGTATGGATCCAGGCAGTGTGGGTGGTCTCCAGGCTCCTCAACCATTATGACAGCCAGAGCGGTGTTGTCTTATAAGATGCTTCTTGTTTTGGCCAAGTCATATTCAGTATGCCAGACTCTGGAACTTGAGTCTTCAGATCCTTGGCCAGAGAAAGTGGATGGTGTCCGAGGAGACAAAGACCTGCAGGGGATGGAAGAGAATTTCCCAGACCTGGGCTTCATGACAGTCAGTTGTAGCAAGTCCTGCCAGCATCTGCTCTAACCCTCAGCCCATCAAGCCCCACGCTGGAGGGCTGACATCAAGGAACCTCTCGTTTCCCCTTGCCCCATCTGCACTACTGAAGTATAACAACCAGACGTGTTTAGTAAAATGGTTAGTTGATCTTATATCAAAAGTAGAGGGGATGGCGATGGGAGATCCAGTCCTTGTGACTGAACACCTTACCATTCAATTCCTTTCTCTAAGAGAAGCTATGAAATCTTATATATTATTTAAAGTTAAGCAAGTCAATGTAAAGGGAGTTACGAGGCAACGTTTATATATACAGGCATGTTTATATATTGCTTGTGTTCGAGTTTACATTATTGCTTTCCATTTTCAAGTGATTGACTAAAAGAGCCACCTCACTGGCTTGATGCTCAGCAGTGTGGGCTTCTTCCATAAAATGAAACCTCTATTTTCTCTACTGTTTTACTGTGCCTCCCCCTCCTCGTTCTTGCCAAATTTTTTCACAACCCAGTAAAAAGAAAAACAACAAAAAATCCCGAAGAAGTGGGCTTGTAAAAGAAAAAGGAGATCAAAGGTCAGTTAGGACTCTTGCTTCTGTATAATTCAAGTTTTTGAGGATCCATTCTGGACTAGGGAGAGTTCATGGTTTAAGTCTGAAAGCAAAGAAATGATGTATCTTCAAAAATCAGAGAAAAGGAATGAAGTTTCCTTTTGAAGGGATTTTGATTTTTTTTTAATTCACTTAAATTTAAAATCCAAATGCACAAACTCAAAAATCAATAGTTCAATGTTAAAAAACTAAAATAAAAGTCCTGATTTACAATGAAATAAATTATTTTCTCAATATATTCTGGTCTTTGTCATGGATTGTGCATTTTCTCTCAGAGATGTTCAGGACTGTCAGTAGCAGGATTTTAAATACTTAGACTTCAAAAAATCCTTGGGTCCTTCTAAAAAATGTGCTCACTGTTACAAAGAGAGAAAGAACATGGTTGAGATTTGTTAACTTTTATAACAACAAATGCTCACATAGAGCTTCCCAAAGTGATGCACTGAAGTAGTTCAGTGCCAGTAGGATTAGGCGTGCCCCTGAAGGTCAGGGTGGGCAGCAGGGCAAAGGGAGAAAACCATGCCATAACCATTTCTGGTAGTTATTAGTCCTGACCTCTGAGGAATACATCTGGCCAAGGGAGCCCCCAGAGAGACCAGCTAAATTTCTAGCATGACTGGGTGGGTGTATTTGTGATGAATACAAAGTCAAAGTGGAGCAGGCTGATGTAGTGTGGTGGGTGGGATATATGAGAGGGCATGATTCCCTCATAGTAGAGATGTATTCCCATTTTGCAGATGAGCAAAGTGAGGTTCAGAAGGTTAAGCCACACAGATAGAAAGCATTGGAGCTGTAGCTCACACCAGAGAAGCTGACAAGGATAAATGTGTTGAGCCACTTTAAGCTCTTTAAGTGGGCCACGTTTCCTATCAGGAAAAACGCTTTATGGAAGAAGCTAATAAAGGGAAATTTTTGCCGTAAGAATCAATATTTTAAAAACTAGGTCTGCTCCTAGGCTCATACCACTTCCCACTTTTTCTGCACTAAACCTGCCCCATGTGTACATGGGAGTGAAGTTGCTTCAGTCGTGTCTGACCTTTTGTGACCCTATGAACTGGAGCCTGCCAGACTCCTCTGTCCATGAGATTCTCTGGGCAAGAATACTGGAGTGAGTTGCCATGCCCTCCTCCAGGGGATTTTCCCAACCCAGAGAATGAACCCACGTCTCTTGCATCTCCCTCAATGACAAGCAGGTTTTTTACCACTAGTGCCACCTGGGACACAGAAACCTGCCCCAAGGGCATTAAATTAGTTTAAATGTATCATGTAAAAATAAATAAAAGGCTCTGTGATCCTTCTTAACTTTAGGTTGTGCCTGTAGGGCCACTATAAGCCCCGTGGGTACATGGAAGCTGTTATGCCAAGGCAGTGCCTTGGAGGGCAAAGCTGGGTGAAGGGGCAGGTGACAGGGACAGCCACGCCTCCTCCTTCCACTCTAGGGGTCCCATACAGCTGGAGAGGAAGAAGTTCCTGTAAGGCTAGAAGGGGCTGTCATCGCTTGTCTGTCTTGTAACGACTCATTTTTTTCCTCTCAGCCAAAGTCACCATGTGATTTACTGATAGCTATGGCAATATTTACAGTTCTAAGAATTTATTAAATCACCATTTATTAAATGTACCTTACATACGTGAGGCTTCCCTTGTGGCTCAGACGGTAAAGAGTCTGCCTGCAATGCAGGAGACCCAGGTTTGATCCCTGGGTTGGGAAGATCCCCTGGAGAAGGAAATGACAACCCACTGCAGTACTCTTGCCTGAAAAATCCTATGGATGGAGGAGCCTGGTAGACTACGGTCTATGGGGTCACAAAGAGTCGGACACGACTGAGCTACTTCACTTTCACTTACATACATGCATAACAGGCATGTAGCATACTCACAAGTGTGAAACACCATAGAAAGCATGAATACATAATATATGATATAATACATAATACATTTAAAGAGAGAAGGCTAGGTTAAGTGGGGATCTACTGGTCAAAGTTTCAGGGATGCAAACCCAGGACTGTGTGACTCTAAATCCTTTGTTCTTTCCACAGCTCAAGTCTTTCTCTTTCAAACACACACACACACACACACACACACACACACTTTAACCATTTTGTTTTTGAAATGGAGGACAACAAGGAAGCACCACCAAGAGCTCTCAATTCTTGTATTAGCATTAAAGAAAGAGAACTTAGTAGACTCAAACTCTTCAGAGATGGAAGGTAGGTCTAAACTCATCCTGGGGCCTGGCTGGAAAGCAGTCAAACGGAACCTGAGCAGAACGAGGCCCAGGGAAGTTCAAGGGCCGAGGGGGTGCAGAGGAGGGAAGGTCTGGGAGGTGGAAACCGTCTCAGAGGGGCTGCTTCTGAATTGAGCACTGGGAGAGGAGGAGGGGATCACTGTGAGAAGTGGAAATGGAATGAGGTTTCAGAGGGAGGAGCAGCAGGTACGAAGCACGGAGGACTACTTTGAGGCTTTCAGGGAGACCCTGGATGAAATCTCATAGGAGAGCCTGTGTGAAAAGCAGCAAAGAGCTTGAAAGGGCTTTGGCTGGTTGGGAGCTGCACATTTGCCCAGCATCTGTGCCTTTCTTTCTTGATTTATCTTGGTAGACTCTATGTGGTTTCTATGGCAACGGATGCCATGGTTGGACCAAGTGACCCAGACTAAGCTAATTAACATTTTCTCTCTGGTGGGCAGATGATCTAAACTAGTCCAATTAAGCTGAATCTCAGGTCTTTTACTGGAAATGTGGATGCATTAGGATGATACTGATGACATTAGAAGCTGCTAACACGTCTGGCTTCCCAGGTGGTGATAGTGGTAAAGAACCCGCCTGCCAATGCAGGTGAACGTTAAGAGACATGGGTTCAATCCCTGGGTTGGGAAGATCCCCTGGAGGAGGAAATGGCAACCCACTCCAGTATTCTTCCCTGGAGAATCCCAAGGACAGAGGAGCCCGGCGGGCTACAGTCCATAGAGTCACACAGAGTTGTACGTGACTGAAGCAACTTAGCAGGCATGCAACACTTTTGGGGACCACAAGGTAGGTCAGCCTTAGGATGAAATTGACAATAGGTTCCTAGGAGCAGAGATACTGAAGGAATCACAGTCCTTGATGACAACCCTGAGCCAAGGGCTCCAGCCTTATCTAAAGCCTGCGTGGCCTGTGGTCTCTCAAATGTGTGAGCCAACAAAGTCCCATCATTAAGACATTTGGAGTCGGGTCTCTCTTAGAACTAAAAATATCCCCATTGAACCCTTCTAGAATTGTTAGTTCCTTAAAGTCTGCCTTTCTGTGAGCTCCAGCACCCAACACATCACCTGTCTCACAGGCACTGCTGAAACAGTATCTATTAGATGAATGAATAAATGAATCACCACCTCCACTCTTGTCATGCCTCATATGAGGTGCTTTTTTTTTCTTTTTTAATTAATTTATTTTTCCTTTACATTATCATGTTGGTTTTGCCATACATTGACATGAATCCGCCATGGGTATACATGTGTTCCCCTTCCAGAACCCCCCTCCCACCTCTCTCCCGATTCCATCCCTCTGGGTCATCCCGGTGCACCAGCCCTGAGCACCCTGTATCATACATCAAACCTGGGCTGGTGGTTCATTTCACATATGATTATTTACATGTTTCAATGCCATTCTCCCATATCATCCCACCCTTGCCCTCTCCCATAGAGTCCAAAAGACTGTTCTATACATCTGTGTCTCTTTTGCTGACTCACATACAAGGTTATCGTTACCATCTTTCTAAATTCCATATATATTCATTAGTATACTGTATTGTTTTTCCTTCTGGCTTACTTCACTCTGTATAATAGGCTCCAGTTCCATCCACCTGAGTAGAACTGATTCAAATGTATTCTTTTTAATGGCTGAGTAATATTCCATTGTGTATATGTACCACAGCTTTCTTATCCATTCATCAGTTGATGGGCATCTAGGTTGCTTCCATGTCCTGGCTATTGTAAACAATGCGGCAATGAACATTGGGGTACACGTGGCTCTTTCAATTCTGGTTTCCTCGGTGTATATGCCCAGCAGTGGGATTGCTGGGTCATATGGCAGGTCTATTTGCAGCTTTTTAAGGAACCTCCACACTGTTTTCCATAGTGGCTGTACTAGTTTGCATTCCCACCAACAGTGTAAGAGGGTTCCCTTTTCTCCACATCCTCTCCAGCATTTATTGCTTGTAGACTTTTGGATGGCAGCCATTCTGACTGGTGTAAAGTGGTACCTCATTGTGGTTTTGATTTGCATTTCTCTGATAATGAGTGATGTTGAGTATCTTTTCATGTGTTTGTTAGCCATTTGTATGTCTTCTTTGGAGAAATACAAATTTTTTTTTCAATTAAGAAAAATTTTTTTGATTGTGGACTCTATGTCCTACTACAAAGTAGATGCTTTTCTACCTGGTCAGAGTGAAAGGTGATAGTTGCTCTGTCATATCTAACTCTTTGTGATCCCATGGACTGTATAACCCACCAGGTTCCTCTGTCCATGGAATTCTCCAGGCAAGAATACTGGAGAGGGTAGCCATTCCTTTCTCCAGGGGATCTTCCCAACTCAGGTTATCAAACCCATGTTATCCTGCATTGCAGGCAGGTTCTTTACCATCTGAGTCACTGGGGAAGCCCTTTCTATCTGGTACCCGGAATTATTTCTTCTAGAGCTTCAGGCTGTAACCTGCAGACATAACCTGCAGCACTGGGTTCAGTGTTGCTCAAGGTCAGTGATTCAGGGGACAATTTCCTCCATCAGAGTAGAACAGTGATTCTCAAGCAGGATGGTTTTGCCCAACCACCACCACTGCTACACACTCACACCCACTCCTCCACCAGCTCCTGGGATATTTGGTGACGTCTTAACATCTTGTTGGTTGTACAACTTGTAGGGGAAGGGTTGCTATGCACATATAGTAGGCAGATGCCAGGGATAGTCCTCAACATCCTACAATGCACAGGGCAGCCCTCACAACAAAGAATTACCTGACTCAAAATGTAATCGTGATGAGCTAGAGAAGTCTGGTGTGAAATTCCCTTGAACTTCATTAAGAAAGAAACATGGGGAGCCAATATGCATGATATCCACCTGTCTATACCCTGATGGGTACCAAAAGCTTCCAATTCATTTGTTCTTAGTTCCCAGTAACATTCACAGCTAAGACGAAAGTAGTTCCCCATACTGGACACCAGAGGGCAGGAATTTCTAAAGCCAACACTTAATCCTAGGCAACTGCTTATGATGAAAACACTAAAGATGATTAAAAACATTCTTTTCTGGATCTGGAGAGGACATATTGTAGAAATATATATAGATGAAGATAGCTATAAATATTTAAAGTATGTGGCTGTGAAAAATCAGCCAATATTATAACACACTTTTGGTAAATCGATGCTTTTGAATTATGGTGCTGGAGAAGACTCTTAAGAGTCCCTTGGACAGAAAGGAGATCAAACCAGTCAGTCCTAAAGGAAGTCAACCCTGAGTATTCATTGGAAGGACTGATGCTGAAGCTGAAGTTCCAATACTTTGGTCACTTGATGTGAAGAACCAACTCATTGGAAAAGACCCTAATGCTGGGAAAGATTCAAGGCAGGAGGAGAAGAGGGCAGCAGAGGATGAGATGGTTGGATGGCATCACCGACTCAATGAACATGAATTTGAGCAAATTCCAGGAGATAGTGAAGGACAAGGATGCTGCAGTCCACGGGGTCACAGAGAGTGGGACACGACTTAGCAACTGAAGAACAACAAAACTGTTCAGAATAAAAGGTGGTTATGCTAGCTAGGTGTTTAAAAGATATTTTTGTTGCAAAGAACTGACATTCCCCTTGAGTTATAGAAGTCCCAAAGGGGGGTTCCTGGGAGGCTGCTGGAGAGTTCTACTGAATTCAAAGGATAGTTGACAGCCAGATAGTGGTACACTGAGGCCGGTTCATACCTGCTTGTGAGAACCTGTTGAGTGCAGTACTTCCCTACTCCCTGTTCAGTGACTTCATGTGGTAGCTTGATATCGGCCACAGTGGGAATATTTGCACCATGGAAATCAGCCAACACTAGAAATCAGGGTTCCGTCCCCTTCCTTTCCATTTCCATGTTTTTTTTTTAAAGGAAGTGATTGTGTAAAAATTTATTAGCACACCACTACAACCAGGCCATAAGCAAGAGCCAGGAAAGTACAAAGGCCTCAAGAGTTGAAAACCGTGAACTTCCCCTGAATGTCTGCAGATATGACCAACCTCCAACTATCTCCAGACTCAAGGTTTCTTCCTTCAAAACTAAATTCCTGGAAAAGAAAAGCCAAATGGCATAGCATCCATTCATGCTTCCAGCAGCTGCACCATGGAGCAGGTTTCCTGGAGGGTAGTTTGCTCTCCGGGGCGGTTCTCAAAGAAGGACATGCTGCTGTGAGCTGCGCTGATCTCTCTAAAGTGTCTACAGCATTTGCTTATAGCTGTCTGGCTGTCAATCACTTCTTTCCAGATATCTAAAATATTCCCTGCTACCATGATTCAAAAACATTATGCACAACTCTAGCACAGCCTCCCTCGCCTATTAGACCACAGAAAGTGAAAATGTTCATCACTCAGTTGTATCCGACTCTTTGCAACCCCCACGGACTGTAGCCTGCTAGGCTCCGCTGTCCATGGAATTCTCCAGGCAAGGATACTGGCATGGGTAGCCATTCCCTTCTCCAGGGATCTTCCCGACCCAGGGATTGAACCTGGGTGTCTTGCATTCCAGGCAGATTCTTAACCATCTGAGCCACCAGGGAAGCGACAAGTAGACCAACAGAATCCACAGCTAACGTCAGAGGGCCAAGCTTCTCAGAGTCTACTATCTCCAGGTAATAACCATTTTGCTTTTGGTTCCTTAGAAAGCCCATCTGACTGTTCTGCAATCTGTAAAATAAATAGTAAATTTAGCTCATATGAGAATCAGTAGTAAGAGGCAAGGAAGGAAGAGGGGGAAACATTACAGTAACTCCTATCTTTTAAAAGGAAGGAAAAAATAAAAATAAAAGGAGGGAATGATGGTTACCTGCTCAAGAGGACATTTCTTTACTCCAGAATCCAGATGGCCTCTGCTGGTAAGTTTTCTATCAAGGCTAACAACAGTCTTCATCCATCATCCCAGTTTGCTTCAGACCCTTTTAAATGTGTAAAATGTAAAGGTCATAAGAGTCCAGGGCAGGGCAACTTGTCTGCAACATGGAACAGCTGGAGTGCCTTTTCCTGTCCAAGGTCCTACTGGAAGCTCACGGCTTTTACACTTATCAGACAAGCGGGAGGTTGCTGGATACGCTTATGTGTGGGAACACTGCCTCCAAAATTCAAAGCATGACATAGGAGTTATGTCCTTCTTTAGTAGTAGGAGACTCAAAGCTGCATTCCGGTTCTCAAACTTGGTTGCTTTCTGGAATTACCTGGAGAGCTAATACTGATGCCTGGTTCCAACCCCAGAAATTCTGATTCAGTTGGTATGGATGGACACTGGGACTCTGAAGAGCTTCCCAGGTGAAGCACTGGGAAGCTGTCCCTCCACTTAGACTGGCAGAATTTTCTGGGGTAGCCATTTTGGAACCCTGGATTGTATGTAAGGCTTGTGTTTTCCGGGGGAGGGCGCGAATGGTAAATTAAGGTTGTTGGTGATAATGGTTTAGTCACTAAGTTATGTCTAACTCTTTTGTGACCCCATGGACTGTAGCCCGCCAGGCACCTCTGTCCATGGGACTTCCTAGGCAAGAATACTGGAGTGGGTTGCCATTTCCTTCTCTAGGGGATCTTCTCAACCCAGGGACTGAACCCGAGTCTCCAGGATTGACAAGCAGATTCTTTACCACTGAGCCACCAGAGGAGCCCAGATTAAGGTTAATTGCAACTGGTTTCAGCTCTCATCACATAGCAGCCACCCATCCCCGTCCTACAGTTGGACAGACCGCTGTGCATGTGCTCCTGGAGTGACTTACTCGTAGCTTGCGGAAGCCAGGGTGGGCAAAAAGGACCCTGTCTTCCAAATATTGGGTATCTGTGCTCTGATTGCTGACTGCTGCTTCTGATCACAGAGGTGCAGACAGAGAGGCAGACATCCATTGTTGCTGCACATCCCATCACTGTTGCAAGCCCTTCCCCTTCCAGTTGAAGTGACTTCCAGGGGATTTAAAGGGTCAACAACCATTACCTCTCCCTTCATTTGTTTCTTTTTCTCCCATTGGTTCTAGATATTAAAGACAAGGACATTCAAAAACAACACATATAAAGGGAAGTTAGTAAGTGACCATGAATACCCAGAGAAAGGCTCAGAAAGACTTCAAAGACCTTAAGTTTATAAGTTAGACTGATTCTTAACACAGAGACAGCCTACAGCAATCTAAAAAAGCAAAGATAATAATTGAAAACTATAACAAAAAATAGCAAATTGCAGGGGAAAGAGGATAATCTGCTTTCCAGAGTTACCACAGTATTGGATTCAAATGTCCAGTTTTCAACAACAACAACAAAAATCACAAATCATGCAAGCAAACAGGGAAGTGTGGACTATTCAAAGGAAAAAACAAATATCAACTGTTCCAAAAAAAAAGACTTGATGGCAAATGTCCTAGATAAAGACTTCAAAATAACTGTCAAGGATGCTCACAGGACTCAAGGAAGATGTGGAAAATTTTAAAAATGAAGTATGAACAAAATGGAAATGTCAGTAGAGAGATCTAAAAATAAACCAAAAAGTAATCCAGGAGCTGAAAATTACAACAGAAATAAAAAGCTGCTAGATGGATTCAAAGACAGGTTTGAGGAAGTAGAAAAAAGAATCCATGAACTTGAAAATAGGACGATGGAAATTATTGAGTCTGAGAAGCTGAAAGAAAAAAGATTTCAGAAAAGCGTACAGAGCTTAGGAGACCTATGGGGTACTAGCAAGCTGAACAATATATGCATTGCAAGAGCCCCAGCAGGAGAGCAGAAAGTATTTTAAAAAATAGCACCTGAAACGTTCCCAAGTTTAATAAAAAACATGACTATAAACATCCAAGAAGCTCAATACACTCCAATTAAGAGGAGCTCAAAGTGACCCACACCAAGACACATGATAATCAAACTCTCGGAAGACAAAGATAAAGACAAAGGAAAAATCTTGAGAGAAGCAAGAGAGAAGCGATTCATCACATATGACAGAGCCTCAATAAGATTATTGGCAGATGTCTCCTTAGAAGCTTTGGAAGCCAAAGGAGAGTCTTGAAGGTTGAAATGAAAGGACATTAGCCAGTTACCCAAACCAACATGGAGAAATAAAGATCTCATGAAAGTACATATGTGGACAATTATAAAAGCTAGTATTGTAACAACTGCTTGTAACTCCACTTTTCGTTTTCTACATTGTTAAAGAGACGTATATATATATATATATATATTTTTTTTTTAAACTACCTGTCTAAAAACTAGTATTATTATAACTTCAGTTTGTTCTCTATATTATTAAAGATACAGATAAATATATATATACATATTTTTAAAAAATTACCTGTCTAAAAAGTAGTATTATTATTATAACTTTGGTTTGTAACTCCAAATTTTGTTTTCTACATAATTTAAGAGCCTAGTACATTTAAAAGAATTATTAGTTTATGTTTTGGGGCACTCAGTGTACAAAGATGTGTAATTTCTTGACATCAACCACCGCAAGGGGTGGGGACAGAGCTGAAAAGGAACAGAGTTTTGGTGTGTTTGGGCTTCCCTGGTGGCTCCGATGGGAAACAATCTGCCTGCAATGCAGGAGCCTGGGGTTCAATCTCTGGGTCAGGAGGATCCCCTGGAGATTGGAATGGCTACCCACTCCAGTATTCTTGCCTGGAGAATTCCATGGATAGAGCAGCTTGGTGGGCTACAGTCCATGGGGTTGCAAAGAGTCAGACACAACTTTGGTGTGTTTATGAAATCAAACTGGTATAAATTCTAATTTGAGTGCTGTAACTTCAGGATGTTAAATGCAAACCCCGAGATTACCACAAAGACAATAGCTATAGAATGCATACAAAAGGAAATGAGAAATAATCTCAAATAGTTCACTATTGAGAAATCAACTAAACACAAAAGATGACAGCAACACAGGAAATAAGGGACACAAAAAAAGCTATAAGGCATATAGAAAGCAAATGGCAAAATGACAGAAGTTAAGTCCCTCCTTATCAGTATTTTACTTTAAATGTAAATAAAAATAAAGGTAAAACGTTTATTCTTATGTAGTGACTGAAATGAACAATGTCATGTGAAAATACCTACCTGAGTGACTAAATAAATGTCTCTTTCTGTTCCGTTTTGTTTGTTCTTCTTATATTGTTTCCCTGTTTATTGCAACCACACCTTCTTAATTGTAAGCCAGCTAAAACAATCCCTGAATGGAGATGGGCTTTAAAATAGGTTTCATAATATTATTATACCCATTCATGCCTCATGACCTTATTCGTCCAACTAAAGAGCATGGCATCCCCTGGTTCCACCACCACCACCTTTGTTCCCTCCTCCTGATGGCCCCCAGCTTAGAGAGGTTCTCACAAAGAGAGAATCCAGAAACTTCCCTATGTGAGTAGTGAAGATAACTTCTGAATACAGTTTAACTATAAATAAATTTTAATTTCCTCTCTTTCACAATGGATGATTGACATTAATTTACCTTTCATTTCATTGACCTTTCCTTCTGCAGTGTTCAATTTCTTTGTAAGTTCACCCACTAACATTTTTATTTCAAATATAGTACTTTTCAAGTTCCAGTTTTTAACTGCTTTCATTCATTTGCTGATTCCTATCTGTTCATTCATTTTGATCAAGTTGTCCATTAAATTCTCAAACATTTTTTACAAAAGCTGCTTTAAAGTCCTTATTTACCATTTCCAATGTTTGAGTTATATTGGGGTTCATTTCTTGTCAGTATGTGTCACATATTCATGTTTCTTTGCATGCCTAGGAACCTTTTAAAAATATATATGTGGCATTATGGATGACATGTAGAGGTTGTGGATCTGTTATTTCCATCTGTAGAGTGCTGATTTTTGTTTGGACAGTTAGTTAACTGATCTGGACCTAAATTCCAAAGCCTATTTCTACTGTGGGAGGCATCAGTTGAAATTACTCAGTTTTTATAGTCTTGTAAATGTTGCTATTTCCTGGGGAAACTAAAGTCTTTCCTATGCACAGATAGTTAAATTGTCATCCAAGATTTTGGTAAGAGTTTCTATGCCAACTTTGGGGTACCTCATTATGTGTATCCCTCTTTCTGGGATTTCCCTTTGCTTTTCAGCCTCCTTTACAACTTTTCCCTCTGATTCTTCAAGTCTTTCTATGTGAGTTCTAGCCACCTAGCTCTATGTGAATTGAGGGATAACCTCAAATGAAAAGCTGTAGAAATGTGAATTTTACACAATACACTTCCTTCCTTTCAAGGATTGGCATATTTTCAGTCCCTCTCATTTACCTTTAGATATTGATCATTTAATTTAACTTTTTCTTTAAATTTAACCCAGAGCATATGCCTGTTATATAATATATGGGAGCATTAGTTTGGTATAACCTATTCAGTTGTGATCCAAAAGAGATTCTCATTCTGCACTAATTTAACTGAGTTATCCTCCTTCACCACCTTATTTTTTTCTCCTAGGAAGAACTGAAATCAACAGAAAATCTCTAACATTGATATGGCTTTTATTTCATACGTGAATCATGTATAAGGTGAAAGTGTTAATTGCTCAGTTGTGTCCAACTCTTTGTGACCCCATGAACTGCATCATGCCAGGCTTCCCTGTCCTTCACTATCTCTTGGAATTTGCTCAAATTCATGCCCACTGAGTAGTTGATGCTATCCAAGCATCTCAATCTCTGCCACCCACTTCTCCTTTTGTCTTCAATCTTTCCCAGCATCAGGGTCTTTTCCAATGAGTTGACTGTTTGCATCAGGTGGCCAAAATATTGGAACTTTAGCTTCAGCATCACTCCTTCCAATGAAAATTCAGCATTGACTTCTTTTAGGATTGACTGGTTTGGTTGCCTTGCTGTCCAAGGGACTCTCAAGAGTCTTCTCCAGCACCACAATTCAAAAGCATCAATTTACCAAGTGTTAGTCACTCAGTCGCATCCAACTCTTTGAGATCCCATGGACTGTAGCCCTCCAGGATCCTCTTTCCATGGGATTTCCGAGGCAGGAATACTGGAGTGGATAGCCATTCCCTTCTCCAGGGGATCTTCCCAATGCAAGGAGTGAATCTGGGTTTCCCACATTGTAGGCAGATTCTTTACCATCTGAGCCACTAGGGAAGCCCTGAATCATGTTTGTATTATCTCAGGTAACTGTAAAGCACTGGTGAACAGTAATGGCTTCCTTATTCTTTTTTTGAATGGTGTATTATGATAAGCCAAAGATTTTCTAATTTTGATGAAGTATACTTTATCATTTTTTCAGCTGTTGTTTTCTGTCACCTAAGGGACATTTATCTACCCCCAAATTACAAAGATATTCTCCTATGCTTTTCTCTAAAAGCAAAATACTCTCTGACATAAATCACAGCAGGATCCTCTATGACCCATCTCCCAGAGTAATGGAAATAAAAGCAAAATAAACAAATGGGACCTAATTAAACTTAAAAGCTTTTGCACAATGAAGGAAACTATAAGCAAGGTGAAAAGACAGCCTTTGGAATGGGAGAAAATAATAGCAAGTGAAGCAACTGACAAAGAATTAATCTCAAAAATACACAAGCAGCTCATGCAGTTCAATACCAGAAAAATAAATGACCCAATCAAAAAATGGACCAAAGAACTAAACAGACATTTCTCCAAAGAAGACATACAGATGGCTAACAAACACATGAAAAGATGCTCAACATCACTCATTATCAGAGAAATGCAAATCAAAACCACAATGAGGTACCATCTTACGCCAGTCAGAATGACCGCTATCAAAAAGTCTACAAACAATTAAATGCTAGAGAGGGTGTGGAGAAAAGGGAACCCTCTTACACTGTTGGTGGGAATGCAAACTAGTACAGCCACTATGGAGAACAGTGTGGAGATTCCTTAAAAAACTGGAAATAGAACTGCCATATGACCCAGCAATCCCACTGCTGGGCATACACACCAAGGAAACCAGAATTGAAAGAGACACGAGTACCCCAATGTTCATTGCAGCACTGTCTAAATAGCTAGGACATGGAAGCAACCTAGATATCTACTGGTAGACGAATGGATAAGAAAGCTGTGGTACATATACACAATGGAGTATTACTTAACCATTAAAAAGAAGGCATTTGAATCAGTTCTAATGAGGTGGATGAAACTGGAACCTATTATACAGAGTGGAGTAAGTCAGAAAGAACCTATTATACCTATTATACAGAGTGGAGTAAGTCAGAAAGAAAAACACCAATACAGTATACTAACACATATGTGTGGAATTTAGAAAGATGGTAACAATGACCCTCAGCAAAAGAGACACACATAAAAAGAACGGACTTTTGGACTCTGAGGGAGAAGACAAGGGTGGGATGATTTGATACAATAGCACTGAAACATGTATATCACTGAGTGATGGGATGGGGAGAGAGGAGGGAGGCACATGTACACTCATGGCTGATTCATGTCAATGTATGGCAAAAACCACTACAATATTGTAATTAGCCTCCAATTAAAATAAACTTTTATGCTTAGATCACGATGAATTAACTTTTTGTATGGTGTGAAATACACACAATAACACAGGTGAGGTGCAAAATTTTGGAGTGAGAAAAGCTAAAATACAAGTGAATCAGTACAATTCTATTTATGTGAAGTTTTACAGCAGGACTGGCTCAGTTATGGTAATAGAATCAGAAAACTGGTTTCCTGGGTGTGGGAAGGTAGTGACTCCAAGGGGCACAGGTAACGTTTTGGGAGTTATAGAGATGTTCCATATCTTAGAGAAGTCTTTACATACAGATGTACATTTGTTACAAATCCAATGAACTGTACACTTAAATCGCATGTGTTTTACTGTGTTTAAATTATACACCAGTTAAAACTGTATTATAAACCTTTAAAAAATCCCCAAGGAAAGAAAGAAATTTAAGTCATGTTTTTCAGTTGGACAAATTCTAGTCCCCTGGTAATGACAAAGAGAAGCTACAGGCATATGAATTGTTATGGTAACAATGTCTAATTCTTTCACCATCAAAAGAGAATTTGGTGACATCATTAATCACAGAAGACTGAAATAATAAACACACAAACTGGAGTGCATCACAGAACCAGTACTAGGTTATCGGATTCACGGTTTTTCAAAGACCTCAAAATGTTCTACCTGAAAACCATCTACTTTCTTAGCACTCTCTACATGAATTCCCAAACCACTATACCATAAACATTGTCTCGAGAAGAGCTGTATAAAATTCCTATGTAGTCTTTGTAAAACAAAAGGTAAGAGTTTGTCCTTAATTTCAACCATTGAGTCATATCTAGTTCCTTTTCTGTATACAGAAGATTTCATATTTCTTAGATTAAGTATCACAAAGGAGTTTTGTAAACTTGGCTCAGATTCCAAGGTCAGTATACAAATAATCTAAAAATGATAGTTGAGCCGCCAGCTGGTGGTCTGAATCAATTTTATATTCAAATACTTTTGAGAAAGAGCATATATTTTATGCTGTTATTGGTCTTATCACCTTTCTTATAATGATCTTAATACTGTTTAATTAAAATAATTAATTTCTTCATAACTATACAACTCTTTAGAGTCCAGTTAAGTATTTTCATAACAGTCCCTTTCTCTGACACCCACCCTGTGAGCTAGGCTTGGAAGTGGCTTTTATATTTTTTGTTTCTGTAGGAAAAGTCCTTTGTTCTTTAGAAAAGACAAAAGTTTTAAGATCTCTTGTATTAAGGCCAGCTTAGGCCAGCTAATGTCCTAAGTCTTCGGGCAGCTAGCTCAAATTGTGTTTCTACTGACTTCACTCTATTTTCAAGGATAGAGATATCTAAGGATCAGAGGTGCCTTACACCCCAGCCAATGTCTATTACCTCATTTATTACAGTTTCAGTCATGGAGAAGCAGGAGTCAACACAGTATACTCTGTGTACATTCTGCTTTATTTAGTCTAGTTTTATCTGTTTCTTTTTACTCCCAGGAAAGAATGAGATACCAAAGGAAAACAATTCAATTGTTATTATTTTTATTGTTTCTGTGGACCTTTCATAGAATGTATCATTTCAGGTAACTTTAAAAAATTAATGATATTTTATTCTCATATTGGTAAAGGATCTAGTGTATTCAGAAAGGTGATAAATTCTCCCCCTGAATGAATCATCATCCAAATATAGTGATCCAAATATTCCCAGTTATATCCAAATATATTAGCATAAACATAGTCTTCAGCATAAATATTCTTTGTTTCTAATGTGATCAAAGGTAATGTAATTTTTGTAGGTCCATATGTGCATGGAGAAGCAATATCAAGACAGCTACCATGTAATTAATGACAGTGTAATGTTAGTACATGTTGTAAACTGCCATTTTTACATGGGTGGCATTAAAAAAAAAGTCCCTAATATTGGTGACTTCACACATTAAGTGTGGTATTTGCTCTCTGCATATTTGAGCAAGTAGAGAGATTTCACTGGCAATTAGGAAATTTCATTGTTTTTTCTTTTGCTTGGTTTCTTTGGCTGTGCTGCCTGGCTTTCAGCAATGAAAGAAGAGTCCTAACCTTTGGACCACCAGGGAATTCCCACAAATGTCATTGTTTAAATGTATTAAGCAAGCTTCTCTGTCATTTGCATCTCACAAAATTACTTTGGTGTTTTCTTTTTCAGATATAGCATGCAGCCATAAATGTAATGATTTTTATCATGTTTATTACTGTATCTCTATGACCAACAATGTATTTGGCACTTAGTGTGTGTCTTAGTCTACTTAAGCTATTTTAACAAAATGCCATAGACTGGTTGGCTTATGAACTACAGAAATTTCTCACAGTTCTGGCGGTTGAGAAGTCCAGAATCAAGGCACCAACAGATTTGGTGTCTGTTGAGGACACACTTTCTAGTTCACACACAGCCATCTCCCCAGTGTGTCCTTCAATTGCAGAAAAATCTCTGCCGTGGGGTCTCTTTCCCAAAGACATCAATCACATTTATGAGGGCTCCTTCCTCATGATCTAATCACCTTCCAAAGGCCCTACCTCCTAATGCCATCACCTTATGGGCTAGGATTTCAACATACAAATTTGGGGAGTATGCAAATATTTCATATATAACATTACATGTTCATTTGGCAATATTAGGTAATAATATGAATGGATTTATAGGTATGTAAGTCCTGAGCGTTCACTGGAAGGACTGATGTTGAAGCTGAAACTCCAATACTTTGGCCACCTGATGCAAAGAGCTGACTCGTTGGAAAAGACCCTGATGCTGGGAAAGATTGAGTGCAGGAGTAGAAGGGGACGACAGAGGATGAGATGGTTGGATGGCATCATTGACTCAATGGACATGAGCTTGAGTGAACTCTGGGAGTTAGTGATGGCCAGGGAGGCCTGGTGTGCTGTGGTTCATGGGGTCGCAAAGAGTCAGACACGACTGAGCGACTGAACTGAACTGAACTCTGTGTGCTTGCTAAGTTGCTTCAGTCATGTCCTACACTTTGCGACCCCATGGACTATGGCCCGCCAGGCTTCTCTGTCCATGGAATTCTCTGGACAAGAATGCTGGAGTGGGTAGCCATTCCCTCCTCCAGAGGATCTTCCCAATCCAGGGACTGAACCTGCGTTTCCTGCATTTGCAGGTAGATTCTTTACCACTGAGCCACCAGGGAAGTCCCAGGGACATAACTCTAGTCATATTAAATGTGGAAACCCTTTATATAAGTTTGAAATTAATACAATGCTTTTCATTTATCCTAAGCACAAAGAAATTACAGAGGATGTATCAGTGCTGGTAAGTCTTTATCTACAAATAGGCTATGACTTATTCTTTGAAGACCAACTCAGTCCTTGGCAGGATAAACCTATAGGTAGGGCAAACCAAAGCAATTTTACAAATAAAGATATTTACAAGTGGAGATATTTGTTTAAGGTCAAAGTACCAGGAGTCAAATAAAGCGCAGACTGGCAGGGTGCTATTTTTGATAGAGGATTGAGACCTGGTTAGAGGAAGCGCATTACAGAAGCCAGAGGCCAGCCTACAGGAACCTGAGATCTTTTAAAGCTCTGGAGAAACACATGGGAGTTGAGTATTGGCTGAAAGGCTCCCAGGTATTAATTACATACCACCGGAAAAATCCTGCCATCAGAATGTGTCCAGAGGAAACTTCCTCAAAGTTTGTCCGAGACTCAGTATCATAAGATGTTCCTCCACTTCTCCCTGTGCTCGCGGGAACACATACAGTGAGATGAAAGCAACTTTCCTTTATGTTCCTTGTTGTCTTCAGGGTCCTTGTCTCTCTCATGGCTCCATGATTGCAACATCCCCACTAAGACCAAGACTTCATATACTTGGGTGAGCCATGCTATATGTGAAAATAATAAACAAGGTTCTCACGTACCAGGCAGAGTAGGTTTTCTCAAGGCTAGCAGGGCACTGGAACTCTCCATCACCTGAAAAAAGCAGGAAAATCCTAGGCAAAGGTGGGAACATTCAAGGAAAGCCTGCTACAGCAGATGCTGGGAGAAAGAATGGATTAAAATGCTTTCTGCCAAAATGTTTTCAGTGCGATACAACCTAACAACCTTCCTATTATTAATATTAGTTCTCCTTAGCATCAGGAGTCTACAGCTGTAGCATAGTAGTACTTGTCATCCGAGGCATTGTTACTGATGGATGTGGTGCCTGGTAGAATGTCTCATCTCAGCCGCATCCCAACATTGCATTACACCCATCTCTGTACATGGGCACAAAGACAATCTCATGACATATGACTCAGCTCCACAACTGCCTAATCCCCTTAACTCAGCCCAGAATCAGCTCTCCCGAGGGGTCTTAGCAAGAATGCCATAGAGCTTTTATGAAAGAGGAAGAGCAGGGGCTCAGGCACAATTGCTGGTCTTTTCACCTACTGTGTGACTATGGACAAGATAATAAAAGCTCTCTGTGATTCAGTTTATTTCATAGGAGTGGATTGAATTAGATAATAGTTAGGAAAGTATTCAATAAGTATTAGTGATTAATGAAATAAATCTAAATGCATCTGGCAGATTAGGGAATACTCCCCTTAAGAAGGGATATTTAAATGAGACCTAAATGCTATGTGGGAATTAGCTGGTGGAACCTGTGGCATATTTAAGGGACTAACAAGAGGCCATTGAGCCTGGAAAACTGTCAATGTGGGGCTAGGTAGGAGAGGTGGGTGAACAGTATGAAGGGTCAGAGCATGCAGAATATTGTGGCTATGTAAAGGAATATACTTGATCCTTAGAATAGTAGGAGGCCACTGGGCAATGTTAAATAGAATAATGATTTGTAACATTGGAGCTTCAGAAATATGTTATTGGAAACAGAGTGGAAATATATTGTGAATCAGTTGAAAAGGGAAAAATGCAGTGATAAGCAGAGGGCAGCACAATGCTAATTACGTGGATAGAAATATGAAGGAAGGTTCATTATATTCTGCTCTTTACATTTGTGTACCTTACACACACTTTTAAAAAGTGAACAGTGAGGCCAATAAGGAGGCTATGGTAGCAACCCAGACAAGGAATGATGATGACCTGAAGTCATGTGGTAGCAGGGAATGGAGATAAGGGATGGATTTGAGATGCTTTGGAGGCAAAACCATCAGGGCTTAATTGTGGGTTTGATGTTGGGATTCAGAAGGGCTCTGAGTGGAGAAGGACTCTCATATTTCTGCCATGCAAATCCAAGCAGATTCAGTGAGTTAAGGCAACATATGAAGAGGACCTACTTTGGGGAAAAGATGATGACTTTAATGTTAAACATCTTCCTTTGGTAGCATCTGTACAAAATTCAAGTAGAAGACTTCAGAACACAGTTGGATATACTAGTCTTAAATTCACAGGAGAAGTACCATTATGTATAAGAACTTGAAGCCACAGAAAAATGCCCAGGAGATTGTCAGTTGATCAAACAGAGAATTTAAGAAAAATCCTTCTGAGAATAATGATCAAACCAAGGCTAACCTTAGGTAGAAAATAGGAATATATTTTCATTGTGGTAGACGGCACTACAGGCAAATTTGGGGATGAGGTTGCAGAAAGTTGAGGGAGCTTCTGCCTGATGACTGCCATTTTCTCTGTGAATTAGAAGATGAGAACGAGAACTATGGGAACAGATAAAGACTCCTGGGAAGCACAGAGAATTACTCTGAGGGTGGAAATCATCATTTTTCCATGCCACAATCATCAGAGTTCATTATTAATCTTCTGCCTCATGCTTATTTTGCATTTTACATCTGATAATACATCTCAAACTCTATACATATTACGTGACTCTTTGCATTATCTTTTCTAATAGGTCTGTGAATACGCAAACGGAAGAATTAAAGCTATCAGACTGGTTTTTCCCCAAGTAAGAATTCCAAATCTAATACGTGTGAGATTAATTCGTAGACTGCTCAATAGAAATTAACAGATGGCAACAATACTGTGACTGGCATTCCAAATGTTGGAGAGCAGATGGATCTTTGATGGTTATTTTAAAAAAGAAGCAGTAGCCGAGATCGACTGGGAATGGACATTAGGACCTACGTCCTCCATGAATGAGAATTTAGATGACAGGAACACAAAAGGTCCTAGAATGATGGAGAATCAAAAATTTAAGGGTACATTTCAGATGGTTTGGTTGTTTCTCCTCATTTCACCAACGAGAGAACCAAAGCCTAGATCAGGTGGGTGGGCTGTTTGTGCACTTTGCGCTTTAACACAACAGCTTGCTTCTGGCTTCTCTGCCTCCATCTTCTTACTCTATGCACCGGTCTTTCACCTCGATGCTGTAGATCTGAGGACCTCTCTTCATTAAAACTTTGAAAGGAGACATCCAGTTATTGGATAATGATCCATGACTCATCCTTTCATAATACCACTACATTTGTCAGATCTAATCCGATCATACAAAGCACACCAACTATTTAAACAAAGATTTTAGTACAAATAATTGCTGATGACTATGCAGTCGTTAAGGGGCTTCTCAGGGGATGCTAGTGGTAAAGAACCTGCCATTGCAGGAGACCTCAGAGATGTCGGTTCGATCCCTGGGTCGGGAAGATCTGCCGGAGGAGGGCATGACACTCGAGTATTCTTGCCTGGAGAATCCCATGAACAGAGGAGCCTGGCAGGCTACAGTCCACGGAGTCGCAAAGAGTCAGACAAGACTGAAACAACTTGGCACCCACGGACACCCAGAAAGTCATTAACTAGGTAACCTGAAAAGCTGAAAATAGAACTCTAAGGTGTCATAGAGGGAACAGCTATAGGAAGTAATTATTTTCCCGTGTTCTGAAGAAACAAAAGGAAGGGACTGGGATTATTACACCTTAAAAACTTAGAGACAAATCTCACAGGGCTTAAACTCCGGTGCTGCTCACCTGATACGGGTGCCTCTGAGCTCCAGGGAAGCCTCTTGGGGCAGGGAACTAGCCCTTCTAAGGAGGGGCACAGCGAGACTGGTTTTGCAAATGTTGGAAAAACTGAAAGTTGGATTCAACTGCTCAGGAAAAGAACTGCTGTAGCTGTGGTAGAGAAGCACTGCTGGAATGGGACTTGCAGGAACAGGATGCAGACAAGAAGCCCGCAGCAAACAGCAAAGAGCAAGTTTCCTTTTCTTCCGGCCTTGTAATTTTCCTTCAATGCCCTCTGTTAGTAGAGCCTAAAAGGGTGCCCACTGGCAAAGGAGAAATGTGATTTGCAGCGTCCCAGCTCAACATAATAAAGCAGGGGATACTGTGGTGGGTTTAACTATGAAAGACAGTCGCTTAATAACTGACACAGCATCCCCCTCACAAGACAGGTAAGTTATAGCCTCATAATTCAAGGTGCTGATCAATCACAACAGGTGAAAAAGGGAGAAAACCATATAATCATTTAAATAGATTCCAAGTAGGCTACATTTAAGTTTCAATTTCCATTCCTTTTTTTGCGGGGGGGGGGCGGTGTTTAAACAACAGATTTGTTTTCTCCCATTTCTGAAGGCTGGAAATAGAAGATCAAGGTGTTGGCAAGTTTGGTTTCTTTTGAGGTCTCTCTTCTTGACTCGCAACTGCCTGTCTCCTTGCCACGTCCTCACAAGGCTTTTTCTCTGTGTACACATCCCTGGTGTCTCTTCATCTTCTTACAAGGACACCAGCCCTTTTGGCTTTGGCCCCGTCCTTGTGACCTCGTTTAACCTTAACCTGTTACTCGCTCAGTCATGTCCGACCCTTTGTGACCCCATGGACTGTAGCCCGCCAGGCTCCTCTGTCCGTGGAATTCTCCAGGCAAGGATACTGGAGTGGGTTGCCATTCGCTTCTCCAGGGGATCTTCCCAACCCAGGGATCGAACCCAGGTCTCCTGCATTACAGGCAGGCTCTTTACCATCTGAGCCACCAGGGGAGCCCTGTTTAACCTTAATTACCTCTCTGGAGGCCCTATCTCCAAATACTCAGACTGGGGTTACACCTTCAACATGTGAATCTGGAGGAGGCAATTCAGTCCGTAACAATCTCTGAAACCGCTAATAGAATCTTTCTTTTGCTGCATGTCAATTCCTATTGCATTTTCCATTTTTTTTTCTTTGATGATTGTTAAGGCTGAACACCTTTTCCTATGAATATTGGCCACTTGGACATTCACTTTTGTAAACTGCTGTTTATATCTCTTCTCCTCCCCACCCCCCCACAATGGATTGTCTTTTTCTTATAGATTTGAATACACATAATATAAAATTCACTATCTTAATTGTTTGAAAATGTACAATTTGGGGCTTTCCTGGTGGTCCAGCAGTTAAGAATATGCCTTGCAATGCAAGGGAACTTGTTTAATCCCTGGTGCACAAAGACTCCACATGCTGCAGAGCAGCTAAGCCCATGGGCCATAACCACTGAGCCCACTGAGCAGCTACTGAAGCCCGCAGAGCCTGGAGCCTGGGCTCCACAGCGAGAGAAGCCACTGCAATGAGAAGTCCAGTCACCATGATGAAGCGTAGCCCCTGCTCACTACACCTAGAGAAAGGCCTGGGCAGCAACCAAGACCTAGCGCAACCAAAAATTTAAGTCAAGAAGTCTTTTAAAAATGTTCAGTTCTAGGTATCTAATTCCAGAATGCCTTCATCATAGCAAAAAGAAGCTCTACCCATTAAGAAGTAAGTTCTCATTCCCCTCTCCTTGACAAACACTAACCTGCTTTCCATCTCTCTGGGCTTGCCTATTCTGGACATTTCCTATGAAGGGAGTATAGTGTGTATTTTTTTTTTTAATGTCTGACTTCTTTCACTTTGCTTGTTTTCAAGATTCATCTACATTGTAGCATCTATTAATGTTTCATTCCTTTTTATAGCTGAATAATATTCCATGGTATGGACATACCACACATCCATTCACCAGTAAATGGACGTTGGGTTGCTTCCACTTCAGGGATATTATAAGTAATGATGCTATAAACATTCATGTACAAGTTTTAATTTGAAATCATACTTTCAGTTCCCTTGGGTATATGTCTATAAGTGGGTTTACTGGATACATGGTAATTCTATGTGAAACTTTTTGGGAAACCATCAAACTCTTTTCCATACAGTTACATCATTTTATGTTCCCATCAACAATGTATGAGTGTTTCAATTTCTCTACATCCTTCCAACACTTGTTATTTTTTGTTTTGCTGGTGTGTGTGTGTGTGTGTGTGTGTGTGTGTTTTGCTTATGTTACGGCCATTCTAGTGTGTGTGAAATATCTTATTATAGTTCTGATTTACATTTCTTGAATGACTACTGATGTTGATCTTGAGATGTCTTTGTCTGGCTTTGGCATCAAAGTAATATTGGCCTCATAGAATGAGTTAGAAAGTTCTATTTCTTTGGAAAACTTTGAGAATATAATTGGTGTTAATTCTTTGAGTGTTTGGTAGAACTCAACAGTTAAACCATCTGTTCCTGGGTTTTCTTTGTTAGGAGATTTTCAATTACCTTTACTTGTTATAGGTCTATAAGATTTTCTAGTTCTTCTTGAACTGATTTTAGTAGTTTGTGTGTTTCTAGAAATTTATCCATTTCATCTGTAAGGTCTATAATAATGTCCCCATTTCCATTCTTGATTTTAATACTTTGAGTCATCTCTGATTTTTTCCTAGTCAGTTTAATTAAAGGTATGCCAATTTCATTAATCTTTGCAAAGAATCGACTTTTGGTTTCATTGATTCTATCATTTTTTTCTCTATTCAGTCATCTCTGCTCCAGTCTGTATTATTTCCTCCTTCTGTTGGCTTTGGTTTTGTTTTTCCCTTTTTTTCCAGTTTTCTCCTTTTTTCCCCTTAAGGTAGAACGTGAGGTTACTAATATGAGATCTTTCTTTTTTTTAATATAGATGTTTACAGCTATACATTTCCTTCTGAGTACTGATTTTCACTCTCTCTCATAAGTTTTAGCATGTTATATTTTCATTTTTGTTTATCTCAATTTATTTTCTAATTTCCTCATGACTTTGGAGTTTTTTGTTTTTGTTTTTCTCCCTTATGATTTTTTCCTTTGGCATATTGATTGTCTAGGTGTGTTGTTTAATTTCCAGGTGTTTATGGATGTTCTAGACTTATTTCTGTTACTGATTTCTAATTTCATTCTATTATCATTGGAAAAGATAGTTTGTATGTTTCCAGTCACTTTAAGCTTATTGAGATTTGTCTTATGGTCTAACATGAGATTTATCCTGGAGAATATTCCACGTGTATTTGAGAAGGACATGTATTCTGTTGTTGGTTGAAGTGTTCTGTGTGTGTCTGATTCGTTCTTTTGCCTGCTCAGATCTTCTGTTGACATCCTAAAGTGAATTTTTTCCTTTCAGCTTTACACTTCTCAACTTCAGTATTTCTATTTCATTTGTTTTTATAATTCGCATCTTTATTAGTATTCTCTATTTGTTGATACAATGTTCTTATGGTTTCCTTTAGTTCTTTGTCCACGGCTTCCTTTAACACTTTAAGCATATTTTAAATGGTTGATTTAAAGTCTTTTTAGAAAAACTCAGTCAGTGTCTAGACAGTTCTCATTAATTTGTTTTCTTGTGAATGGGCTGTACATTCTGTACATTCTTTTTTATTTGCATAACTCTTAAATTTTGGTTAAAGACTGGACATTTTGAGTATTATAATACAGTTTCTCTGAAAATAGATACTTTTGCCTCCTCAGAGTTTGTTGTTCTTATTTGCTATTGGTTGGTTGTTTGGTTTTGTTTTTCCCTTTTTCTCTAGTTTCCCTCCTTTTCCTCTTAAGGTGGAAGGTGAGGTTATTAATATGAGATCTTTCTGTTTTATGGTTGTTTGTTTATTGGCTTTTCTAAACTATTTTTTTAAAGACTATATTCTTTGTCTTGTCTGGTCTCAGGAGTCTCTAAGCAACCCTTAGGTTGTGGCCAGTGAGTTGGTTGACAGAGATTTCCTTAAAGTGCCTAGAACCTGAGAGAGGGAGGTGTTAGAGGGCAGAAGGAGGAGGAAATGAAGGAGAAGGAGGACAAGGAGAAGAAGAAGGAAACAGAAAAGAAGGGAAAAGAAAACAGAGAAGAAAACACTTAGATTCTTTAAAGACTGGCTCTATGTTCGTGCCCTCCTTCAACACAGCCCAGTTGTTGAACTCTGCCTTAGCTTTCACTTCTTGTGTGCGCTGAGCCTAAATATCAGTCAGGGGTGAAAGCCTAGGATCTTCACAGATCTTTTCTGAGCATTCATTCAGCCCTGAGCATGTGCATGGATTTCTCACTTCCCTGTTCTGTGTGTGTCTAATTGACACATGGGATCTTGTCAAAGCCCTTACTTCCTAAAGAATTGTCTTTCAAATGTTTCCTCCCCAGGCTTTCAGCATATATAGTGTTTATTTTAACTGAAATCTTTTGACTCAGGTGGAAGGGGTTTGTTCTTTTACAATTTTTTTTTCAAGGAATACCTTCCACTTCAATTCTTGGAGAATGTTAAGTACAAGAAAAAAAGCACTCTGAGTCAATCCTTCAAGGAACTCTCAGATAGGTTAAAAAGATAAACACAATCCCTGGGAATTAGATTCACTCTTCTCCCCACTGAATCAAATACCCACACTGAGAACATACTATGGTTTTGTCTTTTCAATACCACTGTTATACTAGGAAGAGAGTTGGTGCAAGGCTGGGTTAAAATACCTCCAAGTTTTCTAGTGCTATCATATTGAGTCTTTTTTGTTTTTCTTTTTGAGATAACTTGTGCTTGGTTGTTCTAAATCTTTGGCTATCTTCCAAAGTTCTGACAAAGTTGATTCTGACAGTATGCAACAATATAAACACTGGCAGCATTTCAGATTATGAAATGAAAACTAGGAAGTTCATTTTTTAAAATATTCCTTCTGAAAAGAATCAGTGTCCAAAGCTTAAGACAGTAAATCTTGGCCAACTGTAAGAGAAATTGTTACTTTAGACTTTGGGTGACATTTCAACTATGCATCCTCAAAGATCTTTGAATAACAATATCATCAGTACATGTACTTTTGTAATGATCTAACCCTAATGATGCAGCCATGAAATGAAAAGACACTTACTCCTTGGAAGGAAAGTTATGACCAACCTAGACAGCATATTAAAAAGCAGAGACTTTACTTTGTCAACAAAGGTCCATCTAGTCAAGGCTATGGTTTTTTCAGTAGTCATGTATGGATGTGAGAGTAGGACTATAAAGAAATCTGAGCACCTAAGAACTGATGCTTTTGAACTGTGGTGTTGGAGAAGACTCTTGAAAGCCCCTCGGACTGAAAGACTATCCAGCCAGTCCATCCTAAAGGAAATCAGTCCTGGTTGTTCTTTGGAAGGACTGATGTTGAAGCTAAGACTCCAATACTTTGGCCACCTGATGCAGAGAGCTGACTCATTGGAAAAGACCCTGGTGCTGGGAAAGATTGAGGGCAGGAGGAGAAGGGGATGACAGAGGATGAGATGGCTGGATGGCATCACCGACTCGATGGCCATGGATTTGGGTGGACTCTGGGAGTTGGTAATGGACAGGGAGGCCTGGCGTACTGCAGTCCATGGGGTTGCAAAGAGTCCGACATGACTGAAGCAACTGAACTGAACTGAACTGAGTCATTTCTGATAAACTGTTTCTTCAGTTTATCATGCCATCAAGGCTCTGGGTGAGAAATAAGGAAATGCTGCAATCAGACATAGGGTTTATACATTAGCATTATCTACTAAAATTTTATTAAGAAGTATTTTGCTCATAATTCTTATATCTTCCTTACAGTGCCTTGAATCGCTCAAACATAACTACCAGCTGGGCAGCTCCAGTTGTGTGGCATGGCACTTATGATGAAGTGGCGCTGGAAAATTATTATGCAAGTCATAAAATTGCTGTGGGGTTGACTGTGTTTGCTGTGGGAAGGTAGGTATTGCTGAATGACCTTTATGTTCAGGTGTTTTATTTTAGAAGATGGGAGATTATCAATAATCTACCTCAAGAATTTAGAAAAAGTAGAACAAAATAAAATCAAAGAAAGCAGAAATAAGGAAATAATAAAGGTGAGAGCAGAAATCCATGAAATTGAAAACAGAAAAGTCTTGGAGAAAAATCAATGAAACAAAAATGTGGTTCTTTGGAGAAAAAAAAAAACAATAAAATCCATAATCACCCAGGAAGACTAACCAAGAAAAAAAGTTAATGCAAATTACAAATATCAGGAAAGAAACAATTTATATCACTTCAGACCTTGTAGACTTTAAAAGGGTAATCAGAAAACACTATAAAATTCTCTACATATCTGACAACTTAGAGGAAATGGACCTTAAAAAGCACAAACAACCCTGTATCTATTGAGGAAATAGATTTCATAATTTTAAAAACTCCCAAGGGGGCTTCCCTGGTGGCTCAGCTGGTAAAGAATCTGCTTGCAATGCAGGAGACCTGGGTTTGATCCCTGGGTTGGACAATCCCCTTGAGAAGGGAACAGCTACCCACTCCAGTATTCTGGCCTGGAGAATTCCATGGACTATCCATAGTCCATGGGGTCACAAAGAAAGGACTTTCACTTTCAGAGTCCTCATATGCAGATAGTTTCATCAGAGAATTCTACCAAATATTTAAAGAAAAATTAACATCAATTCTACACAATCTTTTTCAGAAAAGAGACTAGAAAGGAACACATCCCAAATCATTTTATGAAGCAAATGCTGCCTTGATACCAAAATCATACCAAAAAAAGTACAAAAAAGCATTAAGTTGAACAATACTTATCATTCATTAAAATGATAAAGTTATCAGCTTTATAGTAAGTTGTTATTAAATATTGATAGTAATTTATTGTTTAATAAAAAGAACACAGAAAGAGGAAGAAAAGGAGGAGGAAGTGAAGACTCCTTACTGAAGAAGTTTCCCATGACCTCCTGAAACTCACTGTGGTCTCTTCAAGTTGCTGTCCCAGGATCTGTAACAAGATCCTGGAGAGTGATCCCATTCTGGAGCAGTGCTTCTACCTTCAGGACACAGATGGAGTTTCTGATTCCTTCCTACACCCTCCTGAATAGAATACAGAGTCTTGGAAGGGTACTGTATAAGGGAAGGGGCACTGAAACCACAGCCTCATTAACCTCACCATGAAACACCCACTCTGTTTTAAAGAACCTCTGAAAGCTCAGGAATAAAAGACATCAATTTCCTCTGAAATTAGGAGTATAGGTGGGACTGAAACTAGGAGGATAGATTTAAAGTATCTACACGGAAATTTTCAATATGAATATCTGCTACAGAAATGAACAATTAAGCCAATATAATAAAACAGAAAACTGCCAGGCAAATATTAAACACTTTCTATTTATTGGCAATAGCATTGTAGACCTGTAGGGAAAGACTTCCATAAATAATGTTGGAGACAATCAGTGTCAACATAGCAAAACTGAAACTGTACCTCTATAGCATATCATGTACAAACATACAAACATCAATTACTAGATAGTTTAAAGACCAATAGTTAAAAGAAAAACTGTCTCTTCATGAACTCAGGATAGAAAAGGATCTCTTTATCAAGACATGGAAACTACTAATCATAAAGGAAAATTCTGATAAGTTTGACTGCTTAAAATTAACTTTACCTAGGAAAAAATCGGAGAAACCCAAACTGAAGGCCATTTTACAAAATACATGGTCAGGGTCATGACCAGCAAGGAGAGAAATTGACAGAGTAGAAGAAAGTAGGGAGACTAGAAGAGACTGAATGCAGTGTGTGTTCTGGATTGGATCCTGGAAACTAAAAAGGTAATTAGGGGAGAAGCTGGTGAAAATCACGTAAAATCTGTGGTTTAGCTAATAGTATTTTACCACTGATAATCTCCTAGTTTTGACAAATGTACTATGGTTGTATAATATATTACTATTAGGGGAAGGTGGGTAGAGCATATGTGGGGACTCTGTAGTATATTTGTAATTTTTCTGTAAACCTAATGCTATGCTAAGTTGCTTCAGTCGTGTCTGACTCTTTGTGACCCTATGGACTGTAGCCTGGCAGGCTCCTCTGTCCATGGGATTTTCCAGGCAAGAATACTGAAGTGAGTTGCCATTTCTTTCTCCAGGGGATCTTCCCAATCCAGGGACTGGACCAACATTTGTTAGGTCTCCTGCATTGGCAGGCAGGTTCTTTACCACTAGCACCAGCTGGGAAGCAGGCCTTGCTAAGATTCAGTGTAGTAAGTCTAATAGCATTCCAACATGGAAAATATTTTAAAAATTTGGGGAAAAAATGTTTGCCATTGTAGCAACAGTAAGTTTTTTAATTTTAATTGTAAATGCCTGAGATTAAGCTTTTGATTGATTGCTGAGACATCCATTTTATTCATTTATTGGCCACACTGTACAGCCACACTGTACAGCTTGTGGGATCTTAGTTCCCTGACCAGGGAGAAAACCTGGGTCCTGTGCCACAAAAGGGCAGAGTCCTAACCACTGGACCACCAGGGACTCCCCTGAGATATCCACTTTAAAGACATCCATCTCAAATAAAAATATTGCTTACTAGCTAAACAATTAGATAAAGAGCCAAGTCAGCCTACCCATCTTCCTTTTAGAAAGTCTTGAGTGATCTGTTCTACATAAATGACCACCTGCATGACCCTGTTTTTCCCCCTCCCTTGCTTCAACTTCCACTTTTATGTTTAAAATTTGTCAATAGAGTGAACTCGCAATACCCTAGGCACCCCACCCTCAACCCAGTAATGGCAGAACCGTAGGTCCTTTGTGTTTCTCTCTCTTCTCTCTCTCCCACCACCTCCAACTTGTGACCTCACTGTGTGGCTCCAGGCATGCCAAGTATCCTGTAGGATTTGTGATTAATAAAGCTTATTTTCTCAAAGTTCCCTATGGTTGTTGCTGAGGTGCTCCTTGAAATTATAATAAGAATGACAAAGACGGGTCCCGCCATAAGGTAGGTGCTGGTGATGTCTGGTGGGAAGTAAGGATGTCTTACCGCAAGTAGTAAGGATGCCAGCGAGTGCCCCCAGGCACTCTGGGCCAATAGCATCACTATCAATGGGCAGAGACTGGCACAAAACAGTCCTATATCACGTCATACACAAAAACGAACTCAAATGGATAATAGACTTAAATATGAAAGATAAAACAATAAAGCTAATAGAAAAACATATAGGAGAATATTTTCACTATTTTGAGGGGGCAAAGATTCCTGAAGTATGACACAAAAGGACTAACCATAAAAGAAATATAGATAAATATGGACTTTGGATTTGAGTTGCTAGCTTCCAGCTCAATATAATATTTTAAGTGATATTTTTTCATAATGTACCTAATAATTTTAGATACTCCAAACTAGAGAGTTTTCTCCTGACTCCATCTGTTGTATTTCTTAAGACTCTGATCAATATCCAGAACTTATTTCTAATGATCATATAAACATCATTTGAACTGGTCACATATGTTACCTTTTCTTTTTTGAATTTACCTGAGACCATTTATTATTGTAAGACTCCTTAACTGGCTGGAGAGATTGGAAATGAGAAAGTTTGCCTTCCGTCCAGCAATCTTAGCCCCATATTAAAGGGCATAGGGCAAAATAAGAAACCCAGTGCTGACAGTGGATACAAAGCTTGTCACCTCTGACTTTTTACGCATAAGTAACTACTCTAAGTAAGCCACAGGCATCAACAACTGCTCTTGCAATGACCTATGGCCTTTCCTGCCTACAACCTCTAAAGCAAGTCCAACTACTCTGATAACCCTGAAAACTCAGGCTTTTGTTTAGTGTTGGGCACTGTTCAGTTTTCTGATCTCACCAAGTTTCATTCCCTCTCACGAGAAATTCTCCTCTCCTCCTATGATTCATAAAACCTCACCAGGGAGAGGAAAGGTAGACAATTTCACTTTTACACTACTTAAAAACAACTCAAGAAGCATATCTAATGTTTGGTTCCTTAGTAGCACTTTTTGATAAAACTACAGCAAGTGTAATTTAAATAGTATGTGTTTCACTAACATACATGAAGATGAACTTAATTGCTTCTTATTTACTTCACAGATACGTTGACTGTTATTTGTACACATTTATAACATCAGCTGATAAATATTTTATGGTTGGCCAGAAAGTCATCATTTACATCCTGATAGATTACTTCTCTAAGGTGCCCTGGCTCCCCTCCGAATGCCGTAAGTTTTTGAAATAAAGTGAGAGAAGAGATAGCAAGACATTAGTATGATGTGCATGAAGATCATCAGTGAACATGTTGTGGATCACAGCCAATATGAAGTTGACTTCCTCTTCTGCGTGGATGTGGATCAAATCTTTGTAAGAAAATATGGACTGGAGACTCTCGGGGAGTCAGTAGGTCAGTTGTATGCTCATTGGTATAAGACAAGTCCTACAGAGTTACCTTATGAGAGGAGTCAGTTCTCAGAAGCATATATACCTATTGGTAAGGGGGACTTTTATTACTACGCTGCTGTATTTGGCGGTACTCCCATTCAGGTTCTCAATATTGCTAGGGAGTGCTTCAGAGGAATCATGAATGACAAGAAAAATAACACTGAGGCAGTGTGGCATGATGAAAGTCACTTGAACAAGTATTTTTTTCCTCCATAAACCCACTAAAATATTGTCACCGGAATACTGCTGGGATGAGTTTGGATGTAGTAATACTGAGAATGGCACTTTCAAACTCTATTGGGCTACTAAAAATTATGGCTTTCTTAGACCGTCAGTGTAATTTCATAGCCCTTCTTTTGTGTTACTGAATTTAAAAGCATCATTTTGTCTTGTCTTTAAAAAAACAGTACATGACAAATTTTAGCACCAAAAAAAAAATCACTAACAGAATGACAAACTCACCAACACAGTTATAGTCATACTTCTCCTCACCTTTCTTTTTGAATCATATAACATAAGAAATAGCAGTTACAGAATGAATATATTGGCATCAGATGGAAATATAGTGTTCTCATACCTTGTGTGAATTTTGAGGAAGTATTTTTTTGGATCACATTGGACAAAATAGAATCTGTCAGGAGAAAATGAAATCTGAAATACTTTCACTGATCCAGCTAGATATATATTTCTTATATTGCTTAAGGAAAGGGATAATATAGGGGTATGGATGAGGGAAATCAGTGCAACTACACTAGTCTACTCTCTATGTAAAATTTTGAGGACATTAAAGCTGCCACCAGATGGGCAGACAGTTACTTAGAAAACTGGGTTACTCAAAAAGAACTATTTTTTTTTAAACTTTTTAGTTTGTATTGGGGTGTAGCCTATTCACAGTGTTGTGATTGTTTCAGGTGAACCCTGAAGGGACTCAGTCATACAAATAGATGTATCCATTCTCTCCCAAACTCCCCTCCCATCCAGGCTCCCACATAACACTGAGCAGAGTTCCATGAGCTATACAGTAGGTCCTTGTTGGTTATCTATGTTTAGTACAGCTGAGTGTGCATGTCTATCCCAAATTCCCTCACTATCCCTTCTGCCCTTCCTTCCCACCTGCAGCCATAAGTTCAGAATGTGTTTTAAAACTACAAAGTCATTTGTTGTAAAAACTGATAAGGAAATTTTAGAGAGAAACCTGAAAATCTTCCTATACTCTCCCTTTGAAAACCTATCACTCAATATTTCCTTTATATGCATTTATATGTCCACCACGTGAATATTTACACACACATGTATGTGTGCCTGTGCATATATGCTTACATACTGTTTTATACAAGGTAACTTACATCACATAAATGTATACATGCATGCATGCATACATGGTTTATCAATTGTCAGGGTCTAGTTAGGAAAATAGAACTACTGTTCCAGATATTCAAACAGTGGGAATTTAACACAGGGGATTGGACATATGTAAGTGATAAAAGAGCTGAGGGGAAAATAAGGTATATATGTATATATATATATATATATATATATCTTCTTTATCCACTCATTTGTCGACTGATACTAGGTTGTTTCCATGACCTAACTATTGAAAATAGTGCTACTATGAATACTGAGTGCATGTATCTTTATGAATTAGAGTTTTCTCCAGATATATGCCCACGAGTGGGATTATTGGATCATATGATAACTCTATTTTCAGTTTCTTAAAGACCTTCCATACTGTTCTGCATAGCAGCTGCACCAATTTACATCTCCACTAAAAGTACAGGAGGGTTCCTTTCCCTCCCCTCCTCACTAGCATTTATTATTTGTAGACTTTAAAATTATATTGTATATATTCATTCAATGAAGAGAGTAGCACTCCTGGGTCTGAAGAAAAAAAAATTGTAGGATGTCCAGAAAGCACTAGAATCTAGCATTTGCTCCCTGGCATGAGATGAAACAACAGAGAGGATTTTTAGTTACTGCTAGAGATGCCATCCAAAGGAGACAGAGAAAGACAGAGACCAGACACACACACCCACATAGAGATACGGGCTTTTCCCTTCCACCTGGCTCTCTTCTGCCACTGTCTTCCATTTTCTGGTGCTCTACAATTATCAGAGGCAAGAGAGTCTGAAATATAGGTCCCTGCTACCCTGGGCGATGAGAAAAATGAGAGACCCAAAAGCTGACAGACAAATGGCTATCACATTGCACCCATTCTGCCTTAATGACCACTCTCATCCTTCCACCCACACCTAAGTCTCATAAAACAACTTTGCAGAATTCATCTAACTCTTGTACAAGTAAAGAATCACTTTCTTCTCAGAAAGGTGAAACACAAATTACCATCTGACATTATGTCCCTCCCCATGTTCAAGAACCCCAGATAATATGAAGTCTCCTCCCTCAGAATGGTATATGACTCTTCACAGTTTGGTGAACTCTGATATAAATTGGAAAGAAAAGAAATAATCACTCCTCATTAAGAAAGAAATTGTAGAAGAAAGAAATAGGGAAAATAATTGTGTGTCTGCTAGTCACTCAGTCATGTTACTCTTTGCAATCCCATGGACTGTAGCCCACCAGGCTTCTCTGCCCATGGAACTTCCCAGGCAAGAATACTGGAGTGGATTGACGTTTCCTTTGGTTAACATATAAAAACATACATTTGTATATAACTATATGTATTAAGTTTCTATTTGTAATATAAATATAAGAAAAATGTGCAGGCTTGCAGCAATCTTCATTTTTGTAGCTGGTTACAGAGTCAAATTCACATTTATCATTTCTTCTTTCTATCACTGATTTCATGTTCCTTGCCCTCTGTTAGAAGCTCAGCTAAATACAGTTCTTTACCTAGTGTGGTGGCTTTATACCTTTGTTGTCTGGGATCTGACTCTTTAGTAGGTCTTTACTGGATTGCCAATTTTCTCATAAAGACTGTCGAGTAAGAAGCTCCAAGGGAACACCTTAACTTCTTAACACAGTCCTCATTCCATTATCATGTAGTAGCAATCTCTTTCATTTTGATAATTGTTATCAGTAGCCGCACTCAGACCCTTTCTCTGGCTGTTGACTCAGCATTATGGAAAGAGAAAACGGCCAGAAAAAAAGCCTCAGATTCCAATTCAATAGAACCATCACTATTTCCTGGTGGGAACACTCCTTCCTTGTGCCCTCATTCCTACCTTAACTTTCTTCAGTTGCTAAATCATATCCAACTCTGCAACTCCATGGACTGTACCCTGCCAGGCTCCTCTGTCCATGGGATTTCCTAGGTAAGAATACTGGAGTGGGTTGCCATTTCTTTCTCTGCGGAAATCTTCCCAACCCAGGGATCGAACATACATCTCCTGAATTGGCAGGCGGATTCTTTACCCCTGAGCCACCAGGGAAGCCCCCCTTTGTGTCCTCAGTTCAGTTCCGTTCATTTCAGTCACTTAGTCATGTCTGATTCTTTGCCACCCCATGGACTGCACTGCACCAGGCTTTCCTGTCCTTCACCAACTCCTGGAGCTTGCTCAAACTCACATCAATTGATTCGGTGATGCTATCCAACCATCTCATCCTCTGTCGTCCCCTTCAATCCTTCCCAGCATCAGGGTCTTTTCCAATGAGTCAGTTCTTCCCATCAGGTGGCCAAAATTGTTTCCGCTACTTTGGAGTTTCTACTTCAGGATGAGTCCTTCCAGTGAATATTCAGGACTGATTTCCTTTGGGATTGACTGGTTTGATCTCCTTTCAGTCCAAGGGACTCTCAAGGGTCTTCTCCAACACCACAGTTTAAAAGCATCAATTCTTCGGCAAACAGGTTTCTTTATAGTTCAACTCTCATATCCATGTGTGACTACTGGAAAAACCATAGCTTTGACTAGATGGACCTTTGTTGGCTAAATAATGTCTCTGCTTTTTAATATGCTGTCTAGGTTGGTCATAGCTTTTCTTCCCAGAAACAAGCTTCTTGTAATTTCACGGCTGCAGTCACCATCTGCAGTGATTTTGGAGCCCCAGAAATAAAATCTGTCATTGTTTCCATTGTTTCCCCACCCATTTGACATGAAGTGATGGAACTGGATGCCATGATCTTAATTTTTTGGATGCTGAGCTTCAAGCCAACTTTTTCACTCTCTTTCACTTTTATCAAGAGGCTCTTTAGTTCCTCTTCACTTTTTGCCATAAAGGTGCTGAGTTTATTGATCTGAGTTTATTAATATTTCTCCCAGCAATCTTGATTCCAGGTTGTGCTTCATCCAGCCCAGCATGTCTCATCATGTACTCTGCATATAAGTTAAAAAAGCAGGGTGACAATACACAGCCTTGACGTACTCCTTTCCCAATTTGGAACCAGCCGGTTGTTCCATGTCTAGTTCTAACTGTTGCTTCTTGACTTGCATCCAGAGTTGTCAGAAGGCAGGTAAGGTGGTCTGGTATTACCATCTCTTTAAGAATGTTCCACAGTTTGTTGTGATACACACAGTCAAAGCCTTTGACATAGTCAATAAAACAGAAGTAGATGTTTATCTCGAACTCTCTTGCTTTTTCGATGATCCAACATCATAGTCAAAAAAAGAGTCTGAAATGCAGTACTTGGATGCAATCTCAAGAATTACAGAACAATTTCTGTTCATTTCCAATGCAAACCATTCAATATTATGGTAATCCAAGTCTATACCCTGACCAGTAAAGCTGAAGAAGCTGAAGTTGAACGGTTCTATGAAGACCTACAAGATCTTTTAGAACTAACACCAAAAATAGATGTCCTTTTCATTATAAGGGAGTGGAATTCAAAAGTAAGAAGTCAAGAAATCCCTGGAGTAACAGGCAAATTTGGCATTGTAGTACAGAATGAAGCATGGCAAAGGCTAATAAAAATTTGCCAAGAGAATGCACTGGTCATAACAAACAACCTCTTCCAACAACACAAGAGGACTCTACACATGGACATCACCAGATGGCCAACACTGAAATCAGATTGATTATATTCTTTGCAGCCAAAGATGGAGAAGCTCTATATAGTCAGCAAAAACAAGACGGGGAGCTGACTGTGGCTCGGATCATGAACTCCTTATTGTCAAATTCAGACTTAAATTGAAGAAAGTAGGGAAAACCGGTAGATCATTCAGGTATGACCTAAATCAAATCCCTTATGATTATACAGTGGAAGTGAGAAATAGATTTAAGGGACTAGATCTGATAGACAGAGTGCCTGATGAACTATGGATGGAGGTTTGTGACCTTGTACAGGAGACAGGGATCAAGACCATCACCAAGAAAAAGAAATGCAATAAAGCACAATGGATGTCTGAGGAGGCCTTAAAAACAGCTGTGAGAAGAAGAGAAGTGAAAAGCAAAGGAGAAAAGGAAAGATATACTCATTTGAATGCAGAGTTCCAAAGAATAGCAAGGAAGGATAAGAAAGGCTTTCTCAGCAATCAATGCAAAGAAATAGAGGAAAACAACAGAATGGGAAAGACTAGAGATCTCTTCAAGAAAATTAGAGATACCAAGGGAACATTTCATACAAAGATGGGCTCCATAAAGGAAGAAATGGACCTAATAGAAGCAGAAGATATTAAGAAGAGATGGCAAGAATACACAGAAGAACTGTATAAAAAAGACCTTCACGACTCAGATTAACATGATGGTGTGATCACTCACCTAGAGCAAGACATCCTGAAATGTGAAGTCAAGTGGGCCTTAGGAAGTGTTATGCCCAGATCCTAATCTCCACAAATCACCAGGAGGCCTTACAGTGATGCAAGCACATGAGGAAGTTTATTGCAGACCCGGGTCTGGACCGCAACACACACACCGATGCAGCAGAGTGAGGGCAGCGGCCCCAAGCCGCATGGTACAAGGCTTTTTAAAGGGAAAATGGCTACAGGTGGGGTGAGGCGGAAAATGGCTACAGATGGGGTGAGGCATTGTGGTGCTCCGTGATTAGTCAGGTACTTAGGTCTCACAGAAGCATCACTACGAACAAAGCTAGTGGAGGTGATAGATTTCCAGTTGAGCTATTTCAAATTCTAAAAGATGATGCTGTGAAAGTGCTCCACTCAATATGTCAGCAAATTTGGAAAACTCAGCAGTGGCCATGGTACTGAAAAAGGTCAGTTTTCATTCCAGTCCCTAAGAAAGGGAATGCCAAAGAATGCTCAAACTACCACACAATTGCACTCCTCTCACACGCTATTAAAGTAATGCTCAAAATTCTTCAAGCCAGGCTTCAGCGGTTCAGTGAACCGCGAACTTTCAGATGTTCAAGCTGGTTTTAGAAAAGGCAGAGAAACTAGAGATCAAATTGTCAACATCTGCTGGATCATCGAAAAAGCAAGGGACTTTCAGAAAAATGCCTATTTCTGCTTTATTGACTATGCCAAAGCCTTTGACTGTGTGGATCACAATAAACTGTGAAATATTCTGAGAGAGATGGGAATGCCAGACCACCTGACCTGCCTCTTGAGAAATCTGTATGCAGGTCAGGAAGCAACAGTTAGAAATGGACATGAAACAACAGACTGGTTCCAAATAGGAAAAGGTGTACGTCAAGGCTGGATATTATCACCCTGCTTATTTAACTTATATTCAGAGTACATCATGAGAAACGCTGGGCTGGAGAAAGCCTAAGATGAAATATCAATAACCGCAGATATGCAGACAACACCACCCTTATGGAAGAAAGTGAAGAAGAACTAAAGAGCCTTCTGATGAAAGTGAAAGAGGAGAGTGAAAAAGTTGGCTTAAAATTCAACATTCAGAAAACTAAGATCATGGCATCCGGTCCCATCACTTCATGGCAATAGATGGGGAAACAGTGGAAACAGTGGTCCCAAAATCACTGCAGATGATGACTGCAGCCATGAAATTAAAAGACGCTTACTCCTTGGAAGGAAAGTTATGACCAACCCACACAGCATATTAAAGAGCAGAGACATTACTTTTCCAACAAAGGTCCGTCTATTCAAGGCTATGGTTTTTCTAGTAATCATGTATGGATGTGAGAGTTAGAGTGTAAAGAAAGTTGAGCACTGAAGAATTTATTATTTTAAACTGTGGTGTTAGAGAAAACTCTTGAGAGTCCTTTGGACTGCAAGGAGATCCAACCAGTCCATCCTAAAGGACATCAGTCCTGGATGTTCATTGGAAAGACTAATGTTGAAGCTGAAGCTCCAATACTTTGGCCACCTGATGAGAAGAGTTGACTCATTGGAAAAGACCCTGATGCTGGGAAAGATTGAGGGCAAGAGTAGAAGGGGACAACAGAGGATGAGATGGTTGGATGGCATCATTGACTCAATGGACATGAGTTTGGATAAAATTCCGGGAGTTAGTAATGGTTAGGAAGACCTGGCGTGCTGCAGTCCATGGGGTTGCAAAGAGTCAGGCATGACTGAGTGAGTGAACAGAAATGAACTGGGAGATAGTGAAGGACAAGAAAGCCTAGTGTGCCTCAGTTCACAGTTGCAGAGTCAGATACGACTTAGTGACTGAACAACAGCAACAAATCTGGTTATCATCGTCATATATTTTTACGGCAGGGACTATTGTTCCCCAAAGCCTTTGTCTTCAATGAGCACCTCATTCGTGGGAGCCCAGGGATAACTTAATTAGCTGTTTACTGCTGTATTCCATAGCCTGCCACATACCTCTCTCTGGATACTAATGTGACTTCTTAATTGCCTTTAAACCCCAAGCAAGGCCTAATAACCAATTCTAGATTCTTCCAATTTCCTGAAGTTTATGTGGCTTATGACCCTTCTTTCTGATATCAATACCTGAATTTATCAGTGTATTGAAAATGATTCTGATTCATCAAAACAGAAAAAAAATTATGAAGGGGTGTGTTGGGTAGGAAAATTGAACCCTGAAATATTTGTGACCTTTACACACAAAAAAACCTTTCTTACTCAGCAAACATTAATAGTGAGAGTCGGAGCCAGATAATCTGCTCCATATTGTCACCTGGGGACCCAGAATAATGGTGGGTCCACTACGGGTGACATTGCTAGTCACAGTGTCAGGGGAAGAGAGACTGTTCAGTGCCCGAGCCTGGACTTATCAGAAGCCCCTGCCAAACACAAAAGGGCTTGGAAATGCTATTTGCCATTTGCCTGGGAAGGAAGAGGGAACCAGATAACAGTGAGGAAGAGCAGTGTTTACTACAGAACGGTAGGAGGCAGTTCAGAGTGCTTAGCAAATAGCTGAAGATATATGAAGGGACTACGGGAGGAAACGCACACATGAGATTCTGCCGTAGGTATAAATCTCTGAGTACCAACACTGACTGCGTCACATTGTCTCCTTGCTGACCTCCATACCCTTGGAAACATCTGCCATAATGTTAGTCCTTGACTGTGTTGAAGATAATCTCGAACCTAACTCCCTTAAGCCTCAAAGTCCCAGGTAGGAGAATCTGATTAGCACAGCAGGTGGTTTAGATCAAGCGTCCACATTTAAGCTGCAGCGGGCAGGGAGAGGAAAGTTCTGCCTATTTCACATTCCGTTCTGGAGGGAAGGATGCTTTTGCTCTTTGAATAGAGGATTCCCTCTAAACGAAGCGTGCCTGGATTTGGGCAGCCAAGACATTAGCATGTGCATTGTATAGTTTGATTTGCATATTTAAGAATTTCATATAAACAGAATCACACAACATACGGCTTTTTTTTTTTCTGGTTTCTTCCGCAGTATATTTTAAGGTCCATTTCTATTATTGCATGTATCAATACTCTGGTCTTTTTCATTGCTGGGTATTATTCCATTGTATGGGCATGCCATGCCACAATTTGTTTACCCATTCATTTGTTGAACATTTGGGTTGTTTCCACCTTTTGGCTATTACCAAGAAAGCTACGATGAACAGTCATGAACTGGTCTGTCTATGGACATATGCTTCCATTTCTCTTGGGTAAATAGGAGAGGAATTGCTAAATTGAATGGTAAGTGCTTGCTTGAATGATTAAGAAATTGCCAAACCCTTCCAAAGTAGTACCATTCTACATCTCCACCAACAACATATAAGAGCTCCAGTTCTTGCATCCTCACCAATGCCAGGGTGGGCAGTTGTCTTAATTTTAGCCATTCTTAATAGGTATGTGGTGGTAAATATGGTGAGTTTAATTTACGTTTGCTAAAGACTAATGATGCGTCTGTACTAGTCACTTCAGTCATGCCCGACTCTTTGTGATCTCATGGACTGCAGCCCGCCAAGCGCCTCCTCTGTCCAGGGTTCTCCAGGCAAGCATACTGGAGTGGAGTGCCATGCCCTCCTTCAGGGAAAGATTAACGGTAGTAAAGACTAATAGGATTTTCTCATATACTTAACTACCTTCTCTGTGTGTTTTGTTTAACTTTTTGGTGAAATATCTATTCAAATATTTTGCCCATTTTTAACTATATTTGTCCCAATCTCTAGTTTCCTTTTCACTGTCCTAATTGTTTTCCCTCCTTTACATTTTATTGTGTAAATTTTACATGTAGGTCAGTAATCCATTTTCAGTTAATTTTTTTTTTTGATATGGTGCAAAGTACTGATCAAAGTTTTCTCCATTTTTTTTTTTTGGCATATGTACATCCAATTGTTTGAATCATTTGTTTAGAAAAGACTATCTTTTTCCCAATGATTTGCTTTTTCCTGTTTGTCAAAATCAATTGTCCATAGAGGTGTAGATCAATTTCTGGACTCTGAGTCTTGTCCCAATAATCCTTTTGTCTATCTTAAAATCAGGCAGTCTTAATTACTGTACCTTTAAATATAAAATTATGCCAAAATAAAAAGGTTATTTAAAAATATAAAAATGCAAAGGCCTAATAGAAAATGAGCAAAGCTATAAACAGTTTACAGAGAAGGAATTGCAATGGGTCTTAAATATGCAATAAGATGCTCAACATCAGCCATAATAAAATAAATGCAAATTAAAACTCCACTGAGATACAATTCCCACTTTTCAGATTGTCAAATACTAAAAATTTTAGCAGTGCACTATATTGATGAGAGTATAAGGAAATGGGTGCTTTCATATACTGATGGTACAATTTAAGCTGGAAGAGTTTCTATGGAAAACAATTCAATAACATTCATTTACATTTTAAATGGATTTAACCTTTGACCCTCCAATTCCATTTCTAGGAATTTATCAGGCAGCATCGTTCAATGTTAGGGTTTCCCTGGTGGCTCAGATGGTAAATGATCTGCCTGCAGTGCAAGAGACTGGGGTTCGATCCCTAGCTTGGGGTGATCCCCTGGAGAAGGGAATGGCTACCCACTCCAGTATTCTTGCCAGGAGAATTCCATGGACAGAGAGCCTGGCAGGCTACAATCCATGGGGTCACAAAGAGTCGGACACAACCGAGCGACTCCCCACATGTGGTTCAACATGTACTCATACAGCATGTCCAAGTTTTTTCACTGTGGCATTTCTCAGAATAGCCAAGACAAGAAACAACCAAAATCTCTAGCACTAGAAAGCTGGTGGAATAAATGATGATATAGTCATATAATTATATACAGTTCACTAGAAAAAGAATGAGTCAGATATATGAGATGTACTGGAAAGATCTTCAAAGTGTACTGATAAGGGAGGCATTCAAAGTACTGAAGAGCGCTTTCAGTATGCTGCCATCTGTGTGAAAAGGGGAACTATATACTTAAAAATGTATATATGCTTTCAGGACACAGAATAGTTATGGAATAAAACCCAAGAAACTGTGAACGGTGGCTGCCATTAGGGAAGGTGGGAAAAGTCGGTGCTGAGGTAGAAGAAAATTTAGTGTACGTTATATAATGCTTTTTCTGTTAGAATGTGTCTTTTTTTCAATAAGAAAATCTGTCCTTAAAAAAGTTTTTCAATAAGAAACACTATTCTTAAAATAGTGTTTCAGTAAGAAAAACTATTTTTAAAGAAAATAAGGATGCATGCTATCTCAAACACAGAGTGAATATCTCAGGAAGTGTAAGTCCGTATGATTATCATTTCTCCATTGTGCTCTTTTGCACTTGACGAATTTTAAAACACGAAAATGTGTTTCTTCCATAATCAGAAAAATAACTACTCTTAAAATATTCTAAGAAAGCATAAGAGGAGATTAGCTTTACCTGGAATAACGGACAATGCCTAAAACAAGATGAAGAAAAAGATGTGGCATTTTCTTCTGTCATTCATAAACACACATAGTACACTATTCAGGATGCATTTCTATAGGCACAAGTCATCAGAAAAGGAAGGAAGTACAACAAAGGAAACTAAAAGCAAAGCATTTTGAAGCCCTTCAGTTTTTCAAATAAGAAAAAGTTCTACCATCTGGTAGCCTCGAGGAAAACTTCCTACCAAATGTATCATTATGACAGTATCATCATGACTTTTTAAAGTAGTCATCATAAAAAGGGTGGTGACATCACCATTAGGATAAAAGACTCAAACACCAGAGAACTATTACACAATATCTGGTTTTTCTTTTAGAATCCCTGAAATATAATGCTCGGAAAACATCCTAGGACTTTTTCTCTTTATATCACCAAAACTAAAGGTAAGGTTCTTAGGAAGGAAAGATATGAAGGTTTGGATCATCTGGCAAATTCCCGGATAGGGATCATCCCCAAACCTCGGCCTTGAAAATACATTGTACAAAATAGGGACACATCAACACACTAGTGGGCCTTTAAAAATAATGTCACTGGGGCTTCCCAGGTGGTGCTAGTGGTAAAAAAAAAAGGTCACTGAAGGCAGATTGTCAGAGAGTAATCTGGCTAGATGGAATCTTATTGCATGCATTTCTAATGGTCTTGAATTTTTTTTTTTTTTTTTTTTTGACTGTGCTGTGCAGCCTTCAGGATCTTAGTTCCCTAGCCAGGGATCAGACCTCTGCTCCCTGCATTAAGAGCACAGAGTCTTAACCACTAGACTGCCAGGAAAGTCTCTAATGGTCTTGAATTTAAAAGGTGGCCATTTCACATAGCAGGGACACTAAAATTGTGCCCAGTTAAAGCATTCCCAATGTGGTATAATTTATAAAAAAATTATAAGATAGAAATATAGTGCAAGCCACATTTGTAACTTGAAATGTGAAGCTACACTGCAAAAATGTAAGAGAATCATAAAGTTCACTTTAATAATATATTTCACTTAATCCACTATAGTCAAAATTTCTTTTCAACATGAAGCCAAAATAAACAGTTATTAATGAGAAATTCCACATTATTTTTTCATACCAAGTCTTCCAAGTCCGCTGTTAGGTTAGCAACGTTTCAAATATTCACTAGTCACTTGTTGCTAGTGGCCACCACGTTGGGAGGTACAGATATAAAACATCCTGCTCATTGAATTCATGTTCAAAAAGTAAATACCAGAGACCTCCATTTTACTCCAACACACAACCTACAGGCAGGACCTATTTTTGGATGATGAAATCAGTTAAGGCTTGTACACCATAACCCTTAGCCTGACCAAACACCTTCAACACAAGCTCGGTCATTGGTTGAAGCCATGTATTCCATTTAAGAGCTTAGTGCCTTTAATTTAAAATTTGAATCACTGTTTACGACACTGGTGGCTCAGACAGTGAATAATCTGTTGGCGATGCAGGAGACCTGGGTTAGATCCTGGGTCAGGAAGATTCCCTGGAGAAGAGAATGGTTACCTACTCCAGTATTCTCGTCTGAAGAATCCCATGGGCAGAGGATCCTGGCGGGCTAACCACCTTTGGGGTCACAAAGAGTCAGACATGACTGAGCGACTAACGCTTTTACTTCCTCATTTTCACCTTTGAAAGAGTGTGTATGTTTTTAGATTTCTGGTACTCTAGACTTTGAATAAATTATCAGTCAAAATCTTTGTGAGGAAAATACATGTGTGTGTGTGTGTGTATATATATATATATATATATATATCAGCTTTGGAGCCAATGCGTAATGATATAATCCTTAGTATCCCATTTTATTGTTACAGAAGCCTAAGTGAAATAGAATGAGTTTCACTGAATTTCACTTATGCAAATAGGATGGATTTTGATAAAGGACTGTGAAAAGAATGGGCCTCCATTGTGGCTCCCCTTGTGGCTCAGCTGGTAAAGAATCTGCCCGCAATGCGAGAGACTTGGGTTTGATCCCTGGGTTGGGAAGGTTCCCTGGAGAAGGCAAAGGCTACCCACTCCAGTATTCTGTCCTGGGGTCACAAAGAATCAGACACGACTGAGCGACTTTCACTTATGAAAAGAATATCACAGGCCCTTTGCACCGAATCTAAAATGAATCCCTCCTAAAGGGCTCACCCTATGGGAGATTTCTCCAGCACTTCAAACACAATGAGTGCTTTTCCCGATTCAAGGCTGCTTTCTTCCTAAAGCTGAGCATTCTGGAGTCAGACACTTGGACTGATGGCTAAGTTTCCACAAATTAATATGTTATTAGAAGATGGCAAGAAAGCTGTTTTCTATTTCTCAAAAAACTTTTTCTCCTCTTTGTTTCTAGGAGACAATGAATACCAAATGGAAACCGCTGTTATTAATTGCATTTGCTTTATCCTTGATGTTGATTATTCATCGTTCTCAGTAAATACAAAAGACTGATGAGTTATTATCTCTAATGACTGGCAGAATTGTTCTAAAGTGCTGAGTGTTGTCCAAAAACTATTAACAAATATTCCCTAAATTAATCAGAAGTTACTTTCCCTTTGGGGGAACAAACAAAATCATAAACATATTAATTCTTTCATTTTTCAATATTCAGCAAATATTTATTGAGCCCCTCCTTGGTGCCAGGCCCTATTCTAAGTTCTGGGGACTTAGTACTCAGGAACAACACAAAGTAATTGCTCTTATGAAGCTTTACATTATAGGTGGAGGAGGCAGACAATAAGCAAAGAAATATTTATCATAATATCAGGAGCATTGTATTTTATGTCATAACACCATGAAGAAAGAAATTATGCAAGATGAGAGGACTGAGAGTGTTGGGGGGCTATTTTAAATACATTTTAAGCTACGTCAATAATCCTTCTAATAGGAAAAGACTCAAAGTAACCTCCTACAGAAACACAGCTATACTGGGAGACAGATTTGTTAATCTGCTAAAATTCTCTCACACGGAAAAATTCAAATCCTTCCCTCCTCCATGGCCTCCTTTTCATGATCTTTTTCAAAGGAGCAGTGCAATGCTCCTGGTGCTATTTGACAATCAGCTATGCTATGACAGCTAATACCTTTTAAAGTTAACCCTACTGCTTTGGTTTCATGTTCTACATGTTATTTGCCCTTCAGAGGTATTGTGCCTTAACAGAAAGGACTTGTGGTCACTTGTAATAGTATTAACATTATCCTTTTGAAGATAATGTGCTTGGTCAAAAAGGAAATAATAGACCATAAGCTTATTGCAGGCCTGGATTTCAGAACTGTAATATGTCAGAACTAGATGCCATGTATTCCAGAATAGGAGCCTTGTGCCTGGCATGTAGTAGATACTTAGTAATTATCTAACAAGTGAGTGAATGAAAGGATCTGAATTCTAGATTTTTGTTGTTGTTGTTATTTCAATTGCAACAGCAATTTTTCAAATTTAACACTAAAATGCTTTTTTATCTTGTATCTAAAGAATAAAGAAGAAGCTACAGAAGAGGAATTTCTGCTGGTAAGAATCTTTGTTCTGTAAGTACTTTACAAACTGTATGGGGGACGAACTGACTGGAGTCAAGTGGGTTCTAACGGTAATGGCCGTCAGAAAGAACAGAAAACTAGGCTGAGTTATCTAGAGGCAGCCGTTGACAAATTTGGGGGGTATCAGTTCAGAAATATTTTATGCACACACAAATATGCATGTATATGAGTTTGTATGGATATCTTCCAATTTCGCTCACTTGACACATTCATTTGCTTAAGCCAGACAAGTTTTTGACATTTTCTATGGTTTACGTATGTACCTTTGTCCAGGATGTTACGTTTCTTTAGATTGATAGCCCTCTGTAGTCAATTGTGTTTTCTACATTGACCATTGTGTAGGACTCAAGAAATTGGTAAAACCAACCCTAAAAACAACTTTTTTTTTAAGTTCTCTGCTTGTCACTGTAAATTTTTTAATAAAGTTGGGCAATTTGAAAGAGCATACATCTTGAGTAGTCCTAAAAGGAAATAACTTTAGTTAAAAACATCTATGAAATGCCAAAAGATACACTTTAAAGTGTTCTTTAATATTTGATTTTGAAATAATTATAGATTCACAGGGGTCACAAAGATAGTATAAAGAAGTCACACATAACTTTCCCCCAGTGTCACATCTTACATAATGATCATTCAATAACAAAACAGGAAATCAATGTTGGGACAATGTATGTATATAATTATATGACATTTTATCCCATGTGTAGATTCACATAACCACCACAGCAAATCAAAATACAAAACTATTCCATCACCACAAAGATCTCCTCTGAGCTACCATTTATACTCATAGCCAATTCCTCTCCCTGACTCTCCCTAAATCCTAGGACCACCAAATTTATATTTTTATTTAAATCTTGCATTTTCAGAGGCATCCTCTGATATTGCTCCAGCTGGCAAATGGGTTGGAACCTTCCCCTTACTGTCAGTTGAGGGTTCAGGTTCTCAACTCTGCCTCCTTGTTCATGTAATAAGAGTCTCAACTCCTTGTTACTAATGAGTGGGGGTGAGCGTTTAGATTCCTTACATGGTCTCCACTGACAATGACCACAGGAAGGTGGCCACACTGCTAAGCAGTGGTGAAGTTTCTAATCTCCACTACACCAGTGAGGGGGGGTAGGGAGACTCATACAGTCCGGCAAGGGAGGAACTTTTTGCTCTCCACTGGTCTTTGCTGGAGGAATGGATATGGGGCCCTAGTTATTCTGTCATATTGGGTTGGAATAGAGTGAGTAGTCTCAGAGTTTTCTGTCTTGCTAGGCTGCTCTTTTCCTCGTCCTTTAATTGTAAAGAGCAAGCTTTTCTCAAGGTTGTTTTTGGGTTTATGTCCATTGACATTTCTGGGTTACTGGCTTCTCTTGAACTTGATCTGGAATACATGTGGCAGAAAACACAGGGAACTCACTGCCATGACATTGCTTGAGTTCTGGGGCACCTATCTGAACTGGCTTGTTTTCTTTCAGAGTCTTCTTTTGTTTGCTTTATAAACAATGTCCAGGGTGTCTTGCTATTTTCAGGGGTGGTTGTTGTTTGGTTGCTAAATTGTGTCCGACTCTTTGCAGCTCCATGGACTGCAGCACACCAGATGTTAAAGATTGAAGGCAGAAGGAGAAGGGGACGACATAGAATGAGATGGTTGTATGGTATCACTGACTCAATGAACATGAGTTTGGGTAAGCTTCGGGAGTTGGTGATGGACAAGGAGGCCTGGTGTGCTGCAGTCCATGGGGTTGCAAAGAGTCGGACATGACTGAGTGACTGAACTGAACTGTTAAGGACCTTTGTCGACAAAGTGATGTCTCTGTTTTTTAATACGCTGTCTAGGTTTGTTATAGCTTTTCTTCCAAGAAGCATGTGTCTTTTAATTTTATGGCTTCAGTCACCATCTGCAGTGATTTTGAAGCCCAAGAAAAGAAAATCTGTCACTGCTTCCACTTTTTCCCCTTCTATTTGCAATGAAGTGATGGGACTGGATGCCATGATCTTGTTTTTTTTTTTTTAAATGCTGAGTTTTAAGCCAGCTTTGTCACACTCCTCTTTCATCTTCATTCAGAGGCTCTTTAGTTCCTCTTCAGTTTCTGCCATTAGAGTGGTATCATCTGCACATCTGAGGTTGTCAATATTTCTCCCGGCCATTTTGATTCCAGCTTGTGATTCATCCAGCCCAGCATTTTGCATGATACACTTGGTGTGCGTGCTTGCTAAGTCACTTCAGTCAAGTCCAACTTTTTGCAACCCTGTGGACTGTAGCCTGCCAGACTCCTCTGTCTATGGGATTCTCCAGGCAAGAATACTAGAGTTGGTTGCCATGCCCTCCTCTAGGGGATCTTCCTTACCCAGGGATTGAACCTACATCCCTTCTATCTCCTGCATTGGCAGGCAGGTTCTTTACCATTAGTACCACCTACTCTGGTATATAAGTTAAATAAGCAAGGTGACAATATACAGCCTTTTCATACTCCTTTTCCAATTTTAAGCTAGTCAGTTTTTCCATGTCTGCTTCTAAATGTAGCTTCTTGACCACTTACAGTTTTCTCAGCAGCCAAGTAAGGTGGTCTGGTCCTTCCATTTCCTTAAAATTTTTCCAGTTTGTCGTGATCCACGCAGTCAGAGGCTTTAGTGTAGTCAGTGAAGCAGAAGTAGATGTTTTCCTGGAATTTCCTCACTTTCTCTATGATCCAACGAATGTTTGCAATTTGATTTCTGGTTCCTTTGCCTTTTCTAAGCTCAGCTTGTACGTCTGGAAGTTCTCAGTTGGTGGTGCCATTTGGGAATGGAATAATTGACCTTTTCCAGACCTATGGCCACTGCTGAGTTTTCCAAATTTGCTGACATATTGAGGGCAGCAATTTAACAGCATCATCTTTTAGGATTTGAAATAACTCAGCTGGAGTTCCATCACCTCCACTAGCTTTGTTCATAGTAATGCTTCCTAAGGCCCAGTTGATGTCACACTCCAGAATGTCTGGTTCTAGGTGAGTGACCACATCATCATTATCATCATCTAGGTCATTAAGACCTTTCTTGTATACTTAGGGGTAGAAATAGGGAAAATTAGGACCATTCTATTTTTATGGAAGCACAGGAAACAAAGCTATTCTTATTTTACAAAAATTCCCAGTTTATGAAAGAGAAGTCCCCTCATAACCTTGTTAATTATGTAATTAATTTAAAAGTACAGTAAAACCTTACTGTATCCTATCTTTAAGTGGAAACCAAAGATGAACATCCAGACCCCTACTTCAACTCTTTTAGTTTAATACATGAGAGTATTTATCACATAATAAGGTACTAATGTTTGATAAATTAAATCTGTGTTTTCAACAAATATGCATTATTTTCTGGCTCTGTTAATTTTTAAAATATGCCCCCTCAATACTGTTTCTTGCCTTTCTGCCCTTGGTCATAACCTCTTTACCCTACACCACTTTCCTAGTGTAACCGTTATTATTCCAGTCTCAGTTTACATATTTCTTCTCCAATTGGTTTTCCCTTAACCCCAAATTTAGGCTGGATGCCCTATTTATATGCTGTCATGGAGATCTGTTTTCCTTATTAGCACTTATCTTTCTATACTGTAATTATCAATCTAATATCATGTTTCCTGCTCTTCTGTCAGCTTCTTGAGGACAGGAGATGATCTAAATATTCATAGTTTCAGAACCAGCAACAGAAATTTGTTGAATGAGCAGATTGCTCTTACATGGTTTTCATTTTGTACCCAGGGATCAAGAAACAGGAGAACTTCAGCTCTCGGACTGGTTTAATCCTAAGTAGGAACCAAAAAGTTTACTCAAAAAAAATAATAATAATATAAAATTATAATAATGCAATAGTGTTATATTGCAATAACATAATAAGAGTATAATAATATTAATATAACTCTATTTGAATAGGGAGTCTTTTTTTTCATCATCAAATTGTAGCTAACCTGGGAGGTTTCCAGAACTTGGAATTTTTTACTTTTAAAAGTTTTTATATACAATCCTAGGACCTATTTATCAAGAATTTGGCAATTAAGGGTCATAATGAGAAAGCTGTTGTCTGGTTTAACATTTCTGGTCTTATTAGGGGAAAAAAATCTCTTTAGTAACAGCCTGAAAAATGTCATTAATAACTCCACTTGATTTTGGCATTAATATTCAGGGGGGAAATTTCATTCTTTATAATGGCTGTATATCATAATTTAATTATTAACCATTCCCTGTTGGTTTTGTATTGTTTGCAACTTGGGGGCTATTGTAAGCAATATTTCACTGAATAACCTTGTACATATATTTTTGTTAACTGCTATGTAAATTTATCTATAAATTCTCATCATGGAATCATTAGTTTAAGAGGACATAAACATTCAAAATATTGCTTTAGGTTGCTAAATTGCCCTTTAATAATTATGCTATTTATTTTCTAATCTATAAAGATAAATGTTAATGGAGTAGCAAACAGTTTGTAACTTGCAGAACTTAATTGAAATATCTCCATTCAGTTTGTATTTCTGTAATTCTTCCTGAATCTGAGCATTCTCTATGTGTATTATTTGTTTATATTTCATCCCTTTTTTGTATTTATATTTTTAATGGATTGTAGTTACAGAGAATTAGATTAATAATAATCCTTGCTTCATGACTCACTCTCATCATTATTCATGCAAAATTCACTTTATTTGTATGTTTTTTTGCTTATTTTTAATGAAGCAAAAACCACAAGTTCTATAACCTCAACAGGGCCTCCCTGTGGTGGTTCAGTGGTAAAGAATCCATTTGCCAATGCAGGAGACACAGGTTCACTCTTCCTGGGTTGGGAATATCCCTTGGAGAAGGAACTGGCAACCCACTCCAACATTCTTACCTGGGGAAATCCCATGGACAGAGCAGCCTTGAGGGCTACAGTCCATGGGGTCACAAAAGGTTGGAAATAATTCAGCAACTAAACAGTAACAATAATAACTTCAATATCTAGCTTGTGTCCTTTTCAACACCCCACACTATCTTCCTTGCCCTACCCCTCGAAACAACCACAATCCTGAATCCTGGTTCATCATCCTACAGCTTTCTTTTTTTAAGTGTAAATTTTTATGCTCCAAGTGTATTCTGGGAAGTCAATTTTAAAATTTTAGTTGTTTTTGACTTTATACGTAGGATACCATGATGTATGTAATCTTCAAGGACTTATTTTTTCCCCTTAAAATTAGATTGCTAAAATTCATCCCCAAATGGCATATCACTGTCATTCATTTTGATGGCTACATAATAATTGACTGTGGAAATATATCACAGTTTGTTCATATACTGCTTGGTGAAAGGGCATTTGAACTGCTTCCAGGGTTTTGCTGTTATGAACATAAAGAACTAGTACTCTTTTAAGATACCTTTCCAAAGAGTTCAAAGAGTTTAAAATAGGAAAACTTGATAGATAAAATAGCTGCCCAACATCTTCAACATTTTTTTCTTTCCCTCTGCTTTCTACCCCTGGCCTCCTTGATGTTCCACAGATACACCAAGAAGGCTCTCACCTCAGGGCCTTTGCGTCTTCTGTTTTCTTCTGTGTAGTTAAAAGGCTCATTCTCTCACTTCCATCAGGACTCCACTCTAATGTCATCTTATCAGTGATGCCTTCTCCAACTATTTATATAAAATGGCACCTCCCATACCCTTTTCCCTTCACTCTGCTTTGTTTTTCTCCATTGCACTCATCAACTTCTGACATAATATTTATTGGCAGGTGTATTCATTTATCATCTGCCTCTCCCAATAGAATGTACCTAGAAAAAAATCCTATACATAGTAGACACTCAATATTTGTAGAATAATACATGAAACATCTTGACTAATTGAAATGATAACCCTTTCATAACACAACATACCATTACATAATAGTGGTAGAAGACATTCTTTAATTAAAGGGTTTGTGCTTTATTACTAAGCATCATATATGGGCTTGCAGTCTAAAATGAAATGACCAGAAATTCCCTGGAGGTCTAGTGGTTAAGATTTGGTGCTTTCACTGCTAAATACCCAGGTTCAATCCCTGGTCAGGAAGGTAAGATCCCATAAGCCATGCCATGTGGCCAAAATCATAGTAATAATAATAAATAAAACTTTAAAAAAAAACATGTGGGTAACATCTAATAAAAATGAACATACATAAATAAGAATCCTACTGGTAGGACTAGCTGATAAAAATAACAGCAATGATACATAAGATATAAGATTAAGAAAATTTATTGTATCATTTTTCATAGTGAGAAAAGTCCTAGAAAGGAAATGAATACCTATTTGTAAGGAAATGGCTAAACTCCACATTGTGGAATATTATGCAGCCATTAAAAATGAATAAGAACCTGTGCAGTAAAACCTGGCAGGATTTTCACAAGGTTATATTGAGTAAGAAAATCAAGTTGCAGATAAATGTACATTGTTTCACTATTGTAAAACAAGATTTTAAAAGTCTGGATACACATGTGTATTTATGTTTGTGTATATATTATTCACATAGTATCTATAGAATTATATGAATACAGAGGATCAAAAAGAGCACAAACTAGGCTGAAAATATGGTGTTCTGGCCAGAAGGTGGAGAAACTGTATGCCAATGAAGCAGGAGTGGAGGTGGAAAGTCTCTAGTACTATCCATGTATCATGATTCTATCCATGTATAGTAAATTTATTTCCAATATATCATTTCTGATACTTACTCCTTTTAGACTTATGCTCAGTTTCTTAGAACTAGATAGAGGTCAATATAGCCTTCTCTCTTATTTATTATTATTATTTTATTATTATGAAGATTATTCCCACCTTCTCTTTTCAGATACACTTTCTGAACAAATTATTCCCTCTCATATTATTATCGAGATTCACATCTCATCAAATCTTAGTCACACCTTCCAGCATCAAAATCATTTAAATACCTTTTCTCTCTTTTCAAAGAATACAAATATGTTAGGCCATAGATATTATTTCCCTCCCTCATCATGGTGGGCTCAGAGTTGGCACTCATTGCTGGGAAATGGTCATGTCATTGAGGCCATGCATAAACTCCCCTGGAGTCCAAGTAGCTGGGGCCTCTCTCTATACAGACACTAAGCCAGCCATAAGGGAGGCTAGACGAGGCATGTGGCTAACATTCAGAGGGCAGGTCATCTTGTCCACCTTTCAGAGGATGTCCTCTGGCCAGGTTTGCCTCTCAGGTGAAGAGTTTAATACTGATAGTCTAAATCTAATTTAATAACCACTATAAATATGATGACTCTTCTTCCTCTTCTGTTTTATCAAACACTTTCTACACACATGTTTTTGATTGTTTTCTACTTTCAGAGATGCTTTTTTCTTTCATTCTGGCAGCAAACCTTTGATCTAATGAGGAAAGAGAGAGAATCTTCAAACTCTTTCATTGTCTCAAACAGACACTGATTCGCATCTGTAGCCTAATTTCTAAGTATCATCACTTATAAATTGTGACAAAGCTTTATCTGGTCAGTTTTAAGGTAGAGTTTGTGACTTAAGAGCCAAATAGAAGTGGCTGACTATTAATTCTAAGAACAAGAAGGGTTCAAATGTATAAAAGATAAACAAATGTATAAGCTAAAACAGTAAAAGGGGCAGTTTTGAAGAATTTGTTATTATATTATAACTAATATACTATTAAGGGTTGACATATCCTAACCATAAAGGTTCTGTTTCTGATTAATGCCTGTGATCACTAATAGCAGCGTCTCACTTTGTATTCAGTTCCTTCCAAAATGAAAGGTCTTAATTGACTTTAATAGTTTAACATCCTTCCTCCAGCCAACATATTTATTATTATGAATACTGTGGCTTCTGCTGGCATTTTGTTATTATTACAAGCAAATCCAATGTCATTCTTCCTTTATGAACTAATCACATTTTCTTCCAGGTGGCAGTGATCGGGGCCTAGCATTAAGGAGAAATGAAAAGAGAATCCTTTGATCTTCTAGGAAAAGAGGAGGAAGGAAAAGGACAAGGAGAAGTTGGGGGTTGGAGGGGAATATAAGGTGATAGTGGTGCTCTTTGCTTTAGGAACAATCAGAGAAATGTTCAGACACTGGGCTACTTCAGTTTAAATTGTAGTCAGAGCTCTAGTGTTTCAGCTGGTAAAGAATCTGCCTGCACTGTGGGAGATCTGAGCTCGATCCCTGGTTTGGGAAGATCCCCTGGAGAAGGTAAAGGCTTCCCACTCCAGTATTCTGGCCTGGAGAATTCCATGGACTGATTAGTACATGGGGTCACTCACAAAGAGTTGGATACGACTGAGCGACTTCGCTTTCACAGAGCTCAAAGAAAAAAAATCCCAGGGCTCAAAAGGCAGTATGGTGTAAGGACTGAAGTAAAGATTGAGAAGCCCAGCTGGCTGATCTTGAAGCCTGACTCTGCCATTTATTAGCTGTGTGATTCTAAGCAACTTACTCAACAAATCTGTGACCTAAATTACCTCAGATGAAAAACAGGGATGATAATGGAACTTGTAGGACATTGCAAGGATTAAATGAGTAATGAAAAATGCACTTAATCACCATTCCAGGCACATAGTAGGCACTTGATAATCATTAGTTATTATCACTTGGACAACCTTTCTTCTCATAAAAAAGTGGTACCTGATTGATTTGTTTCTTGTCTGTTCAACAGAAAACATCCTGATGTAATAACAACAACCAACTGGCTTGTTCCAGTCATATGCGAAGGAACTTACAATAGACTGGTCCTGGAAAAATACTACAAAAGGCTGAACATCACCATAGGCTTGGCTATAATATATGTTCCCGGAAAGTAGGCACTACTAATAATCACTCTTTTTTTTTTTAATTTTGGGAAGAACTGTGGATAAGTAAGCACCCATAGACTTTCTACATTTAAAGAGCTAATTTATGAATAGCTCTAACCATTATTTCCGGCTGGCAGTATAATTATTTTTAGTGGTTATTTTCTTCAGCCATATTTGATTCCTTAATACTACATGGGAATCTTTTCATTTATATCCAGTTAGTTTTCACAACAAACTCGATGGTTCTTCTCAGGCCCACAGGGTCACTATCTTCTCTTTCATTAACCAATATATTTAAGCTTTAGACCCAACTGCTCAACCCTTACCTATTGATAGTTCTTAAGCAACAATGATGGGCTTCGCAGGTGGTGCTAGTGGTAAAGAACCCATTTTGCTATTGGTAAATACAGGAGACAGAAAAGATGTGGGTTTGATCCCTGGGTTGGAAAGATCCCCTGGAGCAGGGCATGCCAAATAGATACAAGGAGACAGAGTTTCGGGTGAAGTAGAAAAGAGTAGCTTTTATTGCTTTGCCAGGCAAAGGGGGCCCCAGTGGGCTCATGCCCTGAAGGCCATGTGACCCACCTTGGAGGGGGCAGTAAGGAGTTTTATAGTGTTCAAGCAGTAGGGCGTGATCAGCTTGTGGACAAGTCTTGGATTGGTTGGCCATCAAGGTGAAGTTTCAAGCATCATCAACCTGGTTTCAACCAGTCAAGGGTCTATGTGTTTGTGGTCAGCAGTTTTCATCTGGAGGGGGTTCCACTTCCTGTAAAAACAACTTAGGAATGTGTGTGGAGGCCTTTATATCTTTCGGGAAACTGAGAGTTTGGTGATTCTGTTATGTAGCAGGATTATAGTCTAAATTGTTACCAGTTCCTTAGCCCAACAGCTATTCTTTGCTACCATGTCTTCACATGTCCCAATCATTAACTCTTGAGTCAGCAGTTTACTTCAGAAGATAAGGGCACAGAGGCTTGTACACAGTTTCAAACCCACTCCAGTATTCTTACCTGGAGACTCCCCATGGACAGAGAAGCCTGGGGGGCTGCAGTCCATAGGGTCACAAAGAATTGGACATGACTGAAACGATGTTAGCATGTTTAAATGACAGGTAATTTCCTGACGATTTCTGGCAAAAGAAGTTTTTTTTTGTTGTTGTGCGTTTGTTCTTCACAGGTTTTCAAATCAGAGCTTGAATGAGTTAATACAATGTGCAAAAATCACTTCATGTTTGGCTGCAACGCTGTCTTTGACATCTTGCTGAATAGCTTCTCCACCCTGCCTCCTATAGCGTTAGGTCCCCTTCGAACATTTAAAGTATTTTTAGTGGTCAAAAGTGATATACGGAAAGATTTTTATTTCATATACATGAAGAACTTGTTTGACTACACCATAACACACATCCAGTATGAAGTCAACTTTCTCTTTGGTGTGAATGCAAACCAGATCTTCAGAGTGATTTTGGAGTGGAAACCCTGGGAAAATCTGTAGCTCAACTTAGTGCACGGTAGTATTTTAAAGATGGTGACGCTTTCCCTAATGAGAGGAGATGTAAATCAGCAGCTTTCATCCCTTTTCAAGAGGGAGATTTCTATGACCATAGTGCAATTTTTGGTGGCACAGTTTAGGAGGTTTTAAACCTCATTAGAGAATATCAGAAAGGAGCTGTTCTAGACATTAAAAATCAACTTAGCCGCACATATGAACATCACCTAAACAAAATATCTTTTTATCCAGAAACCGATCACCAGAATACAATTGGGATCCAAGTTTTAGAACCCCTCTGCAAATTAAATTAAATTAAAAGATAGCATGGCAGTCAAAAAATGTTTGATGGTTGTATTAGTGGGTTTGTTGATTAACAACCAACTTCATTACAATAATTCCTCAAATATGAAACTCATTAAAATTTTCAGTTTTAGGAAATTAGAAAAATATGCAATCTTCCAAAATAAACTGTTTTTCTCCTTCCAATTTTGAACCACCTAAATCTAACTTATGCTGGATTACAAATAAATGAATATTAACTAATGTTAATGCACAGTGATGTTGTTATATATGATTTTGATATAGATATATATATTACAAAAAATGTAGAAATACTTTTGGAGGCATAAAATGATTTTTTTTTGAAGAAACACATCCACATTCTAGTTCAAAAAATAATAATAGATAGAAGGATAGATAAATAAGTAGATAGATACACACATAAATATCTATGGGACATTTTTTTTTAATTGATTTTTATTCTTGGATGTACTAGGTCTTCTTTGGTGGCTCAGATGGTAAAGAGTCTGCCTGCAGAGTCGGAGACTCAGGTTCCATCCCTAGGTCAGGAAGATCCCCTAGAGAAAGAAATGGCAACCTGCTCTAGTGTTCTTGCCTGGAAAATCCCATAGGCAGAGGAGCCTCACAGGTTACAGTCCATGGGGTTGGAAAGAGTAGACTTGACTGAGCAACTTCACTTTCGCTTTCAGGTATTCTTTGCTACATGTGGGCTTTCTCCAGCTGCAGTGAGCGGGACTCCTCTCTAGTTTTGGTGTAAGGGCTTCTCATTGTGGTGGCCTCTCCTGCTGTAGAGCATGGCCTCTAGAGCACTGGCTCAGTAGTTGTGGCTCAGGAGCATGTAAAGTCTCCCCAGATCAGGGATGTAACCAGTGTCCCCTGCCTTGCAAGGCAGATTCTTAACCACTGGACCACCAGGGAAGCCCGGGGAGAGGTGTAAGGGAAAACAATATTTGTCAACTCATTCATCAATTACTTACTCAGGTTTTTAGGGTTGAGATATATATTGCTTGTGATTAATTTGCTCAATTAGTTTTCAGTCTATCTAGTACCTGATTAAACTTAGTTGAGCTAGAGACATTCTACCAAATATGTATCTTACTTTTATCGTTGCAAAGATATTGAGTTCATGTTTTAAAATGCTACAAGAATTTTATTTTTTAAAGTTACATATCTACTGAATTCCATGGTAAGTATATTAGATGCCATCAGGAATAGAAAGAATGTTTTAAAAATATATAATGTGCCTTCAAGCAGCCTACAGTCTAGCATGGGAGATAAAACTAACTACAAATATCTCTTTTAACAAGTTCAAAAGTATCAAAAGCTCATAAGGAAGACATGGCTAAAATAGTATGATGGTTCAGGAAAGGGAGTATTCACCTCCATAAGAATCTGTAATCAACCCTGAATATTCATTGGAAGGACTGATGCTGAAGCTGAAGCTCCAGTACTTTGGCCACCTGATGGGAAGAGCCAACTCATTTCAAAAGACCCTGATTCTGGGATTGAAGGCAGGAGAAGGGGATGATAGAGGATAAGATGGTTGGATGGCATCACTAACTCAATGGACATGAGTTTGAGCAAGTTCTGGGAGATGGCAAAGGACAGGGAAGCCTGGTGTGCTGTGGTCCATGGGGTTGTAAAGAGTCAGATATGACTGAACATTTGAACAACAACAAAGAATCTTTAGGTAGCCATATCCACTATGTTTCCATAAATTAGTGAGGCATTACAGCACAATTGTAAGAACTGGAGGTTCTAAAGTCAAAAATAAGTCATTATTTTAAGCCTCTTTTATGGGAGAAAAACTGAGTCTTAGTAAGTGGTGTATAAAAGATAAGAATTATTGGTTATAAAAAAAACTAAAATTGTAAGGAATAATGATGACTGTAGCAGGCAGACCTTATGACAGTCTCCAATGATCCCCATATCCTGGTATTTGTGTTCTTATGTACTGACCCCCACCTACGCACTTGCAGTATGAGCTGAATGTAGTAACTTCCTTCCAACCTATAGAATACGACAAAGATGATGGGATGTCCATTCCATGATGAGGTTACATAAGGTTGTGATTTCCATCTTACTAGCAGACCCTCTTTCTTGCTGTCTTTGATTAATCAGGTTGAAATGTGGGAGAGACTTTCTCAGCAAGGAATCAAGGGCAGTCATCAACCAACAGCTAGAAAGGAACTGAGGCCCTCAGTCCAACAACCATTTCAGTTTCAAAGCAGATCTTTCCCCAGTTGAGTCTTCACATGTGACCTTATCTTCAGCTAATACCCTAATTGCAGCCTTGTGAGAGACCCAGAAGTGGAAGAAACCATGCCCAGGTCCTTGAGTCACAGACACTGTAAGATAATAAGGATGTGTTGCTTTAAGACATGAAGTTCTGGGGTTATTTGTTGTACAGCAATAGATAACTAATACAGATACTGTACCTGAAAGCAGGGGTGATGCCACTAAAAATTCTAAAATTGTGGAGTGGGTTGGGAACTAGATAGTGGATGGAAGCTGGGAAGATTTCCCGGCACATGACAGAACTCACATTTCTCTGAACAGACTCTTAGCAGAAATAAGAACTATGAGGATGCTGTCAGTGACAGCTCAAAAGGAAGTGAAGAACAAATTACTGGAAACTGTAGGAAGGGAGATCTTTATTATGTAGAGACAGAAAGCATGACAACATTGCCCCCTCCAGTTATGTGGGAAACAGAACATGTACCTGATAAGCTTGGTTTTATAAAGAGATTTTTAAGCTTCCTTCTTGCTGTTTATAACAAAATGTGAGCAAATGGAGTGAGGAAAGAATTATGAAATAAAATAGCCCACTTTCTTTTTTAATTATTTTAATTGGAGGATAATTCCTTTACAATATTGTGGTAGTTTTTGCCATATATCGACATGAGTCCCCCATGGGTGCACACGTGTCTCCCCATCTTGAGTCCCCTCCCACCTCCCTCTCCACCCCATCCCTCTGGGTTGTCCCAGGGCACTTGCTTTGAGTGTCCTGCTTCATGCATTGAAATTGCACTGGTCATCTGTTTTACATATGATAATATACATGTTTCAGTTCTAAAATAGCCCACTTTCTTTGCAACTTCTGATCCCAGATGAGATGACAAAGATTCACTTTCCCTTTTACTTCTCTCAAAATGCAACTAAAAATCCTGGAAATAATTACAGACAACCATAAAAGGACTCTGAAAGGTGGAAAGGGGAAGGCAGGCAGGCTGGCTAGGGACCTTAGGACTTGAGGAACAACATGGTGGCAAGTACCCTGGGATTTCTCTTTCCTTGCCATATATCTTGGACGGGTGCTGAAGCAGGCCCAAAACTCAAACCACCAAAAGGTACAGATTTTAAAAAGTTCCAGCCAAAGCCAGCTCTCTCTGGCTGAAGGGCCAGGAAAGAGGCAGCATAGACCTAATGGGGAACTGCATCTTCACTCCATCCCTGGTTGGCCTGCCCTGCCTGCACTGCAGCACCTGCAAGAGTAGGCATGTGACTCCATCCAGAAGTACCAATAGGCCCAGGGCCTCCTGGCCCTCCACTCAGCAGCAGAGGGAGACCTATATCCAAAATCTCCTGGACCACATTCAGTGGTAAAGAATGATGACCAGCACTAGAGGGAGAAGGAGGCCCAGGCTGATGTTTCCCTCTCTCAGTGGCACGGGTGCAGATGGAATAAGAAGCATGTTGGCACAAGGTGCCCTGGAGAGAAGGTCCCGGGAAACACTCTCTGTCCCAAAGGCTCAGCATCCTCTACCCACCAACCTCGCAGCATTGTGGGCCCAGGAGAGTACCTTCCACCCCCCACAGGCAGCACCATCAGTGACTAGGCAAGCCCTAGGTAGTAGCCTTGAGAATAGGCTCAGGGAAGCAGTAACTGCCCCATGGCCCAGCATCTCCCACACTCTCTCCAGCAGGACCTGCCGGGGAAAGCACACTTGGCCCCTGTGGGCAGCATCACTGGGATCGAACAGGAGCTCTGGTGGTGCCAGGCGAACACAGGGAACCAGAAGGCACTCTCTTGGTCCTGACACCTGTGTTGTGATTGGAGCCAAGGCCGAAGAAGGTAAGCAGGGGACTATGCACTAAACATAGACAGGGTGACCGCCTGCTGAAAGACAAGACTTAAAGGGGATCCAGAGTCTCATGACTTAATCCTCAAAATGTCCAGGATACTAAAAAAAATCACTCATCATACCAAGAAGCAGAAAAGTCACAACCTGAATGAGAAAAGGCAATCAGCTGATATCAATATAAAGATCAACCAAATATTTGAATGATCTGACAAGAATTTGAGCGCAGCCATCATAAAAAATGCTTCAGGAGGAGGGATAAATTGGAAGATTGGAATTGACATAAACTCAATATTATATATTAAAAAGTAAGTAATAAGAACTGCGTAGCACAGGGAACTTTACTCAATACTCTGTAATGACCCATATAGGAAAAGAATCTAAAAAACAGTAGATATATGTATATGTATAACCAATTTACTCTGCTGTACAGCAGAAACTAACAAAACATTGTAAATCTATGCTCCAATAAAAATTAATTTAAAAATTAAAAATCCAATTCTTGTTTCACTGAAAAAAAAATGCTTCAATAAGCAATTCCAAATTACCTCTAAACAAATGACAAAATAGAAAACTTCAGCAAAAACATTTCTCTCTGTAGAAGGACACATTATATATATATAATATATATATTATATATATATATCACTTATGTATTACTTTACAAAACACAAAGTAACATTACATACTATTGAGGGATATATACATAAGAACAAAAATAAGGATATGAATTGTAAGAATGATCACCAAATTTGTGATTGTTGTTACTTTTATGATAGGAAGGAAATGCAATTAGAAAGGGAAATACAGTATGCTCCCTCTAGATGTGAAATGTTTTATTTCTTAAGCTTCATTGTTGATACATGTTCATTATAGTAATCTTTACATGTTTGTGTCTGAAATAGCTCATAATAAAAATGACTACTGAAAAACTCTGCTAAGTGATGGCTGTCTCTTGTAGCTTGAAACTTTACACTTAGTAAAGTGTAACTTTACACTTAAACAAAGCATTAGTGCTTAACATGGTTAATTTTTGCTTTAACTTTTAAGGCTTTTAAAATATAAAAGAAGAAATAGAAAATTAGAATATCTTAAAAGAAATTGAGTCAGAGAGGGAAAATCTTTTCATAAAAGTAACTCTAGGCCCCTTTCTCATACCATTTACAAAAATTAACTTAAAATGAATTAAGAATCTAAATGTATGTTCCCAAGTCTTGCCTATTGTAAATAGGGCTGCTATGAACATCAAGGTGCATGTATCTTTTCAAATTAGAGTTTTCTCTCAATATCTGCCCAGGAGTGGGATTGCAAGATAATATGGTAGCTCTATTTTTAGTTTTTTTGAGGAACCTCCATACAGTTCTCCGTTGTGGTTGCACTAATTTACATTTCCATTGATAGTGTATAGGAGGGTCCCCTTTCCACCACATCCTCTCCAGCATTTATTACTTGTAGACTTTTTTAATGATTGCCATTGTGACTGGTGTGAGGTGATACCTCATAGTGGTTTTGGTTTGTATTTCTTTAAGAGTTAGCATCTGAAGAGCCTCTTGATGAATATGAAAGAGGAGAGTGAAAAAGTTGGCTTAAAACTCAACATTCAGAAAACTTAAGATCATGGCACCAGTCCCATCACTTCATGGCAAATAGATGGGGAAACAGTGGAAACAGTGGCTGACTTTATTTTGGGGGACTCCAAAATCACTGCAGATGGTGACTGCAGTCATGAAATTAAAAGACACCTGCTCCTTGGAAGAAAAGCTATGACCAACCTAGACAGCATATTAAAAAGCAGAGACATTACTTTGCCAACAAATGTCCGTCTAGTCAAAGCACATACAGTGGTCATGTATCGATGTGAGAGTTGGATTATAAGGAAAGCTGAGTGCTGAAGAACTGATGCTTTTGAACTGTGGTGTTGGAGAAGACCCTTCAGAGTCTCATGGACAGCAAGGAGATCAAACCAGTCTATCCTAAAGGAAATCAGTCCTGAATATTCACTGGAAGGACTGATGCTGAAGCTGAAACTCCAATACTTTGGCCACCTGATTTGAAGAACTGACTCATTGGAAAAGACCCTGATGCTGGGAAAGATTGAAGGTGGGAGGAGAAGGAGACAACAGATGAGATGGTTGGATGGCATCACCGACTCAATTGACATGAGTTTGAGCAAGCTCTGGGAGTTGGTGACAGACAGGGAAGCCTGGTGTGCTGCAATCCATGGGGTCACAAAGGGTTAGACACAGCTGAGCAACTGAACTTAACTGAACTGAATATTGAGTGTGGTTTTATGTGCCTATTGGTTATCTGTATATCTTCTTTGGAGAAATGTCTATTGAGGTCTTCTGCCTATTTATTGGTTGGGTTGTTTGTTTTTTGATATGAACTGTTTGTACATTTTGGAAATTAATCACTGGTCAGTAACATTATTTGCAAATAATTTCTCCCCTTAGGTTGTTTTTGTGTAGTTGTTTTTATGATTTCCTTTACTGTGTAAAAACTTTCAAGTTTATATAGGTCCCATTTATTTATTTTTGTTTTTATTTCCATTACTCTAGGAGATAAATCCAAAGACATATTGCTGCATTTAATGTCAAACAGTGTGCTGCCTATGTTTTCTTTTAGGAGTTTTATAGTATCTGGTCTTACATTTCGGTTTTCAACCCATTTTGATTTTATTTTTGTATACCGCGTTAGAGAAGTTCTAATTTCATTCTTTTGCATACAGCTGTCCAGTTTTCCCAGCATCACTTATCGAAGAGACTGTCTTTTGTCCATTGTATATTCTTGCCTTCTTTGTCATAGTTTAATTGACTGTAAGTGTGTAGGTTTATATTTGGGCTTTCTATTCTTTTCTATTGATCTATTTGTCTGTTTTCGTGCCAGTAGCATACAGTATTGATAACTGTAGCTTTCAGTATAGCCTGAAGTCAGGAAGTGTGATTCCTGAGCTCTGCTCTTCTTTCTCAAGATTGTTCTAGCTATTTGGAGTCTTTTGTGTTTCCATACATTTTAAATTTTTGTTCTCATTCTGTGAAAAATGCCATTGGTAATTTGATAGGGATTGCATTGAATCTGTAGATTGCCTTGAGGGACTATGGTTATTTTAACAGTATTCAGTCTTTCAATCCAAGAATGCAGTTTATCTTTCTGTTTGTGTCATCTTCAATTTCTTTCATCAGAATCTTACAGTTTTCAGAGTACAGGTCTTTTGTCTCCTTAGATAGGTTTATTCACAGGTATTTTGTTATTTTTGATGGAGAAGGGAATGGCAATCCACTCCAGTATTCTTGCCTGGAGAATTCCATGGACAGAGGAGCCTGACCCTACAGTCCATGGGGTCACAAAGAGTTGGATATGACTGACAGACTATCACTTTCACTTTTCACTTTAGTATTTTTGATGTGATGGTAAGCAAAATTGTTTTCTTAATTTCTTTTTCTAATAATATATATGTATATGTATATACACAAGACTTCTGTATATTAAAATTTTGTACCTAGCTACTCTACCAAATTCACTGATGAATTCCAGCAGTTTTCTGGTAGGGTTTTTGGGGCTTGGGGGGTTTTCTATGTATAACAGAGCATCAAGTCATCTACAAACAGTGCAGTTTTACTTCTTCTTTCCAACGTGAACACCTTTTATCTTTCTTCCCTGATTACTGTATCCAGAATTTCCAAAACTATGTTGAATAAAAGTGATGAGATTGGACATCCTTGTCTTATTCCTGATCTTAGAGGAAATGCTTTCAGCTTTCCAACATTGAGTATGATGTTAGCTATGAGTTTGCCATAAGTGGGTTTTCTTATGTTGAGATATATTCCCTCTATACCCACTTTCTGAAGTTTGTTCATTGTTGTTCAGTCCCTCAGTCGTGTCCAACTCTTTGCGACCCCGTAGACTGCAGCATGCCAGGCTTCCTTGTCCTTCACTATTTCCTAGAGTTTGCTCACACTCATGTCCATTGAGTAGATGATGCTACCTAGCCATCTCATCCTCTGTTGCCCCCTTGTCCTCCTGCCCTCAATCTTTCCCAGCATCAGGGTCTTTTCCAATGAGCTGGCTCTTTGCATCAGGAGGCCAAAGTATTGGAACTTCAGCATCAGTCCTTCCAATGAATATTCAAGGTTGATTTCCTTTGGAATTGGCTGGTTTGATCTCCTTGCAGTCCAAGGGACTCTCAAGAGTCTTCTCCAGCACCACCATTCAAAAGTATCAATTCTTTGGCTCTCAGCCTTCTTTATGGACCAACTTTCACATCCATACACAACTTCTGGAAAAACTATAGTTTCAGCTATATGAACCTTTGTCGGCAAAATGATGTCTCTGCTTTTTAATATGCTGTCAAGATTTGTCATAGCTTTCCTTCCAAGGAGCAAGTGCCCTTTTGTTTTTCACGGAGTGATGGAACTTGATGCTATGATCTTCATTTTTTAATTTAATTTTTTAATTGAAGGATAATTGCTTTACAGAATTTTGTTGTCTTCTGTCAAACATCAACATGAATCAGCTTAGTTGTTTGAATGTTAAATTTCAAGCCAGATTTTTCACTCTCCTCTTTCATCTTCATCAAGAGGCTCTTTAATTCCTCTTCACTTTCTGCCATTAGGGTGGTATCATCTGCTTATCTGACATTGTTGATATTTCTCCTGTCAATCTTGATTCCAGCCTATAATTCATTCAGCCCCATATTTTGCATGATGTACTCTGCACACAAGTAAAACCAGTAGGGTGACAACATACAGCCTTGTCGTACCCCTTTCCCAATTTAGAATGAGTCAGTTGATCCATGTTCAGTTCTAACTGCTGCTTCTTGACCCACATCCTGGTTTCTCAGGAGGCAGGTAAGGTTCCTCCCTATCCTTGTGTTTTATTCGCCTTCTCAGTGAGGTCATCTTCTCAGTGAGGCCTCTCTAATCACCTGGTCTAAATTTACATAGTCCCCTTCTCCAAAATTTTAAACTTAATTCTTTCTTCCTTAATTATTTCTTCTTCTCAAACTTTATAGTCATATAGCATACTATACACCTTACTTATTTATCTTATTTATCTCACCCACAAGATTATAAGCATCCTTGAGTTCAGGGTTTTTGTCCACAGCTGTACTCTCAATGCCTAGAAAAGTAACTGGCCTATTGAAATTACTCAATCAGTATTTGTCAAATTAACAAAATAACACATGACTGATGACTTTGGAAACTGTTCTCAGACTCTTAATTCATCTGCTTATTTTTTAGCATCTAACTAGACATACTGGCATATGCAGTATGTCTAACATACATCCCTGGCATACTGCAGTCCATGGGATCTCAGAGTCTAACACAGTTTAGCAACTGAGCTAGGACTGAACTGAACTGAACTGAAGGACAAAGGAGTACATAAAAATTAACACTAGATGGCGCAATATTACAAAGAAAGTAACCGAATCCTTTTCTGCCAGTGGGAATCACTTCAAGAGAAGTCTAACTTGCCACGTTTCCTCTGGCCTCCCCACTTCCTGGGCTGCTGCTGTTACGTTTTGCTTTAACAACACAAATCTCACTGAGTTATGCCCCACCTGCATAAATGTTACTCTGACCTGTTGGGTATTTCAGAGCTTCCACGTGCCAGTCTGTGTTACCGAGTTCTTCCTCCCCATCCCTTGTAACCTTCCAGCCTATCTTCAGCTGGTCATTAATGTACCGGAGTGTTCAGTTTCTGGGGCTGTGGGTGATCTGCGGCGAGAAAGAATCTGTCCCCTCCGGGTCACACTCTGTTGAGCAGGTGTGTCAAAGATTCTACTCCCAACCTATTCTCTCCTTAGAACTCACATTGGACCCTTGGGTTCCCAGGGTTGGGGATGGATCGGAATGGCAGTTGCCACGGAGTCTCAAGGATCACCACTTCCGTGTACCACTTGCTGCTTTCTTACTGGCCCGACTCACCCATCTTGACTGCTTATTCCCTAAGGCCTGGTTATCCCAGAAGGTGACTCGGTGCTCTCGCCAAGAAGCTCCTGTCACTAATCAGCCTTCGCCAGTTCATGGTAGGCTGGGGTGATGATCTCATTCCCGTTTTCCAGGGACTTTCCCTGTTTTATGGCAGGAAGTCTCAGGTTCTGGGCAACCTCTCAGTCTGGAGCAAACCAGGGCAGTTGATAACCCTACGTAAAGCCCAGATCTCACTCCGTTTAAACGCAAACCAGAGCTGGGTCACATCTGTGTAAATTTTTAGCGCGCATCTAGATTTCTGTTCTCGACTGCCTCCCGCGTCACCAGTTGCCGCTCAGCGGAGTCCGTCTCCTCTGTCACCTCTCTTCATTTTCTCCTCTATGTTCTCACTGCAAAAGTTAGTGGGAAACTATAGTAACCAAGACAAGAGGGGATCACTGAAGACTCAGAGTCTTCAGGAATGAAGCTTTGGATCATACCGTTTACTCTGCTGGCTCAGAGTAAAGAAAATATAGAATGAGTAGGGAAAGAAGGAAGTTACAAGTATCAACTACAGGCTCATGACCAGAGAGAAGAGGGGACTAATCCCTAAATATTATTTTCTTCTTTGCTGAATGTATTTCCATAAATCTGTGTGCTTATGTATTTGTGTATATACAAACTAACTTTTTCTTCCTTTGCACCGTAAGAATTAATGGCGGTGGTCAGCTTTACAGTTTCATCTTTAGCTTACAGGATAGTCAAGAGGGACTCTAATAACTAAAGTTGAGGAGTAACTGACATCCAAAGATCACTAAAATAACATTTGTGATCTTTTCTTTTTTGTGGAAAAGGTGAGAGTGCCTGTTTCTAAAAAGGACAGTTGTATTTTGTCAAAGAAAAGTTGAAGTCTGTTATTGCTGTCCCGGAAGTTGAAAAAAATGTAGAAAGTTGTTCACGGATATTGAGTAGGCAAAGTGACGAGCTGTTCCAGTTATTACACCATGGTCTCTCAGTCCAAACCCACGCTTTAATACTCTGCTTTGTGATGCTAGGGTTGGGACTATGAGAACGATATTTCTACTTTGCCATTTGGCTTTCTTTTTGATTCTGCAAGGCAGAGGAGGGAGAAAGGATGCAGACTTCTCTGACCAGTGGTTAACAATTATTGTATTGAGCTTTGGGTTGGGGGATATTCCTAGAACCAGCCTCATCATGCCTGATCAAAGATATCAATCGTCAGCCTCAGGTGCTGTCTCAGAGGTCTCAGGGTACTCTCCTTCAAGCTCCTTTGTCCCTACGGTCCGGTCCTGGGAGCGACAGGTTCATCATACAGTTACTAGCTATGGATTAGCTCAGTATCCCCCTTTTTCCCCTTCTAAGTTCTCCAAAGCTACTTCAGTTTAGTTCACTCTGTCATATCTGACTCTTTGTGACCCCATGGACTGCAGCACATCAGGCCTCCCTGTCCATCACAAACTTCTGGAGCTTGCTCAAACTCATGTCCATCAAGTTAGTGATGCCATCCAACCATCTCATCCTCTGTTGTCCCCTTCTCCTCCTGCTTTCAATCTTTCCCAGCATCAGGGTCTTTTCTAATGAGTCAGTTTTTCATACCAGGTGGCCAAAACTAGTTAACCAATTCCTTATGTTAAATTCTCTCTGTTGAAATTCCAAGTGTGTTTTCTGTTGTTGTGAATATATCCTGACTGATACAGTTACACTGCCAAGTAAAAAACGCTAACCATCTGAAGGGCTAGCTTATTCCTGCCTGGAGAGTCCCATGGACAGAGAAGCTTGGCGGGCTATGTTCTACAGGGTCAGAAAGAGTCAGACATGACTGAGTGACTTAGCATGCATGCATGTATCTTCCAAAGAAGGTATCTATTACCTTCCAGAGAAGTGTGGCTAATTTAACAAACACTTAAAATTGTGTTTATATATTAAAATGATATATATGGTGCAAGTCTCCATAAAATATTGGTAAATAGTTAAGGAGCATTGTATTTATATCATATCCGCAATCAGAATGTTAATATTACCTACTTCTCTTTGGCCACAAAACCCAAATGTTGGTAAGCAAATAGTAGTGAACCGAGAGCAGCGCTGGAACGCAAGTGTGAGTACGTGCGGGCGCCTGATACCCACACTTTAATAACCAGGTCTAGACTGTGAAGTTCAGTGTGAGATGAACACTCTGGAGCTGACATTTGCAGGCTGACGAGGTCAAGTCCACACAGCATCACAGGACAGTCAGGCAGTGCTTGAGGTCATCTTCTGACAGCCTGGGGATGCACTGCTCAGGTTCAAATGTTAGTGAATCTTCTGCACTGAAAAGGCTCAAAGCCGAGACTGGTTTGTTGATGGAAGGTCTTGACCCGCTTTGGAACCAGGACATTCACTGGGACCCCAGAGAAGCGCCTTTTGCCAGGAGGCATGTCATTTTCTACCTGAGGATGGGTTTCCTCTGAACTGGTTGTTGCGTTTGTCAATTAGACCCAGTCTCATTCGTCCCACGTGACCCTCGGAAGCTGTGCTTCACGTGTTGGATGATCCATTACAGTGGCATTAAAACAGCTGTATTGGCTATGGCAGCTCTGCAGGAAAATATTATTTCTCAAAACACCACAGAGTAGTAAGTGCAGCGTTCCTCAGGATTTCCAAAAAATGCTTTTAATAGGAGGGTTTCCCTCATAGCTCAGTAGGTAAAGAATCTGCCTGCAATGCAGGAGACCCAGGTTCGATTCTTGGGTTGGGAATATCCCCTGGAGAAAGAAATGGCAACCCACTCCAGTGTTCTTGCCTGGAGACTCCCATGGACAGAGGGGCCTGGTGGGCTGCAGTCCATGGGGTGCAAAGAATCAGACATGGCTGAGCGACTAACACTTTCACTTTGGGGCTTCCCTGATAGTTCTGCTGGTAAAGAATCCAGCTTTAGTTCAGGAGACCCCAGTTCAATTCCTGGGTTGGGAAGATCTCCTGGAGAAGGGATGAAATAAACACTCCAGTATTCATGGGCTTCCTTGGTGGCTCAGATGGTAAAGAATCTGCCTGCAATGTTGGAGACCTGGGTTCGATCCTTGGGTTGGGAAGATCCCCTGGAGAAGGGAAAGGCTACCCATTCCAATGTTCTGGCCTATACAGTACATGGAATTCTCTGGACTGGTTGATGTTAGCTCTGAAGGATAATATTATTTCTCAAAATACCACAGAGTAATAAACTCAGTTTGCCTCAGGTTTATTTTCCAAAAATACTTTTAATGGGAAGAAAGACGAAGGAAATTGAAAGCAGAATTGTGTAAATATTTTGTTGTTTTTCTGGGCTGGGTCTGTGGTTGAGTTAGGGTCTACGGAGCATGTTGTGGTACGGAGACCAGATTGGAGCGTGGATGGTGGATTAGCTAGAAGTCTATGTCAAAACACACAAGTCTGTGTTTTGAATGGGGTGACCATCCTGCGGTTCGGCAGGGGCTTCTCTTTCTATTGTCAGGAAACCACTCAGTGGTGTAAATAGGGCATGTGTCCGCCTTCACTTCCGCCCCGCTGCCCTGGGAACTCCTGGGATGACGGGAGCAGGTGTCTGACCTCGATGGGTGTGCTTTGCTCTGTGCTGTTTGTTTAGCATCCTCTCTGCTTTTGTGCCCTTATAATGCAGGGGGGCAATATTCCCTTGTAAGTGTCCTTTGAGCGCTATTTCAGAGATAATAAGCTCAATATATGGTGTCTTTTTCTTAGAGGCCAAAGATGGAAATGCTTGTGACAAAGAGATGTGAGTCATGCCAGGAAGAACCAGCAAGTTTTCTAAATCCCAGCCTCCAGCTGCCTCCGAGACACAAACATCATATACCATTTTCTGTTTCTAAAACCAGTTCTGCCAAGACCTTGCTTCCTATACTTATGAACACAATTTCAGCTTGCAGGAAAGCCTCCTAAAATAGATAGAAAGATTTTGCGTGGTGCCTATATGTGGCTGAAGGACTATTTTCATACTTTAATTTCCACAAGGAAGAAATCCCTAGTAGTTTGCAGAATACACAGATAGAGCCATATATAAGTGGTACAAGGTAGTTGCTTTTAGTTTGACATTTTCTTAAGTGACATAGAGAACTCACGAGAAGTATCTATTTAAATAGTTTTGCCTGTATTCACTTCCAAATACTTCAGTAAAGAAGGAATAAAGGAGAGCTAAAAAAGATGGTTTGTATGTAAAGATGGGATAGAATTGGCATGGTGCTCAGAATTAGTTCATCTCACACCGTGATCTGGTTATGCTTTGCTATTATTGTTTATGGTTTTTTGTTTTTATTTTTTTAGAAATCTGAGTTCCCTTCAGCTGTTCCCCTCCCAAACACACCTGCCAGGCATTATTTTTTTTTAATTAGAGGTGCTAGAACCTGCCCTGAGGTTCCAGTGGCGATTGTTTGGTGGTTGTTGCTGAAGCACTTTTTCGGAGGCTGTCAGGAGTGTCTCTAGAGCCCCAGCGACCTCTTCACACCTGCCCCCCACCCCCGGCAGGCCCTCCTGGGAGGCTCTCCTCTCCCACATGCACAGCCCCTTCATTTGGGAAGAGAACCACTTCCCTTCCCGCCGAGGTGCTGCCCCTGGTGTTCCTTGGAGGAGGGAGAGGAGTATTTTTGCCACTTTACAGAAGAGAAATGTAGGCGATAGTGTGGTCCAGATGGTGCAAGGAGGGGGATCTCTTGGAGGTACCTGGGTCCTCTACCACAAATCACCCGAGGAGCATGTACTTTCCCTGGTTCTTCTCAAAATAACCGATTAGATGGACTATACGCATCCATCCTGACATGCTTTTTATTCTTCGTTTGTACCTTAGGAGGATCTCAAGGTGAAAGGCACTCATAAAAGGACAACGTTTCACCCAAAATCCAGGATTCTGTGGTTTATTCCAAAGAAGGGAAAAAGAAACCAAAGGCAGAACCTTTAATCCGGAATGGGGCTGATGTTGCTGCTGCTTAGTCGCTTCAGTCATGTCTGACTCCCTGTGACCCCAGAGATGGCAGACCACCAGGCTCCTCCATCCCTGGGATTCTCCAGGCAAGAATACTAGAGTGGGTTGCCATTTTCTTCTCCAATGCATGCACGCATGCATGCTAAGTCGCCTCAGTCGTGTCCGACTCTGTGCGACCCTACGGACAGAGGACCACCAGGCTCCTTCATCCACAGGATTCTCCAGGCAAGAATACTGGAGTGGGCTGCCATTTCCTTCTCCAGAGTGGGGCAGGTAAGGTGAAATTCCATGTGGCTGCTCGCAGTTCAGAATGCTGCCGGGTTGAGAATGTGCTTTTCCAGACCAGTTTCATCCTGCAGAGATGTGACTGACAATGATCTGATTTAAAATCCTGACTGGCTACAAACAATAAATGCTGGAGAGGGTGTGGAGAAAAGGGACCCCTCTTACATTGTTGATGGGAATGCAAACTAGTACAGCCATTATGGAGAACAGTGTGGAGATTTCTTAAAAAGCTGGAAATAGAACTGCCATAAGACCCAGCAATTCCACTGCTGGGCATACACACCGAGGAAACCAGAACTGAAAGAGACATGTGTACCCCAATGTTCATTGCCACACTGTTTACAATAGCCAGGACATGGAAGCAACCTAGATGTCCATCAACAGGCGAATGGATAAGAAAGCTGTGGTACATATACACAATGGAATATTACTCAGCCATTAAAAAGAATGCATTTGAATCAGTTCTAATGAAGTGGACGAAACTGGAGCCTATTATCCAGAGTGAAGTAAGTCAGAAAGAAAAACACCAATACAGTATACTAGCACATATATATGGAATTTAGAACAATGGTAGTGATGACCCTATATGTGAGACAGCTAAAGAGACACAGATATAGAGAACAGTCTTTTGGACTGTGTGGGAGAAGGCGAGGGTGGGATGATTTGAGAGAATAGCATTGAAACATGTATATTATCATATGTGAAACAGATTGCCAGTCCAGTCCATGCCAGACCGATGCATGAGACAGGGTGCTCAAGGCTGGTGCACTGGGATGACCCAGAAGGATGGGATGGGGAGGGAGGTGGGAGGGGGGTTCAGGATGGGGGACACGTATACACCCATGGCTGATTCACGTCAATGTATGGCAAAAACCACTCCAATACTGGAAAGTAATTAGCCTCCAATTAAAATAAATAAATAAATTAATAAAAAATTAAAATCCTGGCTGTAACTGTTGGATTTACTAATACATTGGTTATCGGGTAGGGCTGTGGTGAGGGGAGTTAGAAAACAAAGTTCCATGGTTGAGGACAGTGGGCTTCTCCTGTGAGGAAGACCAAGATGAATACAGGCCTTAGAATTCATTCTGTTGTCTCTCTGGACTTCAGGGAGGGCATGTTTTCCCTGAAGGGCCATTGACACAGGAAACAACCAACAAGCGTGTCAACCTTTTGAGGGAAATGTGAGCATAAGAGCCATCTGAACTGTTCGGAGTATGAGAAACTTTTAAAAGACTAAATCTCAGAAGTGATTTTAAAAGGAGATGATTTAAAATATACTCCTTCCAGTCCCACCCCTATGTTTAGTGCTATTGCTACTGCTACTACCACTAGTACTATTATCGTCACTATTAATATTATTGGTACTACTGTTACCACTACTGTTAGTGCTGCTATTAGCATTACTGTGACTGTTAGCACGACTGTTACAACTGTTACTGGTACTGTTGCTGCTACTACTTTTGGCCTGTTACTACTATTATTAGTATTATCGTTACTATTACTGTTAGTACTGCTGGTACTACCGTTATTAGTGCTACTGTTACTCCTGCTGTTAGCTCTACTGTTACTAGTGTTGCTGCTACTGTTACTACTATTACTAGTATTGCTGTTACTGCCACTGTTAGTACTACTGATACCACCATTATTAGCGCTACTGTTACTCCTGCTGTTAGCTCTACTGTTACTAGTATTACTGCTGCTGTTACTACTATTACTAGTATTGCTGTTACTACCACTGTTAGTACTACTGGTACCACCATTATTAGCGCTACTGTTACTCCTGCTGCTAGCTCTACTGTTACTAGTATTGCTGCTACTGTTACTACTATTACTAGTATTGCTGTTACTGCCGCTGTTAGTACTACTGATACCACTATTATTAGCGCTACTGTTACTCCTGCTGTTAGCTCTACTGTTACTAGTATTACTGCTACTGTTACTACTATTACTAGTATTGCTGTTACTGCCGCTGTTAGTACTACTGATACCACCATTATTAGCGCTACTGTTACTCCTGCTGCTAGCTCTACTGTTACTAGTATTACTGCTGCTGTTACTACTATTACTAGTATTGCTGTTACTGCCACTGTTAGTACTACTGATACCACCATTATTAGTGCTACTGTTACTACTGCTGTTAGCTCTATTGTTACTAGTGTTGCTGCTACTGTTACTACTATTACTAGTATTGCTGTTACTGCCACTGTTAGTACTACTGATACCACTATTATTAGCGCTACTGTTACTACTGCTGTTAGCTCTACTGTTACTACTATTATTAGCACTACTGTTATTCCTATTACTGGTATTACTGTTACTGTTAGCACTTCTGTTACTATTATTACTAGTGCTAGTGTTACCACTACTATTAATGCTGTTACTACTATTACTGATGCGACTGTTATCACTACTGTTAGTGCTGTTACCATTATTATTAGCACTACTGTTACTATGATTATTAGTGCTGTTGGTACTACTATTATTAGTATTACTGTTAGCACTATTGTTACTAGTATTATTCATGCTACCGTAACTACCGTTATTAGCTCTGGCGGGGTTCCAGGCTCTGAAGAAGGTGTTTCTGTGGCCGTGTTCCCTGTAGGTGTGAGGGAGGCTTAGGAGACCCTAGTCCCGTGGCTAGCTGTGGAGAGAGAGGAGAGTGGGTGGAGGGAAGGGTCCCCTTGCCTTCTCTGCAGTATCTGACAAGTCTGGAAGTCCTTTTCCTTAAAGCTCTCCTCTTGCTCGGCTCTCAGTACCACACAAAGTGACTTCAGTTTCCTCCTCTTTGCTTGCTGCTTCTTAGCTTCCTGTGTTTGCTTCCAGCTATAGAGTTGGCTGTTTCCTTGACGTTTTTGTCTGGTGGTTACTGCCCCCCCCGCCACATGCTCCCCATCCCAGGACAAAGCATCGTCCTGCTGTGCACCAAGCTTTGGTCTGGACATGCCAGGGTGTTCAGACATGTTCCTTCCATCTGCGGGGCTTGTGGCCTGGTGGGCTAGGCAGCTGCGTGAGCGCTGAGGTCATACTGATCTAAGTCACCCTCTGGGCCTATCACTGAGCCTATTGAACCTTTATGACCTGAAATTCTGTAATATATTAACGGCAGTAGAAAATGTAACCACTGAGTAAAGTGTCTCTCTTTGGAAGACACACTCTGCGGGAGTGGCCCGGGTGGCGCACAGCATGCCCTCCCTCTGGGAGGAGTGTGGGGTCCTAGGACTCACACTCCAGCTGTCACACTGCTGGACCGGGACCTGGGCACACTCTGTATTTGCAGGGGGCCCTCTGGGTTTGTTTGAGGACTGCCTTGAGTGTTAATGTCAAAGGTGCAGACAGAGGAAACTCTGGGACACAGTGGTCCTGCTCCTTTCCTCTTCTCTTCCGTCCCTCATCCTCCAGCCCGGGGCCTGGGGTTGGGTTTTCTAGGGCCAGGGGCTGGAAAGGGCAAGAGTGGACCCATGCAGGTGGGGAGGTCCAGGACTCTTGACCAAGGAATGGGATGGGCTGCGACCATAGTCTCCCATTTTGGTTCATGAGCCCATCAGCAGCCACGTCTGTGTCTTTTTGGATGTTGAAGGAACTAGCCTGCTTTCTGTTTGCTGTCACCTGTTGCTTTTGATCAGGATGAGGATAAACTTCTCAAGAACCTTGGGATTTTAGACGCATTTAACACATCCAGTTGTAATGCTAATTACATGATTTTATCTGCCAATTAAGCTGAGTGACTCAAGTATACAGCTTCAACCCCTACCTAGTTAAACCGATTCTTAAATATGTCTTGAAGGAGTACATCTGCATGTCCTTAAAATATGCTGTTGATGTCTGGTGGTTGCTTTGCACTTATTTCTGAGTGAGCTGAAAGCTCACTGTATTTGTCCCTGGCCTGAGTCCTATGAGTGGTGAGACGCAGGGATGACCCGGGCTCCCAGGGTCCAGGACCTCTATGGACACAATGCAGATGTCGAGGGACACCAAGCCCAGCACCTGGACTAAAGCAGAATCAAGGGCATTGGGGAAATGGAGGTGGAATGTAGGGCCTGCGAATGCTGAGCTGTAACTCTGCTTTGGGTCAGAAAAGGTACAATGCACGTCAGATTGAAAACACTGTCTGTGTTATTTTCCTGCAGATGGTGATGTGTTTATAGCCCAGACTCCTAACCAGGAAACCCAAGGAGCCCTGGATGTCAAGGAGGCCCCAGACATGCATGTGGAAATGCCTGTGGATAAGGTGGGTAGCCCCTCACCCTGCCTGCACGCATCCCCGGCGCCTCCCCCAACCTCTCCCTGGCCCCTCTAGAATGTTCTTTGCCCCCTGCAGTTAACACCTTCAGATCCTGTGCCTCACATTTTCCTGCCTATCTGCCCCTCCAAGACACTCCTGCTACCAGGACCTTCTGATCGGTCGTCTAGGTTTGTGACTGCATACTCGGCCCTGTCATTTTTTTGGTTCCTGTCTTTTGCCCACTAAGCTGCAAGCTCCTCAGCAATGGGATGGTCTGCGTTGCTTACTTGTGTAGCCCCTGTTCCCAGCAGAGGGCCTGGCAGGTAGGAGGCTCCTAGGGATCACTGGTGGAAAGACAGGATGAATGATGTCTTCAGACCCTGTGGTCGGGAACCAGGCATCTGTTCCTTCCTAGCTTCCTGCTCTCCGGCCTCAGCCTCCTGTCCCTGCGATGAGGTGATGTCACCGAGCCAGTCGGCGTGGACACAGAGTGAGGTTGTGCATGTGGAAGTGTCCCGTCCAGGGCTTGGCGCCGTGGACCCTCACTCACCATTCCCATCCTCCTGGCTTCACGGAGGAGGGAGGTGAAACCCTGTGTGTCCCCTGGAGGAAAGGAGGGGACAGATGAGCTGGCTGAGGGGCTGATCTCGAGGCCGGGCTCCTGCACAGGAGCAGAAGCAGAGGGCTGCCCCTCCGGGGTCAGCTTGCAGGAGCTGTCAGGCCCTCGGGGCTCAGCACTAGCATCAGTATGGTCGCTTGTCCCCTTACTTTAAGTCAGGTGTGGCTACATGACCCCCCGTCACTGATGACGCACGTGTCCAGGCAGAGGCCATATAGGCCAGTGTGGACTTGATCACGTGGCCTTTCTGCCTCTGAGGTTGTGGGAGCACCAGGGGTTAGAGTCTCCTGGCTGGCTGATTTTGGGAGGCCCTCCTCTGCCCCAGGGGCCCCCTTGGGAGCCTTTAATTTTGACCCCCAGAACACATGATTTTCCCAGGGAGGAGAGAGGCCCCAGGGCACCAGCTGCTGCAGCTCGTTGCCTTTTGCCAACAAGCCATGCCACTAGGAAGGTACCCACACAGAGTAGTGTGCCCACGCCTTGTAGGGATCAGGGTCAGGCAGTCTCTTGGACCCGGAAAGAGTGCTGTTCGGGGTCCCCACGGGAACCCTGGGAACTGCAGAGGGTCTGCAGTGACCAGTCTCTCCTTTTTACCCAAAAGGATTTTGCAGTGTCTCTTAACATTTTCCCCAGCAATTTTATTACAGAGGTTGGCATTCATTGGCGCAGCCAAAGGTAAAAATGCAGAGCAGATGCCATCCTGGGTGTGAAGAAACCTCTGTGGGAAAAAGGGTGGCTTTCGTCCCTGCGCATACAAGTTGTCAGGAGGTCACAGGGCTTCACCCGCTCTTCGCAGCTTGGAAGGACTGTGACGCAGGTTGACTGTGACTAAATCCAGCGCATGGTGTATTTTCTCCCCAGAAACCAGCCGAGATCGTCAAAGACATTGAAGAGACAAACAGACACATGTCTAATTTTGAAAGCAACAGGGTGAGTTATTTCTACTTTCATTTTGTACTTCCCAGCTTGAGTCTATGGCACCTCTTTATCCTTGTAACATGCTGGGTGGAGCTCCCATTGGATGGGACAAGGGCTGGAGAGCCAAGTCACCCCAGGAGAGAATTGTTGGACCAGAGTGTGTGTCTTCCAGGCAGTCTGTACTCACCTCAGGTCTCTTGTGTGTCAGAAATTGCAGGCGTAGTTTTCATGGTTCTACACTAATCCTAAAGACACTTTGCTGTATTTCCGGTCACAGACTGAAAAGCTTTTTCCCCAACAACTTTCAAGATGCATTTTTAGAAGGGGAGGAAGGAGAAGGGCGCCTTGGCAGCGGGTGTGGGGGAGGCTCCGTTGTTCCGAGTATCTCGGGCGTCGGTTTTGTGGGGTGTCAGTGTGGTGTAAACGACAAGTCTTGGCTGAGGTTGCGTGTGGCACAGACTCTGTAGATGGCAGTGTGGGCTAGCTCGGAACACACTGTGTGGTCTGGGTTTTCTCTCTTTCCGGTCCAGATGCTTTAGATGTGCCATCAATGCATGCAGCGTGTTTCTCCTGTAGTAAGTGATGAGATTATGTGACTAATCTGTATGAAATATGTGTACTGGGAAAACAAAATTGATGCCCTTCTATTTTAACTTTTTAAATTGAGAGATACTTGACAACTAAAAGCTGTCTGTTTTGAAGGTGCACAACTTGATATACGTATCGATTGTGAAGTAATCACCATAACCCAGCTGATTAACAGAGATGTGTGTGTGTGGTGAGAACATTCAAGACAAAATTCACTTTAAATGTAAAGTTCCTGGAGCTGAGAAACAGATTTTGGGAACTTGTTTAAAAAGTCCTTAGATCTTCTTTTTTTTCCTTTCCAAGGTGCTTTCTTCTTTTTAAATTCTCGGTCTCAGCCAGGAGGTTGGGTAACACACATGGAATATCGAGTCTGAGTGTGTTCTGATGACAGAATATAAACCAATCCACAGTGTGATGGCCTTGCAGATGATCGTCTGCTCCTCTGAAACTTGCCCTGCAGTGTCCAGGCTCCACGTGTGGGAAAAGGAAGCAATGACTCCAGAAGTGGCAGACTGCAGGATGCTGGCGCTGGAGTCAGCTGCCGGTTCTTGCACATCTTAGAAAGGGGCGTTTGTGGGAAAGGACGTAGGTCCTCAGGAAGCTGGTTCAGGTTTTTCTTTTTTATTTTATTTTATTTATTTATTTATTTTTCTTTGCAGCACTGTTTACAAATTCAACCTGAGCAAGTTTATGATCTGAAACAGATGGCTAGAGGGAATAATCTTTCAAATGATCCTTTTTCTTTCCTTATAGTATTTTTTTTTATTGTAACAAACTCAAGAAAGACTTTTTTCTTTACATTATTGTGTTGGTTTTGCCATACATTGACATGAATCTGCCATGGGTATACATGTGTTCCCCTTCCAGAACCCCCCTCCCTCCTCCCTCCTGATTCCATCCCTCTGGGTCATCCCGGTGCACCAGCCCTGAGCACCCTGTATCATACATCAAACCTGGGCTGGCGATTCATTAGACATATGATAATTTGCATGTTTCAATGCCATTCTCCCATATCATCCCACCCTCGCCCTCTCCCATAGAGTCCAAAAGACTGTTCTATACACCTGCGTCTCTTTTGCTGTCTCACATACAAGGTTATTGTTACCATCTTTTTAAATTCCATATATATGTGTTAGTATATTGTATTGTTTTTCCTTCTGGCTTACTTCATTCTGTACAACAGACTCCAGTTTCATCCACCTCATTAGAACTGATTCAAATGTATTATTTTTAATGGCTGAGTAATATTAACTATTTCTGACCAGGAGGCAGCATTCAGCACATGCTGTGTCCAGACGATTAGGAAAGCCTTTCAAATGCAGATGGGGGGTGTTTACAAGGATGCTCACAGTGGGTGACAAGTGTAAGGCTGTGTCTTGGGTGGGAGGGTGTTGGTCCCAGGGCACTGGGTGACCAGGCGTCAAAGGTCCCCTGCTTGTGTTGGGGCTCTGGAGGAAAGGGCGCTATTAGGATTCAGCAGCAGAGTAATGGAGTACCATGGTTTAATGGAAACACGGCATCCGTGTTTCACCTGCACTGACTTTATACTGTCACCTGGAGGTTTGCACACTGTAGGAATTCATCTCTGCCTTACTGACTTGTTCTGTAGATACATCTCCATGGGCCTTGGGGGGCATCTTGTGTATTAGAAGCTGACTTCAGTCAGGAGACAATTTCTTAGCATGTATCAAAATGTCTTTCTTAATGCCAGCAATATCACTGGAATAATGGCTAATACAAGCACCTCGTTTGTACATGTCTGGCCCTAAGGACCTGAACTTTGGGGCAGGAGGGTGATAAGGAGTGTCTGAGCCCCCTTCTCTTGCCCAAACAGGATGACCTAAGTTTGGCAAAAGGGCTGAATGGGGCCGATACATCTTCACTGAGCTCTGCCCGGGGGCCGGGTATGGTGCTGGCCCCTGACACTTGCATCCCAGCTCACCCACATATTGCTCTTCCAGGTAGTGTCAGATCCAGTGAGATGGAGAGATGTGAGCGAGTCTACCATGCCGGTAGTCAGGAAGTGGGGTGCTGGGCTCTGAATCCAGTTTCAAAGGATCTATAGTCAGTGTTTCCTCCTCCCCAGGGAGCGGGCTGGCTGCATCTCACTCCTTGGAGGGACACTCCCCACACTGGGCTTCCAGGACGGGTGTTCTGTGGGGCTGGGTGCTGGATTACTTGTGTGTGAGGCTGCTGGATGTTTCAGTCCTGACACATGCACATGTCTCGGCTCCAGCACAAGACAAACAAAAACCCCAGTGGGTGAAATGCCTCTGAGGTTGAAGGATGTCAGCCCTAAAACCTAGCCCATGTTCTTATGGGGTCACAAGGAGAGCAAGCATTGTATAAGCATTGCAGTAGCTAGTAACACTAATGGAAAGAAATAATACTCAATACTTCCTGGCCAATAGGCTGCATGATCTATCTGCTCTCAGTGGACTGAGGTTTCTCTTGGTGTTGCATTTGTCTGTTCATTTGAAAAATCAATCTTGTGATGTTTATTTGACCTTGGATATATAGTTTTCTTAGGTATGTGGTTTCTGGCTTGGTCACCTTCCCCAAACTGATTGCTAAATCCCGAGGGGCTGATATGTGTCCTTTATAGTGTCTAGGACAGTGTCTTATACACAGTAGGTGCTTCATAAATTCTATGGAATTGTTTCACATTGCCTGTGCCTCAGTTGCTTAAACCGAAGTGTGTAATCTTGGGATAAAATGGTAATGACCGTGCTAAGCTGTAGGGTAGCATATTGTTATGAATAAAACACAAGGAAAGGTATGGCCAACCTAGACAGCATATTAAAAAGCAGAGACATTACTTTACCAACAAAAGTCTGTCTAGTCAAAGTTTTGGTTTTTCCAGTAGTCATGTATGGATGTGAGAGTTGGACCATAAAGAAAACTGAGCACCGAAGAATCGATGCTTTTGAACTGTGGTGTTGGAGAAGACTCTTGAGAGTCCCTTAGACTGCAAGGAGATCCAACCAGTCCATCCTAAAGGAAATCAGTCCTGAATATTCCTTGGAAGGACTGATGTTGAAGCTGAAACTCCAATACTTTGGCCACCTTATGCAAAGAACCGACTCATTGGATAAGACCCTGATGCTGGGAAAGATTGAAGGCAAGAGGAGAAGGGGATGACAGAGGATGAGATGGTTGGATGGTATCACCAACTCAATGGACATGAGTTTGAGTAACCTCCTTGAGTTGGTGATGGACAGGGAGGCGTGGAGTGCTGCAGTCCAAGGGGTTGCAAAGAGTCGGACATGACTGAGCACCTGAACTGAACTGATGAACAGTGTTTAGAAATACATATTATATTTCTGATATTGGATCACATGGGTTTCTGTTTTATTTCGTTGAAAATTTTTAGGATAAAGCATATTTATATATAGCATGAGACTTGCTGTTTTTACTGTTTATTTTCATGTACTTAGTTCATCATACCATTAAGTTCAGGGATGTGAAGCACGTTTGTACTGCTGCACAGCTGCATCCTCAGGATGCTTTAAATGTGTTAGTTACAGTCAGGACAACTTTGCCCACATCTGACACTTCAAAAATATTTTCCTTCTTAAAAAGGTGGAATCTTACCAATGTTAATTAGCTAATTTGGAAAACTCTTCTGTGAATTTATAAAATGACGTGTGTACTTTCCCCCTTTATCTATGTCAAACTGTGTTCCTGACACACGTTTTTAATTAAATTGGGTGCTTGAGAACTGTCAGAATCGAGGTGGGTTGCAATCTCTCCAGTCCTGCTCGTGCCTGATTTGTTTGGATCCATCCATTGTAAGGTACTTCATGTGCAAGCAGCACTTCTTCATGAGGGCTGCCTGCTAAGTTTGTAAAACATTTGTAAGTTTGTAAAAAGTTTGTCTAAAAGTTTAGAAAAGATTCAGTCCCTTTCCAAAGGAGTGTGAAGATGAAGTCACAGACCATGTGTTTAGGGCTCTCCAGCGTGGCAGGAATTCTGCACCCTGGGAAGAGTTCAGAGTGATCTGCAGGCAGGTTTGCATGGGAGTTGTCCAGCCCCTGGGACTCTAAGCCTTAATATCTAACTCTGAGATATGGATTATCAACCTTTTAATCGATTTTTAAAAAAAAATTTCCTGCCTTCAAAAAGGTTATACATTTAGAAATGTCCTGGATAATTTTGTGTATTCATGGAGTGGGGAGGGAGAGTGGTTGACGTTAATATTTTGGGTGCTCTCCATGGAGATTATTCTGGCACTTTCTACCACCTTTTGGCCACTTGATGTGAAGAGGCAACTCATTGGAAAAGACCCTAATGCTGGGAAAGATTGAAGTCAGGAGAAGAAGGGAATGACAGAGGATGAGATGGGTGAATGGCAGCACCGACTCGATGGACACAAGTTTGAGCAAGCTCCAGGAGTTGGTAAAGGACAGGGAAGCCTGGCGTGCTGCAGTCCATGGGATTACAAAGAGCTGGACAAGTTTTATCTGAACAACACAATGAACTGAACAACAACTTCATCACTGCCATTTCAAGTTGATTCCACCCTCCAAGGCTCCTTACTAAAACCAACATCTTCATTAAGCTTTCTGGATCCTTCACCAAGAGGAGGTAGCTCTTCCTCCATGACACCCAGTCATGTTTTGTTTGTACACCATCTGACTCACATGTTGGCACTTCTTAGAGTTATTTGTGTGCTTCTCCTGTGTCCTCTGGTAGAGTAAGTTTTGTGAAGAAAGAGTTTGTTTTACTGTATTCTTAACACCTCTCACATTGCCGGGCATGCAGGAGTGACTGGTCTTAAGTCTGGTCAAGGACCTTGAGCACAGTAGATGTCAATTGTGTAGCTGGCCTAGAGACAGGGCTGTGGCAAAGCTGGGGCTGAGAAGTGATTCCCAACAGAAAGAACTAAAAATGAAGCCAGGTATTCAGTGAGTCTCCAGAGGCTGTGTCTTAAGAAGTCATCAAAGCCTTGACCTTTCTCTCCATGAAAATTAAATTCTCTTTGGAAAATGCTATAAAGTCAAAAGTCAGCCAAAATATGGAAGAAACTATCTGCAAAGCAAATTTTCTTAATTTACAAAGAGTTTGTTAAGTCATTGATATAATCCCATAAAAGAAAAGATGTAAGAAAATATATCCATGTTATTCTTATTTAAAGAAATACAAATAAGAAATGGTGAGTTTATTTTAAAAATCAGGTTGACAGTGTCCAGTGCTGGGATGATGCAGGAAGGATGAAATGTTTCTTAACAGGGTCAAAGATAAATGGTGCAGCCTTTTTGGAAGGGAATTTTACTCTTCCTATGAAAATTAAATCTGCACATGTTTTTAAACCATCATTTCCATAGCTAGGAATATCCCACAAATATACTCATAAATAACAAGAAATAGGAACAAATGAGATATTCATCCTTTGGGGTTGGTTGATTAATTTATGCTTCATCCATACAATGGAAAACACTGCAGCTGTAAAAACAATAAGGTAGACACATGTGTATTGAGGTTGGGGCTCCAGAATATTATATTAGGTGAAAAAAATCAAGGTGCAACTGAGCATATAATATTCTGCATTTTGTATAAAAATATGTAACAAGATGCACACAAAAATGAAGAGTTGAGAGTGGGGAAGGGGTAGTGCTTGATCAAATGGAAGGGAAAGATGACCCCAGCAGTGGTAGCCAGGATGGTCAAGGCTTAGACCCAACTCCTGAGTGGTATTGATAACAGGAAAGAATTTGACCCAACCAGGAATGTGAGAGGTGTTTGGGAGATTAAGGATGTATTTGACAATATCCTTCTTGCAGATAGTAGATTGCTATATTTATTTTTTTAGTAATAGGAAAAAGAAGATGAAAAGCTTTATGAAGATAGTGAAAGGAAGGTTTGTATCAACAGATTCTGTAGTTTTGTGTTTCCTATTCTGAAGACAGACCTAACAAGATAATCAAAGGATTCCCAAACCTTGTCAGGTGCTTGTTAGAAATATAATATCTCCATCTCCATCATACACCATAGCTCTGTTCCCTAGAGGCAGAAAACCAAGTCAGAAGAAAGGAAATGTTAAGACATTTCAAGCAGGTGGATGGATCCATTGTAAAAGCAGATGAAAAACAGGGGAGGGAAGACTCCTTTAGGGTCATGTATCAGGAGACTCCTCCCACTCCCCCTGAGTTATCTGCCTTCAGGCACCCAGAGACACCCATCTGGGTTATCCAGGGAGCCAGGAATGCTCTGTGCTGTCAGCCTCAGGATGAACGTGTCCACAGGGTGAGGGCATCAGCAGAGGATGGGCTCCCAAAACCACGAGGCTCACAGCCCCTGGGAAGGCAGGGCTCTGGCCGAGCAGCTGGACCCACTTGGCAGGCGATGGCGTGTCCGGCTCCATGGTGTTAATCTCCAGTAGCTGTGTCCTAGGTAGCGTCAAGGTCTCCTCGTTATTTGTTAAATGATTGCATAATCATAATGATTTTTGTCTGAGTACATAATTTATTTACTTATTCCCAAGTTCACTTAGACTCCTCATCACTCCATAAAAAAATACCTGAGCCATAAATAGTAATACTTTGGGCCGTAAATACTAATGTTTGGGAAGGTACCTAATCAAAACCAGCCCCTGGAAGCCACCTGAACTTTGACATCAGATCAGCTCATCCATCATTCACCCCGTGTGACCTTAGGAAGACCCCTTGACATTTCAGAGTCTCAGTTTCTTCTGCTGCAAGTCTGTTGTTTAGTAGTTTATCACCAAATTAACCTCTGGGATTTGTGAAAAAGTGGATAAAATATGCTCGATGATACACTTTTTATTTGTATGAGTAGAAATAACGAATTGTATGAGAATCCTGACAGCCTCGGGGGAGAAGGCGCACGTGAGCTACAGTTCCATGTGTGAATATATTTCTACATGCAGCCGAGTTAGAGAGTACCAGACTCCAGTTCTAGTGCTTCTATTAATTTGCAAGTGTCCTTTGTTAAGTAATTCTACCTCTCTGAACCTCATTCATTCAATCAACGATTATTGTACATTTACAAGTTTACTTTCCTCGAAAGAATCAATGAAGACAGTGGATTTGAAAGTTCTCGAAAAGTATATTTATGTTTAAAATGATGTTTATGCGATTTATATTGAAACGAAATAATGAAAGCACTTGTTTTCCAGTTGGAAAGTGAGCATGGTGTTTTCCCTCTCTTAGCTCTCTCGTTAAAAGCAGTGGGATCAGTTTTATCTGGCATTCTTTCCTTTGGAGTGTCTTTAGGAAGGAGCCCTCAGCGACCAGCCTGTGCTGCAAAGATCAGTGTGTGTTCTCCCTGATGTCCCTGAAAACTGAAGCCACGCCCATTTGGCTTTCAATGTCTGGTGATTCTCTGGGAAATTTATCATTTGTTTGATGTAGGTATTACTTGCTCTTTTAATCAGAATGTTAACAAACACAGTGGATGAAGAATGCAGACCTTGAACACATATAAACTGTGTCATGGACACAATTTCACTTCCCTGAGCCCCAGCTTCTTTGTAAAGCTGGGAATTTCTAACCTGTGAAGTCAGTATGGAGATTAGAATTATTCTTAAAAAGCCTTACAGAGTGGATTGAGAGTTAATTATAGCAGCTATTACTGTTATTCTCCAGTCTCATTGTGGTTTCTAGCACAGGTTTCAAGTCTGTGGAAGTGGGAATTTGACTTTGTATTTTCATTTTTGTCAGCATCAGGCACATACAATGCTTTACTCATAGTTAGCATTAACTGTATTTTTAAACTGAATCTTCTCCTATGCTATCTCATGTTTTAAAATTAAGAATACTTTACCAAACTATAAAGAGTTCAGTGTTCTTGTAGAATTATTAGTAGATACAAATAAGAAAAAAGTGAAAACAGTGAATTCCTGTTTAGAATCTGTTTTCACTTTTGTGTGTATTCTTAAGACTATTTTTCATTTATTTTTTTCCGTAGCATATTAAAGGAACAATAACTCTGCTAATAATAGAAAAGTCTATTTTGACAAGTACTATGAATCAGTATTGAGGATATTATCAGCATTTACTTTTTTTTTCTTAATATGCTTCAGAATGGTGGTTTTATTTATTTGAAATAAATGTAAACATTTTGAGCAAAGCTGCCATCCACATAAAAAGAACACCCTGCCCCCACGAAAATGACAAATCAATTGGGTGCCTGTATGGAATTCTTTCAGAGTAACATTAGTTTCACTTCTTGGGTATCATCTCGGGTGTCATCTGTTTTGATCAGTTAATTTCACGCCAGCAGTTTTACCTCTCTTTTACCGGAATAAATATTCTATTGATTTCTCATTGGATATATTTTTGTGATTATGATGAACTACTGAGAGTCTTAGGGAAGTACAGTCGACCCTTGAACTGCAGGGCCCTATTTATATGCAGGTCTGTTCAATAGTAAAAATTGCCCCACTGCAAGAGGCCCATGGTTGTTTGCAGCTGAGGGTGTGGACCCTCGGATGGGGAGGGATCCTGTACGTGGAGATGTGGAGGGCCAACTACTAGTTATGCTCGGATTTTTTTTTTTTAATTTTCTTTATTGTGTTGATTTTGCCATACATTGACATGAATCTGCCATGGGTATACATATGCTCCCCCTCCAGAACCCCCCTCCCCCCTCTCTCCTGATTCCCTCCCCCTGGGTCATCTCGGTGCACCAGCCCCGATGCCCGGATTTTTATCTGCCTCAGGATTGGCTCCCTGAGCCCCACTCCAAGGGTCAACTACAAATGAATAGAATAGTTTATCCAGTAATACATTAAAAAATGCAAACTAAAGTTTAAAACCTTAAGTAGATATGAAATTACTTTGTTTTTGCCCTATATCGGCTGATAATAACTGAAACCAAACAGCAACATAGGACAGTCGGACACCCTGGTGTGCAAGTTGGTGGTCTGGTTTTATTTCTTTTTCATAGGACATGATCAGAACACATAACCACTCTTGACTGACAGGCATCCAGACTGGCTGTTACAGTGACAGGTTCTAGGTGCAAAACAGGTAAGAAGGTAAAACGATAATTGTGAAGAGTTTTCCAAAAGCTTCAAAAATCAAGTATATTTTGATAATAAGTGTGCTATCCGTCATAAAACACTTCCGAGATAAGATTTTCAACATATATATTCAATGATTTATGAGATGTTCTATTACCTTGTAGAGGTGCATATTGCATGTTTTATGACAACGTTATGTATGCAGGCTTCCCTGGTAGCTCAGCTGGTAAAGAATCCACCCGCAATGCAGAAGACCCCTGTTGGATCCCTGGGTTGGGAAGATCCCCTGGAAAGGGGAACAGCTACCCACTCCAGTATTCTGACCGAGAGAATTCCATGGTCTGTATAGTCCATGGAGTCGCAAAGAGTTGGACCCGACTGAGCGACTTTCACTTTCACTAGGTATGATTAGATCAACTTAAAGTCACTTCAAATGCATGTTAAAGGACCAGACCTCAAAACCTCTGGAACATTAAGTGCTGCCAATGTGATGGAAAAATAGCAGATTTTGTCTGACTTTAAAGCGTTTATAATTTAGCCTGTTGGAAAAGCAAAAGAGAAACAGTACCCAGCAATGCATAAATAGGGGTCCTGTCTGCTTAAATTTATTCCTTGGGACATAACGTAAACTTAAAAATAATGTACACTTGGGTGTTGCTTGTTCTGTTAAAATCTTTATGTTTATAAATTGAAACATTTAGAACACAAGCCTAAATTGAGAATCTGCTGTCTGGTGTCTGATTTGACAATGGAACACCAGGGTCATTTTGCCTGTAGGTTATTGCCCTAGGCTGGAATTAATGTAAGCCCTTCAAGGCCAAGGCTCTTCGGCACAGGCAATGGACTTCAGAGTTTAATCTTCCTGTCCAAGAATGTTCTGTTAATAGTGCTGTTAATAGTGTTGAACTAGAAGCAGTGCCCAGGTGCGGAAAAGGGGCATCTTCAGATGGCCTGGCCTGCTGTTAGGGAGCAGGGAGTGCCAGCCTCGTGGAGGACCCTGGTGTGGCTTCCCTCTCCGCGTCCTCTCTTCCTTTCAGTGGAGGGCGGACCCCCATCTTCCCCTGAAGAAGTGTAACTTCTAGGTTTCCCCTTCTGGCCTGATCTTCCATTCTTTCCCTAAAGCCGTGTCTCTAATCAATGTATGAGTTAACCTCTTGCAAGAAACTCATCAGCTACCCTTCCTGGTCATTTCTGAATGCCCTTTTCTTTTGTCAGCTATGCATGCTATTTTAATCTTGGCATTTTTTTTTTTTTTGGGTCTGATTACCCCCAAGTTATTCTGTGTCTGCTTTCAAGGTTTTCAGCAGCTCTCTCTCGTGTGCCAGCTTCTATTTTTCCTGTGAGGTGGCAGTACCTTCTGTTGGGCTGTGACTTCTGCTCAGTCTTCTTCTCTCTGCCAAGAAATATAAGTTGTTAAAAAAATTCTTAACTGAACAAGCCTGGGCCTCCTAGAACTAAAATCTGAGATGAGAAAGATTGGGTGCTTTCATAGATTTTAGTCTTCAGTGTTTACCTGTGGTTGAAAAATTGAAAACTTCAAACCATTGTGACTCTGGGTGGAGTCACAATAACAAGAAAAATTGGAATAAAAATAGACTACTGTGGGTAATTTTCATGCAGTAGAGAACAGAAATTATCTATCTTTGATGAATGTTGTGTGCTTATTTTTTTAAAAAGAGTTATGTTCTGTTTTGCATTTTGGTTTTTTTGTTATTATGACTCCACAGTAAATAATGTTGTGGATCAAAACCTCCTAGGATGAGGGGTTTTGAGAGAAATGTGTGTAGCTCTGCTTCACGTGGGCTGTGTATTGGTGTACCTCATCACAGATGAGATCAGATCAGAAAAGTGACTTGATATGTTTCTAACTGTGAAATGAGTGATAAGACAGCAAAACCTTAAAAAAATCAAGTAGCAGTTTCTCTCAGTTGACGTAAATCACATATAAGTGATTTAATACACTTAACAAGTGCTGGGCACAGAATGTGAGGCATTTCCCATTGCCCGCAGCTACTGATGAAAACACTGTTTAAGCATCTTGCTGAAATAAAATGCACACCGAATCTAAAACAGTAATTTACTCTTGTCTGCTTTATAAGGCAATCAGCAGAGGGGTTTCATTTAACTCCCTTTGCCAGAAATGCCAATAAAGCTGGGAAGTCTTTGATCTCTCATTGTCTCTGACTCAGGATTTTTGTGACCAAATGAAAGTGACATCGATTCTTTAATTGATTTTTGAAATTCACTGCCTGCCCAGTATCTTTATCAATTTTCCCCTTTTATTATTTTGATACCACTTTGTCACTACAGCTGAGTGTTTTATTCCTTCCCTAAGAGGCAAGGTTAATACTGAGCAGCAGTGGAGTCTCAAAGACTTAAGTGTAAGTCACCAGTGCTAAGTGGGCTTTGGTGAGCTAACAGTTTTAGAGAATTACACAGCTTCAGAAAAAATAAAGCTTGGATTCCTCTATACATAGGAGATTCCTTTGGATTCATGCAGAAAGAGAAATGTTCACTGTTGAATAGAAGAGAGGCTTTATCTTCATCACAGCTGCAGGCATATATTCTGTGAAATGTTGTGTATTAATGGACCAGAGGCACTGAATTTATGTTTGATAATAGAACATACACAGATGAACCGATCTGTCTTTTCATATGATCGGCTCCATCCAAACACTTTTGTTGAATTTATGCCAGTGTTAAAAATCATGGTTGGGGACCTGACTTACTTTTAATTATGAAAATTATTAGTATGTGGTCCATCTACAATGTTTTTGTAAGGGACCAAACAACCTAGGGTTTAGACCTGTGTAATGTAGACAGGGCCATACATATAATTTTTGGAAGCAAAAAGTAACATTTAAAATTTTCATTTCTGGGAAAGCTTTATTGGCTGCCTGTACCAATCACATTCTGGAAAGATGCTTTTAGGTGAATTCAGAACTTAGATGCCAGAAATTAATAGCCATATTTTAGAAGAAAAAATATCTTTTCCATGAGTAGTTTTAGTGGGAAGAGAATCAGAAACTTGAAGAGGAGAGGGGCTGGAACATCCACAGGAACTTTGAATTGACAAATGAGATTGTTTGGGGCCCTCTGTCTTGATTCCATATATTTTCTGTGGCCCTGGCAGCTCTTCCCCGAGAGCTAAGGTGAGAAATATTCAAAGCTGAGGTCTGCTGCTGAGATCACACAGAGGTGCTATCCACAAAGCCATGTAATAGTGGTTCAAGTCAAGGCATGTTTCTCACTTATTCACCTTCAGAGTTTGTCTATGTTGATATTTGAAGGAGAGGAATCCATGGCAGGGCAAAAATAAGTTCTATAAGTTAAAGCCACATTTCCCCTTGAGAACAGAATGAGTAGGAAGAGACAGGCTTTTTGGAAGTTGTAAAATATCAGAAAAGAGATTTCCACCTTACACTCAATAATGTACCTCACAAATCAGTCAGCACTACAAGCACAGAATTGGTATGCATGTCAGCAATCTCTGTGTTGATCTGGGTGCAGTGAAATGACCCCTGAGCCTCCTCCCCTTCCATCCTCCGTGTTGGAAGCCCGTGTGACATTCAGGTTCCCTTTCAGCACGGTCCAAACACACACCACAAAGTCTATGCACTCACACCTGGTAAATAAACCCGCATTAGACCAGACACCCCATTCCAGCCGTCTGTCCATGGAAGGTACTGGGTAAAGACCCTGGTGCTGGGAAAGATTGAAGGCGGCAGGAGAAGGGGACGACAGAGGATGAGATGGTTGGATGGCATCACCGACTCGATGGACATGAGTTTGAATAAGCTCTGGGAGCTGGTGATGGACAGGGAGGCCTGGCGTGCTGCAGTCCATGGGGTCGCAAAGAGTCATGCACAACTGAGGGACTGAACTGAACTGTTGGGATATTCAAATGCTGGTTGAGAAGCTCCCCCTCCACAATGATTGTTCCCCAGTCTTTCCTTCTACTGAGGAGGAAATAGAAACATATCTTTGCTTCTTTGCTTCTTTCAATACCATAATGTTGGTAATTTCCCTATCACAGTAGAAGAATTTTAAAGCAATTTCAGATCTCCAGTGAGGAAGTACCATGTGTTCAGTGTCTATTCAGATGTAAGAGACTCTGCAGTGTTCAGACGCAGGAAGATGCTCTAAGATGCAGAACTGTCACCTGATTCATGAATCGCTGCTCTGTTGATTCTGGCCCAGAGACTGCAGGCTTGGGGAGAGGGAGCTAGTGAATGGGAAGGGGGTTAGGACTGTATTGTTTTTAAATGTATTTATTTATTCATCTGTGTCATGTCTTTGGGGCTTCGCAGGTGGCACTCGTGATAAAGAACCTGCCTGCCAAAGCAGAAGATGTAAGAGATGTGGGTTCAATCCCTGGTTCAGGAAAACTCCCTGGAGAAGGAAATGCAACCCTGGTGGGCTACAGTTCCTGGAGCTGTAGACTCGGACATGACTGAAGCGACGTAGCACGCATGCACATCAGGTCTTATTTGTGACACTAGGGATCTTTATTGCATCATGCAAGATCTTTGTTGTGGTGACGGGTTCTCTAATTGTGGCATCTGGGCTATGGAGCACGAAGCTTAGTAGCTGTAATGTGCAGATTGGGGCATGTGGGATCTTAGTTCCTTAACCAGTCATTGAGCCCACAGTCCTTGAATTGGAAGGCAGATTCTTAATCACCAGACAACCAGGGAAGTGCTTAGGACTGTGTTTTTAATGCAAAGTTTCTCTTCTTGCTTGCTGTGTATAAGAATATGTAATTAAAAATAAAGAACCAGATTAAAAATGTAACAAAAACCTATCTTGATCGGTGAAGCTGGTGTCTTCCTTTCCTAATTCTAGTTTGGAAATTCTCCTTGCAAATGGTGAGCTTGAAAGTTGTGACTGAGTTTATTTTAGATGTTGGAGTTTTGATGTGTAAAGTGATAATGGACTCAGGTCACCACTATTCGAGTTAATACACAGCATCTATTGTTTATAATATGCTGGGTGAATTAAATAGTACTCTATCATTGGTGTTCTTTCAGCTTGGCTCCTGTGTTCCCTTGACGCATTTTGTTGTTTTAAGAACTCTCTTTGTTTCTATTACTACAGGTGTCTCCTTGCTCATCTTGTGCTGTCTGCCTTGGAATCCTATCTAAGTAGCCCTGGCTACTTAAGTAGCCCTGGTTGTATGCCCTCACCCTTGGCGGCACTCACTGAAACTCCTGGCTGAAATCCACATGCCCCTCCGTTGCAGAATCTTCCTCCTGTGCTCTGCTCTAGGGAAGTCGGCGCTCTGTCCTTTCTCTCCTGGAGGAGTCTGTCTGACCTGAGATTCCAGCCTGATGGGTTCACGGTTGTAATTCTGTGGATGATCTGCCTGTTTCTTGTTAGGATTGGAGCAATTCTCTTTGCAGCTCTTTGCATCCCAAGGTGAAGCTGGGCCATTCTGCTGTGGGACATGTTTGAGAGAACAGGGTGGTTACGAAACACTAAGAGTTAACACTTGGGAATCGGTGTGAACTGGGTCCATAGGTCCACAGGTTTGGAGTGCAATGGAGAGGGGCTGGACCCCGAAAGCTGGACTAAGGGAACTTGTCTGGTCCAGGCTGTGTGGTTTGGCACATCACTGTTTTGCGTGTGTGACAGCCTCTGGTGGGCTGACCTCTGTTGCAAACGTCGGTTCTCAGTTTCCAGTTGTAGCTGAATGTTCCAGTCCTAAGGGCTCTTGCTTATGTTCAGAGAACAAAGTGTCAGCTGCTGCGACTGACAGTTTCTATTTCAGGAAGACAATTCAGGAATGTCTTTTAAGTAAAAGTTTCCCTTAAGACACAACACAAAGAAAAAAGTATGTAGATACTGAAGTCTACAGTAGATAAAAAGTCATGTAGATATTGAAGAAATAGACATGTATATATTCTGTAATAAACCAGCCATGCGCAAGGATACTGTAAGATCCTGTTATAACAAGTGGTGCTGGGAAAACTGGACAGCCACTTGTAAAAGAATGAAACTAGAACACTTTCTAACATCATACACAAAGATAAACTCAAAATGGATCAAAGATCTAAGCATAAGACCAGAAACTATAAAACTCCTAGAGGATAACATAGGCAAAACACTCTCTGACATAAACCAAAGCGGGATCCTCCATGACCCACCTCCCAGAATATTGGAAATAAAATGAGATGTCACTTTACACCAGTCAGAACGTCTGTAATCCAAAAATCTACAAGCAATAAATGCTGGAGAGGATGTGGAGAAAAGGGAACCCTCTTACACTGTTGGTGGGAACGCAAGCTAGTACAGCCACTATGGAAAACAGTGTGGAGGTTCCTTAAAAAACTGCAAATAGACCTGCCATATGACCCAGCAATCCCACTGCTGGGCATATACACCGAGGAAACCAGAATTGAAAGAGCCACGTGTACCCCAATGTTCATCGCTGCATTGTTTACAATAGCCAGGACATGGAACCAACCTAGATGCCCATCAACTGACGAATGGATAAGAAAGCTGTGGTACATATACACAATGGAATATTACTCAGCATTAAAAAAAAATTCATTTGAATCAGTTCTACTCAGATGGACGGAACTGGAGCCCATTATCCAGAGTGAAGTAAGCCAGAAGCAAAAACAACAATACAGTATATTAACGCATATATATGGAATTTAGAAAGACGGTAACGAGAACCCAACATGCGAGATAGCAAAAGGAACGCAGATGTATAGAATAGACTCATGGACTCTGTGGATGAGGGTAAGGGTGGAATGATATGGGAGAATGGCATTGAAACATGTTAATTATCATATGTCTAATCAATCGCCAGCCCAGGACTGATGCTCGGGGCTGGTGCATCGAGATTTCCCCGGGGGAGGGAGGAGGGAGGGAGGAGGGAGGGGGGTTCTGGAGGGGGAGCATATGTAAACCCATGGTGATATCATGTCATTGTATGGCAAAACTAATAAAAAAATAAATTAAAAAAAAAGATCCTGTTATGAATAGCTAGTCAGATTTGTCTCCTGAAACATAGTTAAAATATGCATGAAACACTTGACAGAGCAAAGGTCTTATTTCCTGCCCCCATAAAGCCTCGTAGTAATAACACCACCAAATTAGAACATTCTTTCCCTAATTTCTTCCATACCTATTCATTTATAATCATAGTGGTTTATATTTGTAGTTTTAAAAGCAGTTTACAATAGATTTTCCTGTACATGTCTTCTAGTGTAGCATATCAACCATGAGGGGCAGGAAATGATGTGTCATAGTATTGAATGACGCAGCGTGTTGCAGACTGTGAAGATGGATGTGTTCTAACCGTTTGTCTTTTCATTGAGTAAGTTGGGTATTTTATGGATGAGGAAACTGAGGCATAGACAGGGTGCATCCTTCCTAGGGTCACAGGGAGATTTCCTAGGTTCCTGAATTTATAACATTGTAGCCAGAACTCACTCCAGGGTGTGTCCTCCTTTTATTTTTAAAGTTATTGAATTTGTTACAATATTGCTTCTGTTTTAGGGTTTTGGTTTTTTGGCCTCAAGGCATGTGGGACCTTAGTTCGCTGACCAGGGATCAAACCTGCACCCCGGCATCAGGAGGCCAAGTCTTAACCGCTGGACCACCCGGGAAGTCCCCAGGGTGTGTCTGCTGAGGTCTGAAGTTTCACATCTGGGGGTAGGGGTATAACCCTACAGTTAGTTCACCCTCAGGGCCTTGAACAGCGGCTCAGATCTCCATTAGTCGCTTGCAGGCTCTCTCAGTTCAGTTCAGTTCCAGCTCTTTGTGACCCCATGGACTGCAGCACACCAGGCCTCCCTGTCCATCTCCAACTCCTGGAGCTTACTCAAACTCATGGCCAGTGAGTTGGTGATGCCACCCAACCATCTCATCTTCTGTCATTCCCTTCAGGGTCTTTTCCAATGAGTCAGTTCTTCGCATCAGGTGGCCAGAGTATTGGAGTTTCAGCTTCAGCATCACTCCTTCCAATGAATATTCAGGACTGATTTCCTTTAGGATGGACTAACTTTCCTTTAGGAGTGTATGCTTTTTGGGTGGACTTGATTTCCCCTACAAAGCACCTGCAGGCTCCTTTCTTTGAAGTGTGGTGATTACAACCTTGTGAGAGAATTGTTTCCTGTGAAAGGAGCTAGTAGTCTGGATTATCCAACACTGTGTTGCTCCCCCACCCTTCCTTGTGGGCTCCATGTGTGGGGACCTGTGGTTGTTTCCTTGAGGAAGGTAGAGGAGGAGTGTTTGTCACCGGAGAGGTTGAAGAGGTCCCCGGTAGCTCCTGTGGAGGTGGGTTAGCCCCAACTCCCGTCTGGTGGGCAGGGGATCACCCAGCACATCTCAATAGCCGACTTCCTTTAGCATTCATATATGGTAAAACCTGGTGACTCAGATGGTGAAGAATCTGCCTGCCAGGCAGGAGACCTGGGTTTGATCCTTGAGTTAGGAAGATTCCCTGGAGGAGGAAATGACAACCTACTCTAGTATTCTTGCCTGGAGAATTCCATTGACAGAGGAGCCTGGGGGGCTACAGTTCATGGGGTTGAAAAGAGTCAGACTCAACTAAACTAAACTAAACGTAGATGGAACCAAAACCGTGGGAAGCCTTGAAGGGAAAAGAGCTGAAGGAACAGTTGGAAGGTTTCCTGAGGAAGAGGTGTCAGACCCCAGGAGGCAGAGCCACCAGGAGCCGGAGGGGGCCCAGTGAGCCTGGGCCAGGGCAGCAGTGGTGGTTTCAGTCTCCAAGATAGCAGAGTTCATTGTGTGACCTTTCATGCTGCTTCTCACCTATATTCTGGGAGGAGTGACAGATCCGGGAAGACAGGGTTCCAAAAACTGGCCCTGTGTTGGACGTTTGGGTTTCAGTTTTAAAATTGCATTGTAATTGTCAGCGTCTCCACAATCAAAATCTTCCAACCACGATTTCCACTGAATGTGGGTGAATGTCTACCTTTCCATTTTCTGCTCTTCTTGGTAACTTAAGAGAAAAGTCCTCATTCATAAACGCCAGTAAGGTGATCAGAGAAGATATTTTGTTTTCAAGGGGAAAGGTTTTTATAAAGTGAGTCCTAGGTATTAAAAGGTGAAGGTGGTGTTTACCCTACAGGGGAGCAGATGGCCACATGGACCCCAGGTTGCCACCTAGTGGCCAGAAAGAAACCTGTTGGGTGTCACCAATAATGTCCATGCAGTTTAAGGGACTTCCTTGTAGCTCAAATTGTAAAGAATCTTATTGCCATGCAAGAGACCAGGGTTCAGTCTCTGGGTTGGGAAGATCTGGGCAATCCACTCCAGTAATCCTGCCTGGAGAATCCCATGGTCAGAGAAGCCTGGAGGGCTACAGTTCTTGGGGTTGCAAAGAGTGGGACACGACTGAGCGACTGACATATACCTGCAGTTTAGGGTGTGTCTAAGCCCCTAGTTCTCTTTCCTCCTTACTATTTGATTTTCCACAGAAAGATGCTCACGAGGTGACAGTTCACCCCAGAGAGGCATCCCTGTGGACAGAGTCCACCTCATCTTCCCTTCCAGACTCTCTGTGCCTCTTCCCTACAGTGAAGGACCTGCATACTTGAAAAAAGTCCCATTAAATGCTGTCAGCTTTTATGGAACCTTAAGTGTATAAAATGTGTATTGAACCATCTGCTGTAACAATAATTTAAAATATGCATGTATCCCACAATTCCCGCATAGACATCTCCTTCTGATTTTTGTTTTCGTTTTAACAACCTTGCCAGGTGACGATCGTCATTTTACAGAGGAGAAATCAGAGTGATTACCTATCTTGTCCTTGGTGGCAGGGGTAACAGAGGAAACAGCAAGGATTCAAGCAGCTCCACCCCGCTTCCCTTCCGCACTCTTGCCGGGGAGGCGTTGGGCTGGGTGCTGGGGGTGGGGGTGAGCTGGGTGGTGGCTGCGGCCCCGGAAGTGGGGCTTAGGGTGGGCTTGTCTGTAACACTGGTCCCGAGTGCCTGATAAGGGGGCTGTGAATGAAGTCAGGACTCCCAGCCCACCCCCACCCCCACCATCTGGTTTCTTTGCAAGTGGCCAGGCTGCCTCTGGGCTCTACCTGGGAGCTCCAAAGTTCAAGGACAGCCTCAGAGGCCTCTGAGCGGTGTTTCACCCAAGCACAGGACATAGAGCTTTGGCCCAACCCACAGCTTTGTTTAGGAGAAGGGAATGAGCCTGTTTCACACCTCACTTGGACAGCGTCACCTTCCATCCTGAGTACCCATGGCTGTTAGAGCCCATCCATTCTGTCAACTTCTGTAATTTGTGCTTCAAAAGTCTCTTACCAGTCACCACACTGTTTCCAAAGCACTGCAGTGCCTTACCTTTTGTGAGAGTTTGCAAGTTTCATTTTTCTAGGAGACTGAGGTGGTTTGAAGTCCCTGAAGTTTAATTCAGAACAGTAATACTTTTTTTCTCACTAAGAATAATTTTTGACTGTGTTCCATTGCAACTATTTTTGTTTGTTTTTGAGAACTGAGAAGTGGCAAAGAAATCAAAGAATCAGAAAAAAAAATAATTTTTTCCCCTCTGTGATTTCCACCTGCTTTTCTCTGCTGCAGAGCTCACGGTTCCTGGGGCAGAGTCCCAGGAGCAGCGCCATGCTGCCCAGTCCCCGGGCGGCCTGGCTTCTGAATCCCTTTTTGCCCAAGTGGGTCTCTTGGTCGTTTGTTTCCCTTGGGTGCTGTGAGCTGGAGAACCACCAGCTGTAGCTGGGCCAGGCCAGATGCTCACTCTGCTTAAAGGCTTCATTAGAGGCCTTTTTGGAAAGTGGAGGCTATGATTTTAGTCAACCTGGCAACTTAGAAATTGTTAAAAATGGATTTTTGACATTTAAAAAAACGATCAGTTAGTTTGGCTCTGTGATGATCTGTTACTGATTGTCATTCACAGAGCTGCTAACAGTTGGGGAGAATTTGGGTTCAGGAGACTGAGACGGGATCCTCTCAAAGGTGGGGAACACAGACCCCATAGACCCCACTGCCAGGCCTTTTTAAAAGAGACCTTATTGAATTTGTTACAGTGTGCTGTTGTTCAGTCGCTCAGTCGTGTGCGACTCTTTGTTACACCAGGCTTGCTTCTGTTTAATGTTTTGATTTTTTGGCCACCAGGCATGTGGGGTCTCAGCTCCCTGGCCGAGCAACAAACCCACACCCCATGCATTGGAAGGCGAAGTCTTAACCCCTGGACCGCCAGGGGCATCCTGCCCAGCTGTTCGATTAACATGGCTTTAGTGTAAATCACATCGTGGCTATGCTGTGATTTCCTGAGCTCTGTCTCTTGACACTCTGCTTTGTTTGGTGGGAACAGCCCACTCAGACAAATGAATCATCCAGATTTATTGTTTAGTTCTCATGTCTTGTCCCTGGGTAAAGCTGGGGGACTTCTCTTCCGTGTGCGGTCTTCATCAGAGTGACCTTGAGCAGAATGAGACTCTCTGGGTTTCGGGGTTCTCAGCCCTCACGTTCTCCCACCCCAGATTGATCCTTCTGCTGCCTCCTCTTCCTACCAGGTGGCCCGTGGATAAGTCTCCGCTCTTGGGAGAGCTGTCCTCAGTTACTCACAGCGCACAGTGAGGTTAAACTGGTGACTTGCTTTCCTTGTAGAGGGAGCCACCTTTTCTTTGAAGACTCTGGCTATCAGTAAGGAGATGTAGGGGTCCAGTGAGTGAAGTGAAAGTCGCTCAGTCGTGTCCAACTCTTTGCGACTCCATGGACTTAGTCCATGGAATTCTCTAGGCCAGAATACTGGAGTGGGTAGCCCTTCCCTTCTCCAGAGCATCTTCCCAATCCAGGGATCGAACTCAGGTCTCCCACATTGCAGATGGCTTCTTTTACCAGCTGAGCCACAAGGGAAGCCTGAGTTCTAAATTCCGTTGCTCTGTCTTCCCGAGTAGGCTTGTGAGTGCACTCCTCCTCTGTAAGTAAGGAGGTTACCCAAGCAGGTGACTACCTCGCTGTCGTACTCCACTCCTAGTTTACCCAAGGATGAGGAAAGCTGAAAGCAGACCAAATGCTTCCTGTTGGCTCGGGGGTCCGGGCCCCAGTCTTGTGCTGTGAACGCCATCCCCCGTCACATCATTGCGCATCCTCACAAGTGTGCTGTCCGCAGTAACTAACCGGTTGGTGCTTTTTTCCATTTATAAATTATGAGTGCTGTTATTTGAGAGGGCCTTCCCAGGTGGTGCTAGTGGTAAAGAACCCACCTGTCAATGCAGGTAGACGCAAGAGACCTGGCTTTGGTCCCTGGGTTGGGAAGATCCCTTGGTTACTCGAGAGACCTGCTTAGTGATATTCTGGGAGCCTTTGCTTCGACGTAAAGTGACGCTTGCGTTTGCCACATGGGACAAAGGACGGTAAACACTGCCCCTGCGTCCAGAGTCTGCTAACAGCCCTGGACCACAGGCTAAGCTGGTCCAGGAGACGGGTCGTAGCTACTCCAGGGAGGGGGAGTGGGCAGTAGAGTCTCATGATGTGAACAGCAAAGAGGCTGAGGTTGTTTTAGGGACAAGGAGGGATAAAGGCCTGGAAATGCCCACTTCCAGGCATGTGGCAGAGTGAGCAGCCATTGCTCAAGAGGGCTGCTGGAGACAGAGTCCTTGGGAGCCTGTGACTTGGGTCATCTCCCCTGCAGGGCGCTTTGCAGTATGCACGCCTCTCACCCAGCAGTCTACATCATGGAGTTTTTCCTGAGGCTGTAAAATCAGAGAGAGGTGCTTATTGTGTATCTCCAGATGTCATCTAGGTTACAACTTAAAACAGCAAGTGGTGGGTCTATGACTTAAATTTACTTTCATTTGAGGAGGGGGCTCTTCTCTGTTTTCCAAGTTTTCTGTAATGAGCAGCACATTTGAATGTAGAAAACGGAATTATTTTAGGAATAAAGACTCTTACCGGTTGCAGGAGAGTGCACCATGTTGATCTGTGATTCTAGGTCTCTGGTTGGGTCTTCAAGTCACTGTCAGAGAGTCTGTGAATTCAAACTACTTTCTGATCTGATGTGTAAAAGGGCTTGGGGCTTCCTGGGTGGCTCAGTGGTAGAGGCAGCTTTGAACCCTGGGTTGGGAAGATCCCCACTCCCACGTTTTTGTCTGGAAAATCCCATGGACAGAGGAGCCTGACGGGCTATAGTCTATGGTATTTCGAAAGAGGCAGACATAACTTAATGACTAAAACAACAACAAAACACAAAGGCTTGGTAAATGTCTTTTCTGACATTTAAAAATGTGCCTCGCTCACAGAGAAATCAGATGCCTACATAATTGTTACCAAATACAAAAATTAAATGCCATCTAACTTAGGGTTCCTAACTTTCACAAAGTAATTACCCCTTAAACCAAAACATTGGATTCATTTTCATAAATTTGAGCCTGACATCTTAATTCATAACGAGCAGCTGCAGTAGACTCCGGCAGTCTCAAAAATGAGTGAAAATGAAGACAAAATTTTAAAGTGAGTATTGAATACAGGACTTAACAATACGTTCAAATCACACAACTGTAAAATGGGCCAGGGGACTTCTTTGTGGACAAAGGAAGTGGTTTTTCTGATTTCATCCAGCTGTTATGGTTCTTGGTGGCCTCTGACCTCTCATGACTATCAATGAAATCAGCCTTCTCTTGAAAATCTCAGTCCTTATTCCTTTTCCTCTCTGCTCCAACTTTCAGATTCTCTCAGCTGCTGTTGCTGGCACTTTAATCTCTCCAATCAACTCTCCTAACAGCTTCTCCGATTTCTTCTTTTATGACTGGCATCTCCCCCAGCTGTTCTCGCCTGTCTTTTTCATCTCACTTGCCAACATGTCAGCTCTTCAGAACAGCCTCAGTCTAGTTCTTTGGCCCCTGAGTTCAATTTAACTGGAGTGCTTATTAGCAAAAATATTTCTGTGTTAATTATGTTAGTGGAAACTTGACACACCGATGTGTCTAGGAGCACATATCTGTAATAGAATAACCATTTTCATGCTATGTTGATGGACTGGCAGAGGTGATCATGAACTTTAAAATACCTGAAATCAAAGCAGAATTGTCAGATAAGAGGCTCATGGGTGGATCAGCAAAAGTTTTTTTTTTAAATTTATTTTAATTGGAGGCTGATTACTTTACAATATTGTGGTGGTTTTTGCCATACATTTACTTGAATCAGCCATGGGTGTACATGTGTTCCCCATCTGAACTCCCCTCCCACCTCCCTCCCCATCCCATCCCTCAGGCTCAACCCAGCGCACCAGCCCTGAGCACCCTGTCTCATGCATCGAACCTGGACTGGCGATCTGTTTCACATATGATAATATACATGTTTCAATGCTATTCTCTCAAATCATCCCACTCACATTTTCCCACAGAGTCCAAAAGATTGTTCTATACATCTGTGTCTCTTTTGCTGTCTCGCATTATAGGGTCATTGCTACCATCTTTCTAAATTCCATATATATGCATTAATATATTGTATTGGTGTTTTTCTTTCTGACTTACTTCACTCTGTATAATAGGCTCCAGTTTCATCCACCTCATTAGAACTGATTCAAATGTGTTCTTTTTAATGGCTGAGTAATATTCCATTGTGTATATGTACCCCGGCTTCCTTATCCATCCATCTGCCCATGGACATCTAGGTTGCGTTCATGTTCTGGCTGTGGGAAACAGTGCTCGGCAGAAGTTTCATTGCATTTCTTTATGTTGTGCTTGTGTGTTCTGGTGCTTTGTAACTTGCAAATATTGATGTAAATCGCACATTTCTGGTTTTAGCATTTTTCATTGGAGACTGAATATTGTATTTTTCCTGCCTTTTACTGTTGAGGTCTTTGATGAGCAGCTGCCATGGAAAGTGAGCGACGTTTTCTGCTTGTTGGTGGAGTATACCCAACATGCGCACTTTACAGTTTGCTGGTCTGGCTGGAGAGTCCCTGGCCACCCGGGATCCCTTGTATGCAGGGAAGGAAATACCACCACATGCCCTCCACTGCCTACTGGGAAACTACAGGAGGGAGGAGCTAAAAAAAACCAACCTTAACTAAAATCTGATCTTTTTTTTAGAGGAAGAAAAACAGGAAGATCAAAATCCCGTTGCCCCGTAGTCTCAGAGACCACAGTTGGCATAACGTTGGTCTGACCTCCTGTGTCATAATGCAGGGTCCTTCTTTCACTGAAATGTCTCTAAACGCCTCTGCTCACCTCTGCATGCTGGCATTCCCCTTGTTCTTTTAGCCATAGGTCTCACACCACCATCTCATGAGATGGAAACCTTTAAGTCAGTGTATTAATATCTGGGTTTTCCTTTCTTTCTTTTTCCAGCATCTCTCAAGAACCTCAGCAAGAATAAGAAAGTGGTTCCGTTTCCTGGTAAGAGAACGATTATTGTGATGGTTTATGGGATGCCTGTGAGACGAGTCCTTGGCAGTTACCCTTGAAAATGTGTGCACAGCACTCCTGCTGGGCCACCCTGGGAACTTCCACCTGAGGGCAGTGTCCACACAGCCTGTCTGCTGCTGCTAAGTCGCTTCAGTCGTGTCCGGCTCTGTGCAACCCCATAGACGGCAGCCCACCAGGCTCCCCCATCCCTGGGATTCTCCAGGCAAGAACACTGGAGTGGGTTGCCATTTCCTTCTCCAACACTTGGAAGTGAAAAGGGAAAGTGAAGTCGCTCAGCTGTGTCTGACTCTTTGCGACCCCATGCACTGCAGCCCATCAGACTCCTCCGTAGGATTTTCCAGGCAAGAGGACTGAGTGCGGTGCCAGTGCCTTCTCTGCACAGCCAGTCTGGCTTGGAACAAAAGCTGACCCGCTCATGACTGTGCTCTGATCTCTGCAAACCCTCTTTTGTATGGCACCATATTTAGGTGGATTGACAAAGGAGGGTTTTCACTCAGCAACATAGTCATACTGTCTGTCCGTCTGCCAGTGATTCAGTCCAGGTGGACTTTGCATTGTTGAACTATGCAGTTATTTTAAAATTTTACTGTATTTATAGCATTTTATACAAAAAAAAAGGAAAAAAGAGAAAAAAAATAAACTTGTACTTGGGGTAAGAAGGTGCAGGTTTCAAACAGGAGACTTTAGACAAATGTGGAAATTCTTAGGGGCCCTGAAGTGACAAATTTTTAGCCACATTTAGGGGCCTATTGGATTATGGGTTCAATTCTGAAAGAAACAATATAGAGCAAGTGTGCAAGGCCAAAGACAGCTCACTGATGATTGCATTTAAAAGGTGAAGTGAACTTAGGGATTTTTGAAATGTGTTTTATTGCATATCAATACAGCACATATATTACTGTATATTAATGTTTAATGCAATTTCATATTAAAGAGTATGGTGATCTACTATTCACATCTCACTACCATTTTTAATTTTGCACATTCTAATTTTATATGTCTTTAGGGATGCTTTATGTGTGGGACTAGGCACTGCTGGCCCATTTATTATTTATTCTCTTTTTTTCATTTATCAAACATTTTCCAAGTACCTTCTATGTGCCAGGCTGAGCTGAGCACTTGGGAAAAAAAGATGCCTAGGACACACCCTGTGCCCTCAGGCAGCTGCGCAGTGGGGACTCTGACCAAGCAGAGTCAGCCGGTCTGCAGGCACAAGAGGGAGCCTGGAGTGCTGGGCCGGCTGTGGGTGGTGCGCAGCTGCACCTTCCTGGGAGTTTGCCAAGTGCAGTTTCAGCTCCTCCTGCCTCTCACCTCCTCGGCCTTTCATTTTCATGTAATCGATTATTATCTTGCGAAGGTTTTTAGTCTTTCTTCTATAATAATCCCCTCCTTTGATTTTTCTCCTTAAGCTTTTTGTGGTAATAATAAGTGTCATCTGTACAGTTTGCCTTCCATATCTGTGGATGCAACCAACTGTGGATCAAAAATATTAGGAAAAAAATTCCAGAAAGTTCCCCAGAGCAAAATTTTGCCAAGTGCAGGTAACTCTTTACAGAGTGTCTAACTGTACTACGTAGCAGCTGCTTGCATAGCATTTGCATCATGTTAAGCATTCTAAGAATCTAGATGTGATTTAAAGTACAAGGGAGAACGTGCCTAGGGGGTGTGCAAACACCATGTCCTGTCATGTAAGGAACTGGACACCAGTGTGGTCCCTGGAACCACACATGGGGAGGGGTCATTGCTTACAATTCACTGTGGCCTTCAATCACTTATCACCACGGTCTTACATTTCTGAAGATCCACACTTTCACCTGTTGTTTTTTCAAGAAAGAAATAACTGAGACCCAGGAAGAGAAGGCAATCTGCCCAAGATTATTCTGAACGTAGGTGGACGAACCAGGACTCATGAGTCACTTAAACCATCCTTTAAAAATGAAACAGAAGAGCAGGGCGCTGCCCACTATTCACTCAGTGAGTGCTGAGTGAATACAGGTGAGCTCAGGGCTGCTTTGCCGTTCTCTGGAAGCTCATTGCTCCCAGGTTGGGACACAGATGGACGCAGACACAGGTAGAGGCTTGTGCTGGAGACCTTGAAATTGTCCCGGGGCGATAGTGGCTGACTTCCGGGGCCAGAAGAGAGGATGCAGGGAGGGATGGGAGGTGTTACAAAAGAAGGTGTTGTGCAGGTGGACTGCAAAGGGTCGGGGGGTATCTGCTGGGAGGGGTGGGCAGTGCTGAGAAGGGGATTAGAGCAAGGGGCCTGTGTGTGCAGACGTGTGGAGGGGCGGTGGGAGTGAGCAGTGCAGTTGGAGCAGAAGGATATCGGGGGGCCATGTGAGGGGAAGAGACAGGGACACAGGTGCCCTAACCCAGGTCCGCTGTGTCTCTGAGAGCAGGCGGGGCCTGGTGCTGGTAAAGGTATCAGCCCCAAGAATGAGTGTTCATCTCTCAGCTGCACAAAGCTTGCCGCGGGTGGAGGCTCTCCTGGGCATCTTCCCTCCCAGTGCTGACTCCGATCTGGGGGCTTTGTGATGTTGCCGCCTTCCAGAGGAGAGGTGAGGCCGGAGGTTACATGAGATCCTCCCCAGGTCAGCCAGGAACAGGATTTCATGTTCATAGCCCTGCGGTTGGATGAGGCCCTAGCCCCCTGCCCCCATTCGAGGAGCCAGCTGGCTGGGAACTGTCCATGGCAGCTGGACACAAGGGCTGGGAGCACAGCTGGGTCTGCTGGTCACTGCTGTCATGCCCCTGGGTGTTATTCTAGGGGCCTGGTCTTTGTCCTATAGATAATGTTAAAGCAGGGAGATGATGTGATCAGATTGGTGTTTTAAAATCACCACTCTGACAGCAGGAGGGCAGGACGGGAGAGATAAGAGCATTACTGTCTGTAACATCTATTAGATGGCGGTGTTTGGACCATGGCTGTAGGGCTGCACAGGAGAGACAGACTTCAGGACCGCATGGACCAGACTTGGCCGCGGAAGGGATGGGAGAGATGAGGCTGACGCTGGAGCTGGGGTTTCTGGATTGGGCTCTGGTGTAAAGTTACTCCTGCAGACAAGAGCAGGAGCAGGTTTAGGGGGAAGAAAGGTATCAGTGTGCTGAGTTGTGAGGCGCCTGGCTTCTCTGGGGTTCTACAAAGCTCCAGCTGAAGGCGTCTTTCCCAGGGCAGTTTCCAGCGGTGGCGTTTTCAGGTTTTAGGAACATCCTCTGCTTTCTGACGACAGAGGGCTTTTGTTTCTGTAGGATTCGCTTGGTGTTGGTGAGCTCGCTTGGACTGGTGGGAGATTGGTAAGCGCACAGGAATCTTCCTGCGCTCCTTAGGCGGTTCTCCTGGGTGGGTGCCTCTGTGGGAGAACAGTGGCTCTGGATTCTCCTGCACTGATGCTTTCTTTTTAAGTTTCATGAAAGTGCCTTCCCTCCCTCTGTGACTCTTAGAAAAAAAACAAGTCTTCCCAGTAGCTTGTCAACTTTTAATCAGTGAATGGATCACATTGCTGAATGAGAGTAAAAGCGATAAAGCATATAAAAGCACTTTATCAGTGTAATGTCATACATGAAAACTATTTTCCTAATATTATCACTGTCATTTTGAAATCAGTGATATAGTAGCAGTGCTTGTCTTTTCATGATTTTAGTTCATGTGGTTTTGACGGCTACTATGTTTGCTGGTGATTTTGTTTTATTTTGTTTACTGAAAACAAGAAAAGGAACCAAATGACATTCTAGAGGAAAAAAAATACACCTGTATGACTAGATACCCCAGTTAAAAAAGAAGACCGAAGAGAACCATCAATGGGACAGCAGTCACAAGAGTAATCAAGACAACCAGATGTGAAACTGACAAGCAAGAATCACTTGAGCCATCATCAGTGGGCCCATCATCTGATGAACAGACACCTGGGAAGCAAGAATCATTTGAACAGTCATCCTTGGGACAACCATCCCAGGAACAGGTACCTGACAAACAAGAACCCCTGAACAGGCATCCTTGGGACAACCATCCCAAGAACAGCTGACTCGGAGAAGACAAAGAAGAACAAATACCATGAAAACAACCTATCAGCTATAGTTGTGAAGAACAACAGTCTGAAGCTAGAAAGGATCAAAAGGCAAATGAAAATAACATTAGGCATTTTTTTTCACATGATGCAGAAGAGGTATGCCAGTAGGATATTACAATTGTGAATTTCATATTTTGGTGCCCAGACTTAAAGTTTTCAAATAATGATCAAGACTAAGTGTATCCGGAATTCTTCCTTCCTTTCCCTGAGTGTAAAGCTGGGAGGGAGTGGTTGGTGAGATTGAATGGACGTCGGTCAGGTGGCCTAGATCGTCCCTTTTTCTTAGAACCTCATCCACATCTGGCATTCCAAAGTGACTCAGCGATCCTCAAATGATGCATATTTGCATAGTTATCCGTAATTAATTATTCCTATTTAAAAGTGATTTAAGACATTATTATAATACATATTGGGGCTTCCCAGGTGGCACTAGTGGTAAAGAATCTGCCTGCCAGTGTAAGAGATGCAAAAAAACCCAGATTCGATTCCTGTGTTGGGACGATCCCCTGGAGGAGGAAAATGGCTCACTCCAGTATTCTTGCCTGGAAAATTCCACGGACAAGAGGAACCTGGCAGGCTACAGTTCACAAGGTCACAAAGAGTTGGACACAACTGAGTGACTGATCATACACGTAATACATATGACATATAAATCTATACACAGACATATCTGCGTTATTTATGCATATACCTGCACATACATGTCAGAAATAAGCAATAGCACCCCAGCGAATGGTGTATTTTGGTGATGAGAAGAATGGACTTTCAAGTCAGACTACACAAGTGTGGCCTCTTCACTCACTAAGTATGTGAATTAGGTCTGTGTCTCGTCCATTAATTGGGGCTAATAATAATGCCTGACTCAGGGTGTTGGGGTGATTGAAGATGATAATGGTTATGAAAAGGCCCTTTGAACAGTGATGAACACGTGGGCGGCATTAAAAGCATTGACTGGACCATTATTTCCTTTTGGTTGTTGTCTTCTCTGTTAAGTGAGAGAAGACAAGCTGGAGTTTCTGCCAAGATTATGACCAGATTTGACTCTTAGGAGGGTTACCTGAGCTGCCCCACTGCTAGAACAAAGATAGCAACAAAGATTTCAGGATTGTCAAGCCCGAGTTGAAAATCATACCAGTTCTTCACCATCTGTTAATTAGTAATACAGGGTTTGCGTGTGGAAGGAGAAAGGAGAGCTACTGTTTCACCATTTCATGGTTTCTCGTTAGACTTGACCGTAGCATTTGTTCCACCTTAAGAAGGAAATTGTAATCAAATGGAAACCATCTCCCTCTTGTCTTTAGATATTTTCAGTTAATTAATACATTTCTGATGGAGAACCTGTTGATTTTGATCTGGCTCCATTCTCACTATATGTTTCCATGTATGAGAAGGAATTTAGAGCTCTATGTCCCGTTCCTTTTGCCCAAGCCCTCTGTTCCTGTCTGGTGTGTGTTATTGTGGAAAGAAGATGGATTTGGGGTAAGAACGGTCCAGTCCGTGTCACCCTTTATGGACCCGATGGTCTTGACCTTGGTCTTCTGTAAAGCGAGAAGGATGATGTGAGAGCAAGGAGCGAGTCCAGAGATCATGGCATTTATACCATTGGGATTATTTAACTGACCCAAAGACACGGGTGACCTGTGCAGCTTATAGGTGATAGGGTAGGACTTGGACTCATGGTTTCCTTTTTGTCTCCCTTAAAAAATTTTTTTTAGATACAAACCACTCAAATATTTAATCTGTCTTAGTATAGAATTATTGTAGTGACAAATGAAGCTAAACTCTCTAAAATTTACAGTAGTGTGCTGGTATAAGATAGAGTCTTTATTTTAATGGATACATAAATACTGCTTCATTTAAAACATTGCATCCAATGATACCCACATTTGGGGCCTACCTTAACGTGGTCTGGGTGCTGGAGAAGTAATTCAGTATTACAGTCAAACAAAAAAATTGAAATTCAAGCAATGCTATTGCAGCTCAGCACATTTAGAGAATGGGAGCTGGGAGCTGGGAGGGGAGAAGATGGAGAAGGGGCAGGAGGGAGACCAGGGGGTCTCCTTAGATCAACCGAAATGAGATGGCCACTAACCCTGAACTAATTTCAGAATCATTTTGAAATAAATTTTAAAGGTTGTTTTCTGCATCAGCACCTGCCCAGCAGCAAACCACTGCCTGCATGCACTGCTATTAGTTTCCATCTCATACTGTAGATCCTGGACTCTCAACATGACACAGACTGCGGCCCAGAAAATCACCCAGAATTCAGACTTTACAGAAATACCAGCTCTTATGAGGACTGGGAGTGGACTGTGGCCAGACCACAGCTTTAGGAAGTTTTCCCTTTAACCTGCTTTTTTATGTCTTTCAGATGGCCTGGGAGTGGAAACCATTAAATTAAAAAATCACCTTTGTATCCACTTGAAGTCAATTTTTCTTCCATCATGATGCTTCCATCTCACACATGGACAATTTAACAGCAAGAAACCATGTCCGGGGTGAAGCGAGGCCCCAGGCGGTAGTTCCCCTCAGGAGCTAGAGATGAGGGCTTTCCATGGATCCCATATTGTTCTGATTCCTTTTCTCGATGATATTTCTTTTTAGTAAACATTTAGAAGAGTGAAATGTGGTTTTTTAAAATTAAGGCTCACAAGGATAGTTCAGAAAACCAGAAGGGTTTGAAATAACATCTGCACATTTCCCCTCATTAATTTTTTTTTTGGAATGTGTATTGATAAGTATGGTTTCATTTTTATGCAACATGTAAGTTCTCACAAAGAGGTATCTAGAACCTCCACTATGTAAAGTTCAAAATGTGAAAATATTTTATCTGCTGAATGATTAATTCCGAAAGGAAGAAAAAAATTACCAAGGTGAACTGTGAAATGGATTTTAAAATTTACTTTTTCTTAATGACTAAAGTAATATCCATGGAGCTAAGTGCAAAAATTTAACAGTTCTCTTTAGCAAAGATTTTAATTACAGCAAATAGTATATGCCCTCAAATCACTCTGTTCAGAGTTGGGGGTTGTTTCACTGAGCACATAGAGCTGTTAGCTGTGTTTTGTTTGCATTCTTGTCATAGTTCAAGAAGCTGCAGGCTCTTTACCTTTGCATTTTGGTAAAAAAAAATCACGTGCTATCAACAAGGTAAAATTTTCAAAATTAGAGATTTATTAATTTTTTAATATTTACTATTTAATTGTGTTGATTTCTGCCATATAACAACATGAATCAGCTATAACTATACATATGTCCACTCCCTTTTGAAACTTCCTCCCACCAAAATTAGAGATTTAAATATTCTCATCTCCAAGGTACTGGGCATTGCTATGTTGAGAACTTAAGCTTATATTCTGTTGCACTTACTGATATTATAGTTATAACCATTGGTAACAGGCTCAACAGTGTCAACTTCTTATATTTGATACATAAAATGCTTTAGAAGTTAGTGGTCATTGAAATGTGTCACAACCTATTGGAGTATACAAGAGAAAGTGAAGAAGTAAGAAAAAGAGTTTGAATGCCTGCCAAGCCTTCTGAACTGAATAGGGAAACCAGAAGGAAAATAAGCAGCATGGAAACATATTTCTCTTTACAAAAATATATGGTAAAATAAACTATTTGTGTTTCCACTGAAGCATCAGGTGTTATTTGTATGTGAGAAGCTGCTTCTTTCTTATTGTTTTAAGATTCTCTCTTTGCTTTTGGCTTTTATAGTTCAATCATGATATGTCTAGGAACATATCTCTTCGAGTTTATCCAACTTGGAGTTTGTTGAGTTCAGTGTTCTTAGTGATTGGACAGAGATTCTGGCTATGGGATTTTGGAGGGCTCCAAACCCATTCTGGGCTTCCCAGATGGCTCAATGGGTAAAGAATCCACCTGCAGTGCAGGAGATGCAGGCGGCACAGGTCGGGAAGATCTCCTGGAGGAGGGCATGGCAACCCTGTCAGTCTTCTGGCCTGGAGAATCCCCTGGACAGAGGAATTGCAGTCCATGGGGTCTCAGGGTTGGACATGTCTGAAGTGACTGCATGCACGCACGCACACAAACCCATTCTGCCTTCTCCCGTGGGTGCTAAGCTGTGGTTTTCACAGTTGTGAGATGATTCATTTTCAAGGTGATTGCCAATCTGGGGAGAGGGAGCTTGGAATAGGTCAAGTTAAAGTGTCACAAAACTTGCTATTCCTACTGAGATTCAGTTATTTTTCTTGAATAAATGCTCCTTGGATAGCTGCAACCCTTTGATTAATTTCTAGAGTCCTGAAAAAGTGATTTTGACCATTTTTGCTAGTGTTCTTGTTGATTTTTTGAAGGAATGGACTTTGATTGTCTTCACTCTGTTATTTCAGAAATGGTCTTCTTGTGTTACTCTTGACGTGGCAGCTGGTGAGCATGCAGATCCCTTCATTTTGGCACCTGCTGTATGTTTTTAATTCTGTTCTCTCTTGGTTTATACAAACACAGAGAATCAGGTCAGCAATCCCATACTGCCACCAGACGGGAATGGCATGTCAAGTCCTCTGTCTTAAAGTCCTCAGTCCCTGTGATTGGTACATGTGGGAGTCTCCTTCACTTAACTTCGGGTGAATGTGGAAAGTGAAAGTGAAAGTCACTCAGTTGTGTCCGACTCTTTGCAACCCCGCGGACTGTACAGTCCATGGAATTCTCCAGGCCACGAGACTGGAGTGGGTAGCCTTTCCCTTCTCCAGGGAACCTTCCCAACCCAGGGATTGAACCCAGGTCTCCCTCCTTGCGGGCAGATTCTTTACCGGCTGAGCCACCAGGGAAGCTCTTGGGTAAATATGGGAGGAAGTGTTAGTCTTCCTCCACTTAAAGGGAAGCAGGGAAGGAAAAGCTGAAGCATTCTCCATTAAGCCAATGATTAAGATGATCTTATAATTTATTATCTGAACTAGGATAATTTTGATAGTGAGAAAGGCTACTAAAATAATTTAATATATGTATGTGTATATAAAAGAAGGGAGGGAGAGAGACATATACCCAGGTGCATGCACACACACACACACACACACACACACACACACAGACACAAACATACACTGAGAGTTATTGACCTCCAAACTAATTTTTACCACTTTGTTGCATCTGAAGATGTTTCTATTAAAACACAAGTTTTGAAACTTTTGAAAGCAAATTTTGTATAAAATAAAAAGTATCCACATACCTTAAAGCAAACAGGGCTTTTTGATATAGATAATATGAATTAGGAAAAAGCAGAATAACCACTCTTGGTACATATTCATGTACGTTAATTGCCTTCCTAAAATTCTATTTGTTTAATACCATGTCCCTGTATTTTCAAAAGATATCAGTGTTCAATATGGTCTAATTACTGCATCGTCTGAGCATACTATTATATTTTTAATTCAGAAAATACTCTCTCTAGAGGTGCTGAGGGACCTGGTAAACTCAGAGCAAATTTTGCTAAGCGTGAAAATCCTCACTACTATTCAAAAATATTGAAATTAAGAAAAGTTTTAGGCTAATATTTTTGTAGTTATTGCCCATTGCTTCCACTCAGGTGCCTCTTGTTGACAAATATTTTTACAGAGCAAAACTCAGCAAAGAAGTTGTTTCTACTGATGATTTTTAAAAATGTTTTGTTAAATTTTTATGCTACAGAATCACAGAGCCTCTCAATTTTGTGTTACTGTGATAAAATATAAATTTATCCAATTAAAAAACAGGTTCTTCATAAATTTTCTACCAGTTGATAAAATCCCACAAAAATTATGGAATTTCCAATTATGTCCTCCACTTGAACTCTCATCATTCAATATGTTGAATTTCTCCTGTGCTTTTTTGGCTGCAGTGCATGGCATGTGGGATCCCAGACTAGGGATGGAACCCATACTCCCTGCAGTGGAAGCTCAGAGTCTTAACCACTGGACTGCTAGGGAAGTCCCATGCTTTGCTTTTTTAAGGATACATTTCAATGAACTTCCTGGTTTTAAGATTTTTCCTCAATAATTGGAAGTTGCCAAAGCTTGCAATTATATAAAATATGGTTGCAATTATATAAAATAAGGTTAAATACTTTATTTGGCTCTGTTTGTGGAATAATCTGATCAAAGCTTGCAACTGATTTCAAACAGACTATAACCAGAATTTAGAAAAATTTGAGAAATGTTTATTCCAGTATGGATTAGAAACAAGATAGTAAAACGTGTTTTGTGGGCCATGCAAATCAAAAATACTGGAGACCGTGGGTAAGTGCTGGGGCTCTTGCCCATGGAAAATGCATGACTTTGAAGCACAAATGCTGTGCTGGTGACCCCAGCTTCCAGTGTCTTCTGCTTTCTTCCTGAGCCTCATATGAGTCTGGGTAGGGAGAGAAGTTGCCCACCTTTGTTCATTCTATTATCTCTTTAGTTGGTTCCCTAACCATTTGCTGCAGCCCTTTTGTGGCTGTCCAAAGAGGCACCTTGTCTTCTCATGAAGTGTTAGTGATGTGGCCATCAGTTCAAACAGGAGGGCACAGGTTGTATCTGGAAATGGTATCTTGGCTGGAAGAATGCTGCCTATCACCAAGATTATGGATTTCCCTTAAGCTGTATCTCTGCTTCTTATTTATAAGGTGAAGTGAAGTGAAAGTCATTCAGTCGTGTCCGACTCTTTGTGACCCCATGGACTATACAGCCCATGGGATTCTTCAGGCCAGAATACCAGAGTGGGTAGCCTTTCCCTTCTCCAGGGGATCTTCCCAACCCCAGGGATCAGACCCAGGTATCCTGCATTGCAGGTGGATTCTTTACTAGCTAAGCCACAAGGGAGGCCCAATTTATAAGGTGTGTCTAGTATTATTCACAGCTCATAACTCAACTAAACAATTAAAAAGAAAATTCAGAGAAAGCCCAGCTTTAACTGCACATCATGGACTCATCGGGTGCTATATCTATCCCTCAAATTTCCCACTTTAAATGCTGAAATAAAATACTTATAAAAGAATATAAGATTTTACTGTAAAATTTGAGGTTTAGAGTGGTTCTGCCCAAAGAATTAAAAAATGTTGGGTGTAGCGTGTTGTTGGCATTGTTCACTAGTGACACTAACAGGCATTAGTTTGAATAAAGTTTCCATTGTGTATTTTTCAGTGGTAAAGCAAGTTTATATGCCCATGAAGATGAATTCATTCCTGAAAAAAATACGCAAAGGGTATTCAAAATTTTAAAACTTTGAAAATCGATGAGCTTCATTTTTTTCTTATTCCTCAAGTGACATATTTTGATGTATTAATATTTCTGGAATTCTGCATAATGGGTGAATTCTGGAGTGTGATGGAAGAGGAATCAGGGGACACCCCCCTCCGTGGGACACACACTTTGGTGAGCTCACCAGCAGACTGCAGTGCCTGGAAGCAATTCCTTCTTTTATTTTTATTGAAAAGGGTATGACCAATGAAAACTTAGAATTTTTCAGGCAACATTGATTTGGGGCATGTTTTCATGTTTTCCCCAAAGTTTTTTTTTTTTTTTTACAAAAGATGCTCTTCTGTGATGCTTCCCGCAGATCAGAGCACAGGCAGCAAAGGGTCTGGGGCAGGATCCACTGCCTGTGCCCGAGGGGAGGATGCGGCCAATCCATCACCTGATTGCTCCTGGTGCCCTGGTCCCCTGCCCTGGAGGGCATCCTCTGCGATGTCGCAGGTGCAGAGCACGCACCTTCATGCAGGTGTCACTCAGGAGTGCCTCTTCGCTTGAGGGGTTAGAGGACACAGGGCAGAGTGTGAACTGGGCTTCTCTGCTGGGAAGGGGATGGTGAGGAGAGAGGCCGGAGGGCTGAGCCAGACCCTGCGGGACTATACCTCCACGCGTTCTGACCTGCTGGTTTCACGTGGTGAGGATTCCCACTGTTTCCCATTGCTCTCAGTGAGGATTCCAGGTTGGCCCATCTCCCCCCATACTCTTGGGGTTCATGTGAGTTCACGCGAATTTTCGATGACTTTTTTCCTATCTAGCTTAGCGTCTAAGATTGCTAGTTCTGATGTTCAATCTGCCGTTTGATACCAGCAGTGTGGGTTGTCAACACAAACAATAAATTGACAGGAGGAGGAGCTGGCTCACGTCTTTGGAGGAAGTTTTCAGACACCAATTGCTGCATGAATCTGCATCCAGACTGAACAGCAGGAGACAGTATATCCTGCCGTTCCGTCTAAGCTTTTCTACCTTCATTAAGTGACTACAGAGGCAAGGTAAAGAGTATTTCCAGAGGACATAACTTACAAGAACAATTCCCCATAATATCCTAGGTGGGATTAGGAAGTATGAGTCTCCCTGGCTTATTAAAGTATTGATAGCCCTGAGGCTTCGTTGTGGTAGCAAGCTTCATCCGGTGTTTCCTGGGATATTGTAGTCCACTGCAGCAAGCAGGAAGCCAAAAAGATTCCCTGGCAGTGGAGAACCAGCTCTTTGCTGTTGGTCACTGTAAAATATCACATGTGCAAATAGTTATACTGTGTTCAGTTGCTCAGTGGTGTCCAACTCTTTGTGACCCTACCAACTGTAGCCTGCCAGGCTCCTCTGTCCATAGGATTCTCCAGGCAAGAATACTGGAGTGGGTTGCCATTTTCTCCTCCAGGGGATTTCCCCGACCCAGGGATTGAACCAGCGTCTCTATGTCTCCTGCATCGGCAGGTGGCTTCCACCACTAGCAGCACCAGGGAAGCCCAGTTAATCAATCCAGACCTTTAGAAATGTCAGATCAGAAAGTCAAAGAAATCTACAAATAAATCCACCCTTTGAGCTATTCTGTACACATGTCTAGTTTTGGTAATGAAAAGTATTCTGAAAAAATTTACCCTCTGATAACTTGCTGGCCATGGTCTGAAGTAGGTCATTTATGTCTATCTGCCCCTTCTCTTCCTTCCTTTGAGCGTTCACTGCATTTCTAGTGAGGGGATGTGTTGAGATGCTCATGTTTAATGCCCAAAGGAGTGATCTTAGCCAGCTAGAAATGAAATCTAGCGTGTTGAGAGCAATCCAGAATGCTGTTTGGCTTGTGTTTTGGATTTTCATGAGGTCAGAGCCATGTGGGCAGAGTTCATTCAACTCTTGTTGTTGTTCAGTCCACAAGTCATGTCTGACTCTTTGCAGTCCCATGGACTGCAGCATGTCAGGCTTCTCTGTCCTCCACTATCTCCCAGAGTTTGCTTAAATTCATGTCCATAGAGTCGGTGATGCCATCCAAACAGCTCATCCTCTGTCATCCCCCTCTCCTTTTACCTTCGGTCTTTCCCAGCATCAGGGCATTTCCCAATGACACATTTCAACTCTATGTAGCACATAATGCAACAATCTCCATTCTCTCTGGCAGATCCCTCCAAGCTCCTTGTCACCAGACTCAGGTAGGGGACAGATTCCTTGACTGGTCTTTCTGAGGCCCTTGGGTGCATTCCCCGTGGCAGTACCTGTGGGGAGGACACTGAGGCCGTGGGGAAGGAAGACTGCAGGTGACCACCCAAGGCACAGGGCGACGAACGGGAGAAAATCTAATTTAATCTGTATATACGGGAACCTCACATAGTCAAGAGCGTCAGACACAGAAAGGTAAAATGGGGTTCACACAGCACCCTGAGCTCAGGAATGGGATGGACCTGGGGCTGCCAGGGTCAGGAGAGCCGTTGCCTGGACCACGCAGGGAAGGGCAGGCGCTGGGTGATTAGATGCCAGCCCTGCCACACAGGCTGGGCCACCCTCACAAAATCGGACTGCAGCAATCACTTCTTTGGGGAAAACCCACAATTGAAATTCTTTTAGGTGTTAAGGGAGGGGCACAGGAATCTTTCTTGAACCTGCAGGGTCTTGACTACAAGTTCAGAATGACACTCCTGCCTGAGGGCACGTCTTGGGGAGGCTTGTTCTGAACCCTACAGGCTCCTTCAGCCAACTGGAGCCTGTGAGCCAGCATTTCCTCATTTGGAGAATAAGGACAATATTTTGTCTCTGAGACCCTCTGGCTGGTTAGTAAGTCTGTGTTAACAAAGGCATATTTATGAAGGCGGCTTCCCTGGTGGCTCAGATGGTAAAGCATCTGCCTGCAGTGCGGGAGACTCAGGTTCGATCCCTGGATCGGGAAGATTCCCTGGAGAAGGAAATGGCAGCCCACTCCAGTACTCTTACCTGGAAAATTCCATAGAAAGAGGAGTCTGGTAAGCTACAGTCCATGGGATCGCAAAGAGTCGGACATGACTGAGCGACTTCACTTTCCTTTCCTGAAGGCAGCACATGACACAGAATAGTAAACACGCAGCTCCCAGGAGGAACCCCTGGGCTCCTCCCGGAGTCACTGAAGCTCGGCCGCTGTCCAGCCCTGTCAGTCCTCTGGAGTGTGGCCTCCCAGGGCTCAGGGAGTGCTAGGTCCACATGGTTCATCAGGGTTTGAATGGGCCCTGCTGAGATGCTGGGTTCCGATAAGCTGGCAATGCCAGTAGGGCCTGGCACGTCCCTGGCTTTGCCGCAGTGTTGCCAGAAGCAGCAGGAAGGGACCCTGGTGGGCTGTGCAAGTGGGCATGGAGGGTCTGTGCAGCGATTCCAGGAACTGTGACAGCTGAGGAAACCGTAGGAGTTCCCACACTGTGCTTTATAGGCATCCTTTTAGATTCTAGATAGAGAAAAAGCATGGTCACATGTGGGTAATGAAAGTAATGTCTCTCTAAGCTGTCAACCTGAAACTACCATCACACTGTCAATCTGCTGTATTTCAGTATAAGATAGAAAGTTTAAAAAAAGAAAAGAAAGTAATGCTTCTAAACACGCAAGGGCCCCAAATCCTCCTTTATATAAATACACAGATACACTTTGTAGGATAAAGGAGAGCTTGGAGCTCCCCGATGTGCTGGCTGGTGGGGAAATGACTGCCTGTCCCACTGGGGGCAGTGGTCCCCTCGTGCATACAGGGCCCTCCCTCTTGGGGAGATTGTCCGGGGACACACAGACACTGAAAATGGACCCTGCTCAGGTGAGAACAGAACAGGCTAGTCCTTTCAACTCCGGGGCAGAAGGGACGTCTTTCAAATCTGAAGACCCCGCCCTTCTCTGCCGGCCTCCCATCCTCTGGTCCTCCTGGCCTGAGCGGCAGGCACGGCCCCTCTGAGGTCTTGGATCTGATCTCCGGGTTTCTCAGAGTTGGTGGCGGCTGCCTGGGTGCAGCTGAGGCTGCTCACAGGATGGCTACCGAGGAATGTAATGGAATATGAATGTTAATGCTAGAAATGGCCCATTTACTCAAACTTCTGAATTAAGGGATGCCAGAATATAAGATGAAGAACTGTTTTGTGGGGAATTGGACTTGAATAGCCAGGCACTTGTCCAGGTTTCAAAGTAGTTAATTTGATAACTTGAGTTAAGTGGGTGTGGAAGGGGTTTCCTTTTGCAGATTATGAAAGTCATGGGCACGCAGTTTGGTTTCTAGGAAATGAATTAGGCAGCTGCTTTACCTTCTGGCATAGTGGTGACCTGGACTGTGGGCACCACGTGTCCACGCTGCCTTGCTGGGGTCTGGCCTCGGCTGTGTGCAGCCCCACTCCGTCCTTCCTCCGGGCTCAGCAGCGCCCCCGGCCTGGCCCACTGCGCCCACTTTGTGTCTGTTTCAACCTTCCTGGACTTTCACCTTGTCATCGCTTCCACCTGTCCCCCATCAACTCTTCCTGCCTCCTGGGCTCTGATGACCGGAAACTCCTCCTAGTTTTCCAATCTGTTGTGGCCCATGGGCTTCATTGCTCTGCAGCATGTGGGATCTTTCCGGACCAGGGGTCAAACCCCCAGCTGCTGTATTGGCAGGCAGATTCTTTACCACTGAGCCACCAGGGAAGTCCCCTGAGATTTTACTGATACATGGAGATGCCACTAAGACTGAAACCAAGAGTCCGGCTGCTCTGGACAGGCCACCTCTTTCTTCAGGCCTGCTGTCTCGCAGTGAGCTTGGCTGAACCAGAGCGACTCCCACACCACCCAGCAGCTGGGCAGGGCAAGGAGTTAGAACAGCACCGTCCAAGGGAAAGAGAACACGGGAGCCACGGACGGGAGCCACGTGTACAATTCCAAGTCTTCTAGCAGCCACAGTAAAGGAAGTGAAACGAAACAGGTATACAGTTAACTTTAATAGTACGTATCGTGTTGAGCTTCATAGACCAGAATATTCTCTTTCATGTCAACCAATATAAGATATGAGTGAGATGCTTCAAGTCCAGTGTGTGTTTTGTGTTCACAGTACATCTCAGTTTGGAGGAGCCATGTTTCAGGTGCCCGATAGTGATGTGCCATGCTGGGCACTGCAGTGTCACGGCAGCCATCGAAGGTCATGCTCTTCTGAGATGAGAGACTCATGCCATCTTTGGACGTTGGTGGCTGGACCCCCAGGATTGGGGAGGTTGAGTGGCTGGGTCAACCCCTAGGGAGTGATGTACGGTGTAACTCTGTGAGTCTCGAGAGTGCACCTGTCAGTAAGGGGGTACCACGGTGATGAGGAGGGGGAGGACGGTGAGGGGAAGGTTTTGCAAATCCACCATGGGCAGGCATTTAGGATATGGGGAGTCTGACCCGAGGCTCTTTTTCCTGAGCCTCACCATATCCTGCTGCCCTGTCCACTCGGGAGGATGAGGAGGTGGTGGGGGGTGACATTTTGTAACGTTAGCACTGCCCACGGATGTGTATTTCCACCATCTTTGGCCCAAAGGACGCACATGCAAACACTCTGTTTCGCAGTAAGTCTTCTGCACTCACAACAGCTGGGAGCTTGGGATCTCTGCTCCAGTGTTTGGCTGGAGGGATGATTAATGATAAAAGCAGAAAACAAATGGTCTGAAATCCAGATACCCCAGCCAAGTCTCAGATGGCTAAGTCCCAGTAGCTATAAATAATAAAATAATGACATCACTCTTCTCTGTGATCCAATATGGTGTGAAAGAAAAATAAATTGCTTATCATTTGTGAGTCTCGGCTATATTTTATATTGTTTTACTTCTTCTCCATGTGTTTTTCTCAGTTGCCTCAACACGAAGAGCTGTATTCCTGTCAGTTTTACCCCCACTTTCAGCCTGGAAAACATTCCTCAGCTCACTTAGAGATACCTTTAACTTGCTTTTCCAATTGCTACAAAAGCTCAGAACACATCTGAGACCTAAGCATCTGCTTTCTCATACTGGTGATGGAGGAGTGGGTACCCTGAGCCCTGGAGATGAGGTCTCTGGAAGGTGATCTGGAGATGAGACCTCTGGAAGGTGATCTGGAGATGAGATCTCTGGAAGGTGAGTCTGGAGATGACACAGCTTAGGTGGAAACTGCAGTTGGGTAGACTCCGTCTCACCATCTACTTGAGTCTGGTTGAAACAGCTTATCAGACACAGGGCCTGTTTTAAAAAGACCTTAATGTCCTCTGGATTCCTGAGTGCAAGGCTCAGTCATTCCCCCATTCATGCGCATGCCTGAGTTCATTAAATACTCCCAAGTGCTGGGCTTGGGCCAGGTTTGGGGGAATCAGATACAAACAAGAAAGCGTTTTTTCTTTTTGTCTTCAAAGACGAATTATTCTGTTGGATGGAACACACAACAAATACAGCTGATATCTGACAACTGAACAGTGAAGGAACTGTGGGGAAAAACAAGCTGGTCCTAAGTATCTGAGCTTCTGCATCTGTGGATTCAAATAGCTACTTCCCTGATGGTGTAGACCTGTATGAACGCACTGTAATATCCATGTGTGAGTGGACCCACACCATTCAGTCGCTGTTATGCAAGGTCAGCTGGGCATAGTTTTGGACCTGACAGCCTAAGGGTGGTAGGAAATGTGCAGGCACAAGGCAGAGCTCCGAGTGCGCTGGCTCTGGCCGTCTGCACGATGGCTGAGCCTGTCTTGCCCTCACGTCTTCACCAAGATGCTGTGGGGGCCTCATGTCCACCTGAAACCTGAGCCGCGGTCCCCTCCTCCTGGTGCCTTCACTACTGCGGTGTGTGTCAGGGATTGGAAAACACCCCTTCCCAGGCCACTTCTTGAGGCACTGAGAGGACACAGGGTTACAGAAAGGAGGTGACTTTCTGGGCTATGAAAACAACTTTCTGTTATTTTTTGTTAACCTCCATTGTCCTCATCTTAACCCTGAGGCAGTTAAAGTGCATACCTCCCAGGCTTCTTGAGGGGGGTCGTGTGAGGGATTCAGACAAGCATAAGCCCATGACCTGGGGGTGAAGGACCCCCATCTCCAGGATTCCCACCTCCCGTGGCGCCCACTGGAGCCGTGGTACTTTGTTGGGAGACAAATATGCTTTGTGGGTGTAGGGAGAATCCTGAGAAACTCTCAAGCTGGGAGCAACTTTCCCAACCTTCTGTTAGTGGAATCCATGAGTGATGAAACAGACCTGGAGAATCAGAGAAGCAGTTTTTGATAGAGGTAAAGGCTGGTGGGGCTTCCCAGGAGGCACTAGTGGTAAAGAATCTGCTTGCCAGTGTCAGAGACAAAAGAGATCTGGGCTTGATCCCTAGGTTGGGAAGATCCCTGGAGAAGGAAATAGCACCCCAACTCTAGTATTCTTGCCTGGAGAATTCCAGGGACAGAGAAGGCTGGTGGGCTACAGTCCATGAGGTCACAAAGAGTCGGACATGACTGAGTGACTGAGCATGCATACACACACACACATACACACACAGAAAGACTGATTCCTTAGTTGATGAATTATTTTGAAATGAAACCCTGATCAGTGTTCCTAATACTTTGCCTGCTGTCCTGGTTTGATGTGAAATGGAGCAGGACCCCATGGTCCTTGCTCCCCACCCCTGTGTCCTCAGCCTGTCTTTTGTCTGTGGAAAAACTTTAGCCAAAGAATAAGTTAAATCAAACAACTGAGAACGTGCAGAAACAAAGGGAAACAATCAAACGAGACCGAATAATAATAGCTTAATCATTATACAAAGTCAAGGACCTTTTGTTCCTCCTACAGATAATATTCAGAGCCGTGTTTCTGCTGGGAGATGCTGACTGTAGTGAGGGATTCAGACACAGTTTTACACCCTGTCTGACTCGGTCCCACCACCAGGGAGGGAGGTCTGCTGTGTTCATGGTGAGTGCTGTTCACTCGTGACCTGGGAGAGAAGCAGAATGGTTAAGCGAAAGTGAAAGTGAAGTTGCTCCGTTGTGTCTGACTCTTTGTGACCCCATGGACACCATGGGATTTTCTGGGCAAGAGTACTGGAGTGGGAATGGTTAGCTTAATTACATAAAGAATCAGAAATGCCAGAAGCTATTATCTGAGTTCTTCTCAGTATTGTATTTCTTAAATATAAGACTATCCTTAAATACAGCTCACAAAGACTACCTCTGCAATATTATTGCAGAGGTCTCCTCCTATTTCTAGGTTAAAGTCATGCAATTAAAAAAGAAAGTGCCCAGAGATTTCTGTGTATTAATGTTGTATTTTGCAACTTTTCTGAAATCATTGATGAGATCTAGTAATTTTCTGGTGGCATCTTTAAGATTTTTCTATGTATAGTATCATGTCTTCTGCAAACAGTAACAGTTTTATTTCTTTTCCAAGTTGGATTTCCTTTATTTCTTTTCTCCTCTGATTGCTGTGACTTGGACTTCCAAAACTATTTTGAATATAAGTAGTGAGACTAGGGACCATTGTCTTGCTCCTGATCTTAGAGATAATGCTTTCAGCTTTCAGTGCCCTGTCAAATATATGACCTTTATTATGTTGAGGTATGTTCCCTTTATGCACTCTTTCTGGAGAATTTGTTTTTTTAATCATATATGGGTATTGAATGTTGTCAGAAGCTTTTCCCCGCATCTATTGAGATGATGATATGGTTTTTATTCTTTAATTTGCTAATGTGGTGTATTGTAACACATTGACTGATGTGCAGATATTGAAAAATCCTTGCATCCTTGGGATAAAGCCCACTTGATCATGGTGTGTGATCTTTTTAATGTATTGTTGGATTCAGTTTGAGAGTATTTGTTGAGGGTGGATAAGACTTACAGCCTGCCACCACAGGCAGGCAATCAGTAGAGTACCCAGCTCCTCCTTTGTCGTGTGTATTTGCTGTGTCTCCTTTCAGAGGGAAGTGTCTGAAGGCCCTTCAGCATTGAGGTTAGAACTTCTGCCGTCAGAACTTGTCTGCCACCGGGATGACCCAGGGGGAGGGAATCGGGAGGGAGGAGGGAGGGGGGTTCTGGAGGGGGAACATATGTATACCCATGGCAGATTCATGTCAATGTATGGCAAAACCAACACAATAAAGTAAAGAAAATTAAAAAAAAAAAAAAAAGAACTTGTCTGCACTTGCCTGCACGGAGCTTGGTTAATCTTATTCGAGCTCTAAGCTCTTTGATCAGAGTCAATGCTGTTGGAATTTAGGATATAGTGTCATTATTTCAGCAAGGGTTTTTAACACAAGAGCTGAACACTGTTGGCATCAGGTAGAGACAAAGCCATGTGGGACTTCCTGGCTTTCTTAGGAAAAATAGGAAGATAAATGAAATTCCCCAAGACGAGAAGGCCTGGGGATCTGGTCCTGTGGTAAGGCAGGCCTGGGAGTCAAAAGCCACTGTACCCGAAGACTTGTCCATCACGGGCCCTGGGAGAGACAGCAGGCACTAATTAAATTAGCGAAGAGCAAAGATACATAAGCTGAACCCTTTTACTGAGAGACATTGTGAAAAAGCAGAAGAGAGCTGAGAGGGACCTCAGAGGTACGTCTAACCCCAGCACATCGGAGGCCAGTCTTGAGAGGCTCTGCTCAGACTCCCAGGGATGAGGATCATCTCGGCCACTCAGATGCAGGCCTGAGTGAGTGCCGGTCCTGTCACCCTGTGGTTAGGGAAAGAGGCAGCCTTTCACATTTCTAGCAAGATCTGTGATCCAGTTCAAATAGAACCAGTATTACAGGTTCAGGAAAAAGGATTTTGTTCAAGAAAAAGGAGGTAGCTCAGCTCAGAAACAGCGCCTGGGTTTCATCTAACATGTCACGATTCTCCAGGGGTTCACGTCCCGGTCACCTGGGCTGGACCCACGTGGTCTCCAAGCGCATGGACGTGATTTCTCCTGACTGAGGAGCTGCGAGTGAGAAACCCATCGGGGTCCAAGACTTGTCGGGAGAAAGTGGTATAAAGCAGCTCGTCAGTAATTTCTGCATTTACTTCATGTTTACATGACCGTGTTTCTGTCTGTATTGGGTTAAATAAACCCTACCATCAAAGTGAACTCCACCTCTTATCTCTGCTTTGCTCTTACAACACTAGGATGGGACCTGTGACTCACGGGGCGTCTCCACTGCTGGCAGCTCCAGGGGCCCTCCGCTGGCTTGGATCCGAAGCCGCGGGTCCTGGAAGCATTTCTCCTCCTCCTCCCCCCATTCTCCTCCCTGCTTTCCTCCCTCTCTCCTGCCCCTCTTCCCTCCTTTCCTCTTTCTGTCTCTCCTCCACCCTCCCCCACTTTCTTCTCTTCTCCCCTAACTTGTTTTTCCAGGATCACCCTGGCTCTTAACTCATGCTAAGTGGACAGAATTGAATCAACATCGTTGTTTATACATCTCAACACTTCCCAGCAGGAGTGTTGCTGAGAGGACCTCCCTAGCCCTGGGATTTAGCCTGGTCTGATGGGAGGGGTCTGGGAAGGGCTGGGGGGGTTGGCAGGGGGCTGGCCAACGGAAGAGCCGCTATCCTTATGGTCCACCTGCCCCCTTCTTCACAGGTGGTCTGCTCTCATCTAACCCTCCTGGGCGTCACTGGACCCCATTTCGGACTTCTTTGTCGCACACCTATTACAGAAGTTTTAGGAATTTCAAGGTAACAATGAGAACATTAGCTCCATGCTTGTGTCCTGGGTCAGCTGTTAACATTTTGTCTTCAAATTCAAGCTGAATGAAAACAAAACAGGAGCACAAAGACTTGTGATTGACTGGGGAGGTGAGTTATTCCTCCACTGATCAGTTGACTTGAATTATTTTGTGCATCAAGCTGGAGTTTATGTAATCTTTCAGTTAGGGTTTTGATATTCGGGAATTCCCCAAAACCTGTGTGAGAGTAGCATTGTGGATCCAGGACTTACTGGACCAGAAGATGGTAAACTCCTTACCAGCAAAGGGAATATACTTTCCCAGTGATGCTTTTAGCTTATAGCAATGTTCTTGGTGAATGTTGGGTGCAGAGTGAATGTTGATTGAAGTGAAACTGCAGTTTGATCTGAGTAGCTCATTACAGTAATGCACATACCTAGGTCTCTTCTAGTGTCGACTTCTCTGAAAGAGTCAGCGGCAATGAGCAGCATGTGATCCCAGCATGCTGTTTATTTTTTATTTCTATTTATTTATTGTAACAAATTCAAGAAAGACTTTTTTCTTTACATTATTGTGTTGGTTTTGCCATACATTGGCATGAATCCACCATGGGTATATATATGTTCCCCTTCCAGAACCCCCCTCCCTCCTCCCTCCCAATTCCATCCCTCTGGGTCATCCCGGTGCACTAGCCTTGAGCACCCTGTATCATGCATCAAACCTGGGCTGGTGGTCCATTTCACATATGATAATTTACATGTTTCAATGTCATTCTCCCATATCATCCCACCCTCGCCCTCTCCCATAGAGTCCAAAAGACTGTTCTATACACCTGTGTCTCTTTTGCTGTTTTGCATACAGGGTTATCATTACCATCGTTCTGAATTCCATATATATGTGTTAGTATACTGTGTTGTTTTTCCTTCTGGCTTACTTCATTCTGTACAACAGACTCCAGTTTCATCCACCTAATTAGAACTGATTCAAATGTATTCTTTTTAATGGCTGAGTAATATTCCCCTGCCTATCTGTACCACAGCTTCCTTATCCATTTGTCTGCTGATGGACATCTAGGTTGCTTCCATGTCCTGGCTATTGTAAACAGTGTGGCGATGAACACTGGGGTACGCGTGTCTCTTTCAGTTCTGGTTTCCTAGGCGTGTATGCCCAGCAGTGGGATTGCTGGGTCATATGGCAGTTCTATTTCCAGTTTCTTAAGGAATCTCCACTATGTTCTCCATAGTGGCTGTACTAGTTTGCATTCCCACCAACAGTGTAGGAGGGTTCTCTTTTCTCCATATCCTCTCCAGCATTTATTGCTTGTAGACTTTTGGATGGCAGCCATTCTGACTGATGTGAAATGGTACCTCATTGTGGTTTTGATTTGCATTTCTCTGATAATGAGTGATGTTGAGCATCTTTTCATGTGTTTGTTAGCCATTTGTATGTCTTCTTTGGAGAAATGTCTGTTTAGTTCTTTGGCTCACTTTTTGATTGGGTTGTTTATTTTTCTGGTTTGGAGCTGCAGGAGTTGCTTGTATATTTTTGAGATTGTTTGTCCATTGCTTCGTTTGTTATTATTTTCTCCCATTCTGAAGGCTGCCTTTTCACTTTGCTTTTAGTTTCCTTTGTTGTGCAGAAGCTTTTAATTTTAATTAGGTCCCATTTGTTTTTTCGTGCTTTTATTTCTAATATTCTGGGAGGTGGATCACAGAGGATCCTGCTTTGGTTTATGTTGGAGAGTGTTTGCCTATGTTTTCCTCTAGTAGTTTTATGTTTTTGGTCTTACAGTTAAATCTTTAACCCATATTGAGTTTATTTTTATGTATGGTGTTAGAAAGTGTTCTAGTTTCATTTTTCAAGTGGTTGACCAGTTTTCCCAGCACCACTTGTTAAAGAGATTGTCTTTTCTCCATTGTATATTCTTGCCTCCTTTGTCAAATATAAGGTGTCCATAGGTGTGTGGATTTATCTCTGGACTTTCTATTCTGTTCCATTGATCTATATTTCTGTCTTTGTGCCAGTACCATACTGTCTTGATGACTGTGGCTTTGTAGTATAGCCTAAAGTCAGGTAGGTTGATTCCTTCAGTTCCATTCTTCTTTCTCAGGATTGCTTTGGCTATTCAAGGTTTTTTGTATTGCCATACGAATTATGAAATTATTTGTTCTAGTTCTCTGAAAAAGACCACTGGTAGGTTGATAGGCATTGTATTGAATCTATAGATTGCTCTGAGTAGTATACTCATTTTCACTGTATTGATTCTTCCAATCCATGAACACGGTATATTTCTCTATCTATTTGTGTCCTCTTTAATTTCTTTCATCAGTGTTTTAGTGTTTTATAGTTTTCTATATATAGGTCTTTTGTTTCTTTAGGTAGATATATTCCTAAGTATTTTATTCTTTTTGTTTCGATGGTGAATGTGATTGTTTCCTTAATTTCTCTTTCTGTTTTCTCATTGTTAGTGTATAGGAATGCAAGATATTTCTGTGTGTTGATTTTATATCCTGCAACTTTGCTATATTCAGCATGCTGTTTAAACGGCCACGCAGAATAGAAGCCAGCAGATTTGCATGTGATATTCAATGAGATACCTTTGTGACTTTTCTTACCAGTTTTATCTGAGCATAACGCGCCCAGCAAAGAAATGTCTGAAAACAGACTCCTGCCTCATCATCGTATTGCAAACCACAGGCATGAAATCCCAGGAGTTGTCAGTAAGCAAGATGGATGGGGGAAATGAACTATGAGATGAAAACAGAAACCCAGAACCTCCTCTCACAGTGGAAATTTGCTATTTAGTGTAAAAAGTGAAATCACAAAGCAAGAGGCAAGCTCTGGTCACAGACCCCACCTCCGGCTTTGGGATAGCAGCCCCTGGAAGATGGTTTACTGTGCCCGACAGAGTCAGTTCTCTGCACAGGGAGCCCAGAGCGCTGCCTGCCCCTCACCCCATGGCCCTGGTGGAACGTCTGCCCTGCTCGCTGACCCAGCACGTTGGCGGCAGTGACCTCCTCCCCTTCTCTTCCGGGGCCCCTCTCCTCATAGTCCATCGGCCCAATTACATTTTCTAAAATATAAATGGGTTTCCATTCATTTCACTCAATACATGGCTATTTATAAGTGGAGGCCGTTCTTCCAAAGGTCCCGACCTCCTCGGTAGACTGCGTGACCTTTGGCGTTCTGCTGTCATTCCGATGTTAAAACCCCTGGGAGCTCAATGCCCACTAAAGCATGGTGACTTTCTAATCCCTAGAAAAAGCTTGGATCCTTCCTTTTTTCTTTTCTTTTCTCCTTTCCTTTCAGACAGGATCACTGCATTGGAAGGGATACTGTGCTTTCTAAGTATCATTCTTTTTCTCAACATGAGCTGATTTTTTTTTCCCCCAGTCCTTAGACTGATGTTCCATTTGCCAAAGACATTTCTTAAAAGCATCCAGGTGCATCTGTGTAGTGTTAATTTTTGAAAAGGCTTTGCCCTTCTAGAACACCCTTTCCTGTTCAATCAATAGGGCGACCTTGGCTCGAAGGCTTGGAATATTTATTTCTTTGGGGTCTTTGTAGAGAGTCCATCACATTACATGAGCATTTTAAAATCCAGTGTCATAATTTACTCTCATGATATGAGGTCTGTTCCAAGTTTAAAGATTCATCAGGACTTTGGATGCCAGCTCATGGCTTTATGAGCATTCTAAATTGTAGCTGAAGGAAACATTTGATTGTAAAACATATTTAACTTATTTTCTACCAATTACATTGGGATTGTGATAGGACCTGGATGAAAATTGTGGGTCTGATATTGAATTACTTTTTCTTTGGCCTGATCTTCCTGATATATATTATGTTGGTAATTCCTTGTTTGTGAATGAGGGGGAGAATTTTTTTTTTTTACCCTTTCTTAGAGAGCAGTTTTCCAGCCTGGTGAAGTGAATTAATGAGGGTCTGACCTCCATCAAGTCTGAATTTATGTGCACTCAAATGTAAAGATGTTGGAAAAAGACGTAGCAGTGATTCTGCACACCAAGGCATGCCAGAAAATCAAAGGGCTTGGGCTATTACTTCTAAAAAAGATAGATCAGGACTCTGAAATTTAATCCTGTACAAACAGAGCATGACGCTAATTTCCACTCTCTCTGCTTTTCCCGACTCGGCCGCTCCAAAAGCTACCTGTCACAAACAGATTTTAAGTTGATTTTTCTTGTATCTCTGCTTCCGTTAGATTAAAATGTGGCACCTTCACTGCCAACATTTTAGCTTCTTTTGGGACCAAATCATGTATTGTGCAGTTGACGGCAAAAAGCAGGAACTTCTTGTAAAGTGTGATGTGGATCAAGGGCAAAGTCATTTAGTATTGGAAATCTTTTGATAATCCAATCATTTCAGTTACTGGAATAGTGGAAGAAAATGTGACCATGCAGTGGGCCACTCCTTAATATCCAAGCATTAAAATGCCAGCTTGAAAAATTAGTTTAAAAATGTGTTATATAGTTTAATTTCCTGTTTGTAATGGTGTGACAAATAAATCAGTGAGTGGCTGGTGATGCAGCTGTAGGCGAGGTGCCTGGAGACAGACATGGCATAAGACGCTACATTCTTTCTTCTCTATCAAACGTCCCTTCATATTTTGTTTATGGAATTAAAAATGTTAGTCTGCGCTAATGTTAGTCTTGCAAATGCAATTACCACGGCAATTAGTGACCTTTTAGAGAAATGGAAATATTTGACTAGAGCAAGTCTATTCTGCAATTTGCTTGTGTAGGTGTGTGTGTGTCTATAGCTCTACATTTACAAGTTTCTGAAGAGGTGTCCATGCGACTCTTATAATAAATGGCACAATTCTGAGAAGAAAATAAGACTTTTCCCCTTCACACAATTCTTATTACCTTAGGCATTTAGGGGCCTTCACCTTTAATTAGAAGTGGCCATGAGCTTGTGAATGCAGGTGACACTCGGAAACACAAGAAAAGGTATGACCAACCTAGATAGCATATTAAAAAGCAGAGACATTACTTTACCAACAAAAGTCTGTCTAGTCAAAGCTTTGGTTTTTCCAGTAGTTGTGTATGGATGTGAGAGTTGGATCCTAAAGAAAGCTGAGCACCGAAGAATCGATGCTTTTGAACTGTGGTGTTGGAGAAGACTCTTGAGAATCCCTTGGACTGCGAGGAGATCCAACCAGCCCATCCTAAAGGAAATCAGTCCTGAATATTCATTGGAAGGATAAATGCTGGTTATGATTGTAATTCTTTACAAACTTGGCAAATTAAAAATGGTTTTTAATGGGAAAATTAATCCATGAACTAGAAATATGATACTTTTAATGATAGATTCTTTTTAAATGAAAATGTTAATGGTCACCAATGGACATATAAGACAGAATGCATCCCAAAGGTGAAGATGAGAACTAGTAATAGTCACTTTGTTTTGGGCCATCCCAATGAAAATTCCAGGGGGCTAGGGGAAATGCTGGATAAGAACTAAAGCGGTGCATGTGTGTTTGGGTGGAAGTCAGTGAAAAGGAAAACTGTACCACTATGAAGGGTCCCAGAGAGTGAACTATGGTTGTAATAAGTTTCTTAATCAACATATTTAGATTTCCTTGCTTTATAAGTGTAGTGATTTATTTTTAAAATGTCTTATAATACGGAGATGAAAGTGGCCAAAATCAGGTTGACTTTTCATAGTTAAACCTTAAAACCAAAACAGAATGGATCAGTTCAGGCACAGGCCCAGTCACAGAAGAGCTACCCAAAGAAACTTCCTCAGCTGCCCATATTGTGCCCAGGGCGCTGGTGGCAGGACGCTGCTGACCCTCAGCTCCTGTGTCCCCAGCATCCCCAGCTGTGCATCCTCAGCTTTGTGGGCTGGTCCTCAGCACCCTCTTCCAGCATCTGCTCTGTTCTCCTGCCCATCTTTGGGTCTGGTTTTTACACTTCGAGATTCTGTCACCTTGCAATGGGAGGGAAGTTTGGGGGAGAATGTATACATGTGTGTGAATGGCTGGGTCCCGTCACTGTTCACCTGAAACTGTCACAACATTGTTTGTTAATTGGCTATACCCCGATGCAAAATAAAAAGTTAAAAGGATTCTGTCATCTTGAATTTGATTCTTAGGCAGGGTTCATGCTTTTTGCACTGACTGAAGCTGGTGCCAAGGTTCCAGACCCTCAGTTCCTGAGCCCCTGACCAGGGTGTTTGGACTGTGATCGCGTTGAAACAGCTGATAAACAGGTGGCTGGTCACTGTGGAAACAGGAAAGTAGGGGCACACAGTGTTTTCTGCTTTGTCTTCTAATTCTTTTATTGAACTTAAAAGTTTTCTGTTTTTATATTATTAATTACAAGAGCTATTTTTGTTTCCTAAATTTTTCGTTTGTCACATATTCCTCAAAAAAATTTCTTGAATGGCCTCCTTTATGGATGCACTCTCTTTTCATTTTCTCTGATACTGTTAATAAAACCATAGGGGATGTTTTCATATTAAAATATATATTTCATGTTAAAATATTTCTCAAATGTTGGAGTGTCACTCAGTTCAGTTCAGTTCAGTCGCTCAGTCATATCTGACTCTTTGCGACCCCATGAATTGCAGCACGCCAGGCCTCCCTGTCCATCACCAACTCCTGGAGTCCACCCAAACCCATGTCCATTGTGTGGTGATGCCATCTAGCCATCTCTTCCTTTGTCGTCCCCTTCTCCAAATGCCCCCAATCCTTCCCAGCATCAGGATCTTTTCCAATGAGTCAACTCTTCGCATGAGGTGGTCAAAGTATTGGAGTTTCAGCTTCAACATCAGTCCTGCCAATGAACAGCTAGGACTGATCTCCTTTAGGATGGACTTGTTGGATCTCCTTACAGTTCAAGGGACTCTCAAGAGTCTTCTCAACACCACAGTTCAAAAGCATCGATACTTCTGTGCTCAGCCTTTTTCACTGTCCAACCCTCACATCCATACGTGATGTGTCACTAGGATGATAAGAGGCCCTGAGCTCCTGGGTGGCTTCCCTGCAGGGTGGTCTTTGTGGCCAGTTTGGAGGGAACCCCACCATGGTGTTATGAAGTCGCCTTGGCTGGTCAGGTTCTTCAGGCAGATGTCTCCAGTCTGCTGCCCAGGGTGAGGAAGATTAGATCTGAGCACCTTTGGGAGGCTGAGCATAGAGATCATTATTCTATCACACTTGGGAAATTTAGCATTATTATAGTACAACTATTTAATGCATTTCTCTAGTTAATCCAACAATGTCCTTTAAGGCTGTCTTTAAAAAATCCAATTAAAGATCAGGTGCTATTACGTCTCTTTAGTCTCTTTTAAGCTTGATAGCTTGTCTTTCCTGATGGACATTTTGAAGAGTGTGGGTTGGCTGATTTGCAGAGTTCCCAACTTACTTCGAAAATTAGAAAATTGTTTTTAATCACCGATCCCGTGATCAGGACTTAAGCCATGAAGCTGCTGGCGTTTAAGTTTCAAGAGAAGAAGTGAGTTGTCCTAGAGGAACACGACCAGGCTGCACATGGTGCTCCCCACCCCCCAGGGTGGCAGATGTGAGCACATGTGTGGGCGGCAGGTGGGTAAGAGTGGGTGACTGCAGGCTGAGTCACAGCCAGGGTGCTTCTCCATGGGGTCTGCAGCGTCCCCTTAGCCCCCTGAAATATCATGTTGTCAAACAGCACTCCCATCACGGTTTTCAGGTCAGCCCCCACCCCCACCCGCTGCTCTGCATTTTCACTGACAAGCTAGTAATTTCTCCAAACTCGCATGAAAACCTGAGGAACCCATAAATTGACTGTTTTTCACAATAATATCATGTTTTCTGTGTCTCCCTATTTCCCCATCTCATTTTCTTGGCAATTTTTCCTGTTTTGGAGACTATTGGAGAGGATCATCCCCCTCTCATTTTCATTCCTGCATATGATTACAAGCACCATCCATGAACTCTTCATCTGGTTCCTTTAAACTGCAGACATATATGTTAATATATATATCCATAATATTTTGGTATGGGAAAATTATTTGTCCTCTTATGGTTGGGCTTCCCTTGTGGCTCAGTTGGTGAAGAATCCGTCTGCAATGCAGGAGACCTGAGTTCTATCCCTGGGTTGGGAGGATCCCCTAGAGAAGGGAAAGGCTGCCCACTCCAGTATTCTGGCCTGGAGAATTCCATGACTGTATAGTCCATGGGGTTGCAAAGAGTTCACGACTGAGTGACTTCCACTTCATTATAGTTGTTTTTAATTTGTACTTTTCGGTGGCAAAGAGAGTGGAATTTTCCCATATTTTCCTTTCAAGGCTGTTTAGCTTAATAGACAATTAATGGTGAAGTGATCACTGGAATAGATTATTTAGAGTGAAAACTAGCAAGTGTAAATAATAGCTTATCTTCATTGCACCCCTACTCTGAGCCAAGCACCGTGCTGGCATTTCACATGTAATACCCAGTCCTTAGACTCTAAGAAGCTCCTGGTGAGTCCACCCATGAAACTTGTTTATTATGTGATAGAGCTGGCTTTCTCATCAGTGTGTTTATTTATAGGGTTGATAACAACTAGCCTGTTCCCTTTTCATACTGTTCATGGGGTTCTTGTGGCAAGAACACTGGGGTGGTTTGCCATTCCCTCCTCCAGGGCACCGTGTTTTGTCAGAACTCTCCCCTCTGACTTGTCTGTCTTGGGTGGCCCTATGAGCATGGTGTGGCTCATAGCTTCGTTGAGTTACTCAAACCCCTTTGCCATGACAAGGCTGTGATCCACGAAGGCTGGGCCAAAGCAGAAAAGATGCTCAGCTTTGGATGTGTCTGGTGGTGAAAGGAAAGATCCCATGCTATAAAGATCAATATTGCATAGGAGCCTAGAATGTTAGGTCTAGGTATCAAGGTAAATTGGCTGGGAAAAATTGAGGACAGGAGGAGAAGGAGGCGACAGAGGATGAGACAGTTGGATGACATCACTGTCTAGATGATCATGAGTTTGAGCAAACTCTGGGAGATGGCAGAGGACAGAGAAGCCTGGCATGCTGCAACCCATGGAGTTGCAAAGAGCTGGACATGGCTTAGTGACTGAACAACAACAGCAAGCCTCTTCCTTATACCTGGAGGACCTGGGAGCTGTTCGAGTGTGAGGATGAAGAAGGCTGTGGTTCTAAGACGTCTCGTTTTCCTTTCGTGGTTGAGAGACATCGCACCTGCTCAGACACTGATGGAGGCTGTCTCTTTGCAAACATGGAGCTGTGTTTGAAGGAGCAAGCAGGGGTAATGAGTGTAAAGTTTAATTCTCTACAGTTCTCATAGTTTCCTGGTGGATCTTTGAATATTGCTGCTTGGCAAAATTATTCCAGTGACTAAACGAAAGTGCTCATTTATGGCTCTTGCCATAACATCTTATTTATAAGGTTAAAAATGACCATGGTGCTTGTCTCCTGCTTGAGCAGGTTCTTTCCAGTTTAGTGGCTGGTGCTCTGTGGCGCTTGCCAGGTTCCCAGGGGAACAGCTCACACGTACAGCCTTTGAAGTTGTGGTCAGTGGTGTTTGAGTCAGATGCCAGCACATGGATTCTTAATCACTTGGTTATTCTGCAACCTCCCCGCCCCTGAACTCGAGTGCTCCTCTAAGAAGACACTGGCGTGCTGGTTCTTCCCTTGTCCCTGTTGCCCCAGACACTTCTCCAGGGCATCAGGTGGTGTAGACCAGCTGGATCTGATCAAATACAGTCACAAACTGTGAACTGAGCTTCACGGCCTCAGAAAGGCAACTTGGAAATTTGCTTTCAAAAACCAAAAACCACAGGGCTTCCCTGGTGGCTCATCGGTAAAGAGCACACATGTGTCAATGCAGGAGACAGGGGTTCGATCCCCGGTCATGGGAGATCCCATATGCCTCAGAGTAGTTAAGTCCATGCACCACAACTCCTAAGCCTGTGCTGTGGAGCCCGGGAGCCACAAAACTGCTGAAACCCCCTAGAGCCTGTGCTCTGCAACAAGAGAAGCCATCTCAGTGAGAAGCCAGCCTACTGCAACCAGAGAGCAGCCCCTGTCACGGCAACTAGAGGAAGTCTGCAAAGCAACAAGGACCCAGTACACCCAAAATAAATAAATAAAAAGCATTAAAATGAATTTGCAAGGAACCAAAGAGTTACATATTTCAAAAAAAAAAACTCAGTTGTAAAGAAAAAAACCAAAAAACCATGGAAAATAAAAAGTATTCTTTATGTTGTGCCATAGAAGTAAGAATATAGACATGTGTACATAGGGTTTACCTTTAGAAGATTCACTTCAGCAAAAACCCCCAATGGATACAGTGTATTAATGCATATATATGGAATTTAGAAAGATGGTAACAATGACCCTATATGCGAGACAGCAAAAGAGACACAGATATAAAGAACAGACTTTTGGACTCTGTGGGAGAAGGCAAGGGTGGGATGATCTGAGAGAATAGCATTGAAACATGTGGATTATCATATGTGAAACAGATTGCCAGTCCAGGTTTGATGCATGACACGGGGTGCTCAGGGCTGGTGCACTGGGACAACCCTGAGAGATGGGATGGGGAGGGAGGTGGGAGGGAGGTTCAGGATGGGGAACACATGTACACTCATGGCTGAGTCATGTCAATGTATGGCAAAACCGCCACAATATTGTAAAGTAATTAGTCTCCAATTAAAATAAATAAATTAATTTAATTAAAAAAATCAATAAAACACCTGGTGGGGGCGCTTCTCCTTTGCCTTAAGAAGCTCCAGGCCTGTGAATCAAACAATCCAGAGAGCTGCTTACTTGCACATGTGTAGGGATGGGGGGCTATTCCCTTCCCTTCCCCAAGGCCACACACACACACCACACCTACACACACTCACACACACCGAGACACAGTAACACATATCCACCCTACATGCTCATATACCTTCACACACACATGTACTCACCCTTACACACTCACATGGCTACACACGCTCCCTCACACACGCATGTACATACACACCCCTACACGTTAACACACATGTACTGTACACGCTCACACATCTATACACACACCTACACACTCATATACACACTCCTACACACACACTTCCCACCCCCACACACTCACATGGCTATGTACTATCACTCACACACACACACCAGTATACACTAACACATATGTACCCTACATGCTCACACACCTACACACACACACGTACCCACCCCCACACACTCACATGGCTACACACTCTCCCTCACACACACGTGTATGCACACACTACTACACATGAACACATACGTACCCTACATGCTCACACCCCCCCACACACCCCTACTCACTCACACGCTATGCACTCTCACACACACACCACAACCCTCAGCTGGGGACTCTTGACACATCACCTTCCGAGGGGAGAACCACTCATTGGTCTTTACCAGCTCTTCCACGTCCTCCCCGAGCCTCTGTGCTCCCAGGCCGAGAGGGGGGAAGACTTCCAACTCCTCCAGGAAGCGAGGTGTCCTCTTGAAGGGAGTCTGAAGAGGAAGGCTCCGTTGGCCGGTTGTGCGGGTGGCAGAAGCGGAAGCAGAGCTGAACCATCGCCGCTGGTCACGTCCAAGGCTGGTCCAGGCTGATCCCATTTGTGCTGCTGTGGTCACATGTCTTGAAATGGAGTGAAGGTTAACTGCTGATTTATGAGGAGGGCTCAGAGAAAACGGTTTTGCTCCACTGGATGCATAAAACGCATTTACAAAACAGATCCGACCTTCCATGTATACATGACAGACGGCAGTAATTTCAAGATCACTATTGCAGCCAGGCTTCCAGGTAGCTCATGTGCATTTTTAAAGTTTTGTAAATATGTACTCTGATGATGGATGGTCCCTGACACGTAAATAATCTCTGTTATGAAAGCCCTTAAACGCACTACATAAATTTGATGTTTGTGTTGTAGCGTTCTGGAGCCGGCGGTGGGCACTTCCTGAGTCCTCTGCGCTGAAACAATCACCCCGCTCACACTTGTCAGAGCTGAGGTTCGGTGTTGCAGTGTTACAGGCTGTTTTATGACCTGCCTCTCAGAACAGATGCACCATCCTCCTGTACGCGAAAGCTGACTCACTTGGTGCTTTTATGAATAAAAGGCATGTTTCTGAACTCCATCCCTGTCAGATCAGATTGTCCCGTGTGCACTGCGACAGGGCATCCGGAGAGCTGGCCAGGAGGAGGGGAGATTTTGTGTGTGCCTGGTCGCTCTGTTGGATCTGATCCTCTGCAACCCCATGGACTGTAGCCTCGCCAGGCTCCTCTGTTCGTGGGATTTCCCAGGCAAGAATACTGGAGTGGGTTGTCATTTCCTTCCTGACCCAGGGATCCAACCCACATCTCTTGTGTTTCCTGCATTGGCAGGCAGGTTCTTTTACCACTAGCACCACCTGGGAAGCCCCTTGGGAGCTTTTGAAGCCCTTGCTGTTGTTGTTCAGTCACTCAGTTGTATCTGACTCTGTGACCCCGTGGACTGCAGCATGCCAGGCTTCCCTGTCCTTCGCTATCTCCTGGAGACTGCTCAAACTTATGTCCATTGAGTCGGTGATGCCATCCAACCATCTCGTCCTCTGGGGTCCCCTTCTCCTGCCTCCAATCTTTGCCAGCGTCAGGGTCTTTTCTAATGAATTGGCTCTCTGCATCAGGTGACTAAAGTATTGCAGCTTCAGCTTCAGTATCAGTCCTTCCAATTAATATTCAGGACTGATTCCCTTTAGGATGGACTGGTTGGATCTCCTTGCCATCCAAGGGACACCCAAGAGTCTTCTCCAACAGCACAGTTCAAAAGCACCTTCTTTATGGTCCAACTCTCATATCCATATATGACTCCTGGAAAGACCATAGCTTTGACTATATGGACGTTTGCCGGCTAAGTAATGTCTCTGCTTTTAAATATGCTGTCTAGGTTGGTCATAACTTTTTTCAAGGAGCAAACATCTTTTAATTTCATGACTGCAGTCATGACCTGCAGTGATTTTGGAGCCCAACGAAATAAAATCTGTCACTGTTTCCATTGTTTTCCCATCTGTTTGCAATGAAGTGATGGGACTGGATTCCATGATCTTCATTTTTTGAATGTTGAGTTTTAAGCCAACCTTTTTACTCTCCTCTTTCACTTTCCTCAAGAGGCTCTTTAGTTCTTCTCTGTTTTCTGCCATAAGGGTGGTGTCATCTGCATATCTGAGGTTATTGATATTTCTCCCAGCAATCTTGACTCCAGCTTGTACTTCATCCAACCCAGCATTTCACATGATGTACTCTGCATATTAGTTAAATTCGAAGCCCTGGAAAAATTACATTCAATGGTCCGATGTGGAAACAACCATGTTAATAGCAACCAGGATGCGTTTTATTGTAAATGCATTTTCTTCTCCCGCCCAAGACACACCCCGACCTCCCACCACAGCTCACCTCATGGTGCCCTTGCTGTGCGGAAAGCATCTGAAATACTGTCCAAAGGGCAGACCTCAGGGATTTTATTGTGATTTCTACCGCATCTCATGACAGAATCTAGCTTTCCCTCATGAAAATGATGATGCGATTGCAGTAACGCATCATCCATGGTACCTCACAGCTAATTTCATCTTTCCAGTATTATGCTCATCACACCACACCTTTACCTAAAAGCTTCAATGCAGATGAAGTTCACGTTCCTTCACTTGGCCTGCAAGACTTTACAGAATTTGAGTCAACATAATTTTTCAAGCTCTTCTCCTTTTTCTCCTGTCCCCTGAGCCATTTCACAGTCACGTCCACCTGAGCCCTGGAAAAGAATTCATGTTTCCAGCATCCAGGCTGGTCTCAAAGCTTTTCTAAATCATCCAAGGGCTTGCCCAGATTCCTCTTTCCACTAATATTTATTTTAAACACCGGGGACGTCCGTGATCTACCCAGCTATGTGGGGTGTATGGAAGACCCAAGGACAAGCATACACCCACACATGCCTCCACAGGGTTGAAAGGGAGCCAAACACAGCCATTGCAGTTTAAATATGAAATATGCTTGAGGCGTGGTGCTGACCCAGGGAAAATTGTGCTAGTCTGTGTTTTCAGAGGTAAAGAATATTGTAGAGAGGGTTCTAAGGGATGAATAGGAGTTCATGTGGAAGATAAAGGGAGTCACTCAAAGTGACTTCCGAAGATTTCCTCAGAAAAGCGGGGACAGGGTCCTGTCCTCAGGGCCTCTAGGCCAGGCTAAGTGGCTTGTCTCTGTACATGACAGAAAATGATCGGAGTGTTTGAGGCAGAAAAATGACCAGTTATAACACCAGTTTATAGAGCAGTGGGAGGGAGAATTGGAGGGGGTGGGCCTGGAAGCAAGGGTGGATGACACCCCAGTGACATGGCTCTTCCCATCCAGCTCCCACACTTGGGTTTTCCTTCCCTAAGTCCTAAGGTCAGAGTGGCAGTACCATTCATTGGGCAGTTAGTACTGCTCTCTCTTTCTTTACGTATAGCAGTGAGATACTGAAGAACATGTGTTGGTCTCTGCCCCAACTCATGCACGAGCCTTCTGAGACTCTGGTGACTTTCTGGGTGACAGGAGAGTCTTTTGTTCTAAAGAGCTGACCCTGGGTGGCTCCTGGATGGGAATGGTCACAGGAAACAATTGCCCACATTTAGAAGCTTGGCATCTTCAGTTTCACCCTCCACCTTCCCTTGAGAAGAGAGAGGGGCTGAAAATGGAGTTTATGATGGATCATCCCTGCATAGTGGAGCCTCCAGCCACCCCCCAGGGACAGGGTCTGGTACAGGAGCACTTCTGAGCTGGTGGACCTGTGCAGATGCTGGGAGAAAGGCCTGCCCAACAATGCAGGGGAGCTCAACCGCTCCACCACACTTCCCCAAGTGTCTCCTCCATCTGGGTGGTCATCTGTGTCCTTTGACACATGAGTAAACATGAAAAGCATTTCCCTGTGATCTCTGACCTGCTCTAGCAAGTTAATGGAACCCATGGAGGGGTTGTGGGAGCCTCTGATCTGTAGCCAGTTAGTCAGCAGTACGGGTATCAACCTGCACTTACACTTGGCGTCCTGATTTGGAGGCGGCCATTGGAACCTCCAAACTCGCAGCTGGTCAACCAGAAGCACAGGTGATGACCCACATCTCAGGTGGTGAGGGGAAGTCCTGCAGGGCTGAAACCCTAACCCTTGGGATCTGGGTTCTGATGAAGTCTTCAGGATGAGCAAGTTAGAATAGAATTAAATGGCTGGATGCCCACTTACTGTCCCAGAGAACTGACCACCTGGTGCCCAGAGGTGTGGTACTCTGGGTGAGTGTGGTAGAAGGGAAGATGGGTTTTTTCCCTGCATAGGAGGGAAAAAATTGAGTTTTTCCTTTATAATGGCTTTTTTCCCACTTGCTCAATTAGCTCACAGTTATTAGTAGCAACAAAGACAGCATTGAGGACAAATTCCATAAGGTTGAGCTTTGCTCACTCTTTGTACGGTGTCTTACACAGTTCTATGGAAGCTGTATATTCCAAAAATTATCTGTGGTTGAAACTTATGTCAGGCTACTTTGGAGAACTCCCTACCAGGATGAAATGATATGGGATCATGCTCACTACCAAGGATTATTTAAACATGTATACTATTTATGAATTTGCCAGTTCATGATAAGGCTTCAGTCACATATGAAAAGAATGTGAAATAAAAATGTCAATGTGAAAAATAGAAATTGTTAGGATTCCTATGAGAGGTGGTGATACGGGGGTGTGTGTCATTGTATCCTTTCACTTTGACATTTAAAATGTTGAAGTCTATTGAGTTGAAGTCTCTTGTTGTTCAGTTGCTCAGTCGTGTCTGACTCTTTGCAACCCTGGGGACTGCAGCATACCAGGCTTCCCTGTCCGTCACAGTCTCCTGGAGCTTGCTCAAACTCATGTCCATTGAGTTTGTGATGACATCAAAACATTTCATCCTCTATTGTCCCCTTTCTCTAAATCTCTCTTATTCTTCATATCAGTATGAATTTTATGAAACACCAGGGGAAGTCCCAGTACTGTAACTTTCTGAATTGTTTCATAAACTAAGAGGCTTGTAGCTGAGTTCTCCTGGGTGGTGATGCCCCTTTTACCTGTCTCTTGCTCACATCTTACAATTCCTGGGAGGAGAATGTGTTAAGAACTCAAAGTAATTCATCAACAGATGAACGGATAAATACTTTGTGGTACATATACACAATGGAATATTAGTCAACCATAAAAAGAAACACATTTGAGTCAGTTCTGATGAGGTGAATGAACCTAGAACCTATTATAAAGAGTGAAGTGAGTCAGAAAGAGAAAGATTAAAATCGTATTCTAAGGCACATATATGGAATATAGAAAAATGGTACTTAAGAATTTATTTACAGGGTAGCAATGGAGAAACAGACATAGAGAATAGACTTATGAACATGGGGAGAGGGGAGGGGAGGGTGAGATGTATGGAAAGAGTGACTTATATTACCATATGTAAAATAGATAGCCAGTGGGAATTTGCTGTATGGCTCAGGAAACTCAAATAGGGGCTCTGTATCAACCTAGAGAGGTGGGATGGGGAGGGAGATGGGAGGGAGGTTCAAGAGGTAGGGGATATGTGTATACCTAAGGCTGATTCATGTCGAGGCTTGACAGAAAACAGCAAAATTCTGTAAAGCAACTATCCTTCAATAGAAAAATAAATTAAAAGAACTCATGGTATTAAGGTAGTCTGCAAAGAGACAATAGGATATGATTTGGAACGATGGGCCAGGAGGCAGAGGAACATGGAAATGTGGAGGAGGATGAATTGAAGCTGGAACTCTAAGATGCAGGCGAGTGTGCTTTTTCAGTCTTGAGTCGAGGATGACGGACGTTTTCTGACCTCAGTTCCATCAACATCTAGGTGCCCTGTCTGTAGGGTGTACTGGTGTTCTCTGGTCTTTCACCCTGCTTTGGTTCTCCGTCTCTCTTAGATGTTTCACACAGAGCTCTTTGAGTTGCCTGAGGTGGCACAGTCTTCATTTTAGGGGAGAGTATTCTCCCTATCTCCAGGGGCTGTGTTTCACTTGACTCCCAGGTATGTTCAGTTCTTTGAAGAATTTCCCCGAGGAGCGCTGCCTGCTCTGATGTGTTTTGTGTTCACTGCAGGGTCAAGAAGCCAGGAGGCCCTGCTTGCTCCTAGGTAGGCCTCTGGTGAAAACTACGTCTCCATCTGCCTTTATCACATTCCCATCTGTATGGATGTAGATGGCCTAACAATCTTTTCCTGTTGCCTCTGGACCTGGCTGTAGAGTTCTTTATTTAGTTGGTAAACCACTGTGTTTAGCTTCTTTCCCTTAAAATTGTTTGTGAAGCCTCTGTTTGCTATATATATTTTCTTTTGCTAGCCAAGGTAAATATACCTCTGCCCATTTTTCATCTTTGAGACAGAGGACGATCACATGGTATAGCCTGCTCCTCAGGAGGAAATGTATCCTGTGACAAGAATGAAGCTTCGCAACCTAGTGGAAAATAAAAGAAGCATATTTTATCTTTGGCTTGTGAAGAGAGGAATAATAAAGGAACCCTCCTAGTACCGCTGTGTGCAGTCTTGAGGGTTCCTGTCCTGAGTGTTTCCTCACCTGTGAAATGGTGGTAACAACATCTGCTCCATAGGGTCGCTGTCATGAGAATTAAATAAGGTTGTTTAAAAATGCTCCTCACATGTCCTGGCACACAGAGAGTGCTCAAGAAAGAGTTGATATTAGATTGGATTTTTTTCAAGGGGGAAACAAAATTCATCTTTCTTCCAACTTTTGCATGATTCCAAGGTGAAATTTCCAAATATATAACTTGGTACAGTTTCCACCAAACCTAAGAAACTCACATGTCAGCACTTTAATCCTTATAGTGATTAGGAAAGTGTGGTGTGGGTGGAACTCCATACTTATCAGAGTTGTTTGGAATGCAGGTAGAAAAGACACTTTCCTTGGTTCTACCTCAGACCTAGAGCTCAATATCAGAAAACTAAACAGCTTAATTGAAAAATGGGCAGAAGACTTACATAGACATTCTCCAAAGAAGACATACATATGGCCAAGAGGCACATGAAAAGATGCTCAACATCACTAATTATTAGAGAAATGCAAATCAAGACTACCATGAGGTACCACCTCACACCACTCAGAATGGCCATCATCAAAAAGACTGCATCAAAAGACTGAACATATATATATGTTTAGTTCAGTTCAGTCGCTCAGTCATGTCCGACTATTTGTGACCCCATGAACCACAGCACACCAGGCCTCCCTGTCCATCACCAACTCCCGGAGTCTACCCAAACCCATGTCCATTGAGTCAGTGATACCATCCAGCCATCTCATCCTCTGTCATCCCCTTCTCCTCCTGCCCTCAATCTTTCCCATCATCAGGGTCTTTTCCAATGAGTCAACTCTTCACATCAGGTGGCCAAAGTATTGGAGTTTCAGCTTCAACATCAGTCCTTCCAATGAACACCCAGGACTGATCTCCTTTAGGATGGACTGGTTGGGTCTCTTTGCAGTCCAAGGGACTTTTAAGAGTCGTCTCCAACACCACAGTCCAAAAGCACCAATTCTTCAGTGCTCAGCCTTCTTTATAGTCCAACTCTCATATCCATACATGACCACTGGAAAAACCATAGCCTTGACTAGATGAACCTTTGTTGACAAAGTAATGTCTCTGCTTTTCATTATGCTGTCTAGGTTGGTCATAACTTTCCTTTCAAGAAGAAAGTGTTTTTTAATTTCATGGCTTCAATCACCATCTGAAGTGATTTTCAGAGCCCAGAAAAATAAAGTCAGCCACTGTTTCCACTGTTTCCCCATCTATTTGCCATGAAGTGATGGGACCAGATGCCATGATCTTATTTTTCTGAATGCTGAACTTTAAGCCAACTTTTTCACTCTCCTCTTTCACTTTCATCAAGAGGCTCTTTAGTTCTTCTTTGCTTTCTGCCATAAGAGTGGCGTCATCTGCATATCTGAGATTATTGATATTTCTCCAGGCAATCTTGATTCTAGCTTGTGCTTCATCCAGCCCAGCGTTTCTCATGATGTACTCTGCATGTAGGTTAAATAAGCAGGGTGACAATATACAGCCTTGATGTACTCCTTTTCCTATTTGGAACCAGTCTGTTGCTCCATGTCCAGTTCTAACTGCTGCTTCCTGACCTGCATACAGGTTTCTCAAGAGGCAGGTCAGATGGTCTGGTATTCCCATCTCTTTTAGAATTTTCCACAGTTTATTGTGATCCACCCAGTCTAAGACTTTGGCATAGTCAATAAAACAGAAATAGATGTTTTACTGGAACTCTCTTGCTTTTTTGATGATCCAGTGGATGTTAGCAATTTGATATCTGGTTCCTCTGCCTTTTTTAAAACCAACTTGAACATCTAGAAGTTCACGATTCATGTATTGCTGAAGCCTGGCTCGGAGAATTTTGAACATTACTAGTGTGCGAGATGAGTGCAATTGTGTGGTAGTTTGAGCATTCTTTGGCATTGCCTTTCTTTGGGATTGGAATAAAAACTGATCTTTTCTAATCTTGTGGCCACTGCTGAGTTTTCCAAATTTGCTGACATATTGAGTGCAGCACTTTCATAGCATCATCTTTTAGGATTTGAAATAGCTCAACTGGAATTCCATCACCTCCACTAGCTTTGTTTGTAGTGATGCTTTCTAAGGCCCACTTACCTTCACATTCTAGAATGTCTGGCTCTAGGTGAGTGTAAGTGATCATACCATCATGATTATCTGGGTCGTGAAGATGTTTTTTGTACAGTTTTTCTGTGTATTTTGTCACTTCTTCTTAGTATCTTCTGCTTCTGTTAGGTCCATACCATTTCTGTCCTTTATTGACCCCATCTTTGCATGAAATGTTTTATATATATACACACACACACATACATGCATGTGTGCGTGTTCAGTCATGTTCAACTCTTTGAGACTTCATGGACTGTATCCCATCAGGCTCCTCTATCCATGGCATTTTCCAGACAAGAATACTGGAGTGGGTTGCCATTTCCTACTCCATATATATATATATATATATATGTATATATGAAATGTCAACTAAATTTACAGAAAGCATTTGCTTTCTCCATGGAAACTACACAGTCATGTTATTACTGAATATTCAGAAAAGACATCACAAGACCTCCCTCTTTCATGTCCTAATTCTGTTTTAGAGTCAGGCAAGAAATCTTTCTTAACTCTCTGGCTTTATTGTGAGAACTCAGAAGAATCCTTTTACCCACTTCCTAGTTCTCGGGACGTTGGTTGATGATAATTTCAAGCGCTTTAACATTCACCGGTTTGAAATGGCCTGTTGAGGAGCTGTGCACATCACTGACACTGTGACCCTGGCAGTGGCGGGTCACCCTTGACGGGGAGGGTGGCGTGCTGTCCCCAGCTGGGCTGGTCTGAATGAGACGTGTGTAGGGCCCTTTGACAAAGCCCTGGAAATGACTCACTGATGCATTTCAATTCAGAAATCCATGCCATTCAGGAAGCAGTAGTAAATTTGGAGAATTAAGTGGGCCCACTCATCATTAAACACCTGGAGTGCAGCACTGATGTGTTTCCTTCCGGAAACGGGCAGCCGGATGCCCTCAGCCACACGTTGCGTCTCCTCCCGTTTTCTCTGTTCCTTTTCTTTGCCTGCAGCATGTCCCCGTCTTCTCAAGCTGAGGCTACTCAGGCCCATTCCTGTTCATTTCCTTGTACACCTTTTGATAGTTCTCCCACAGTAATAGATTTTCACCTATTGACTAGAGAGGAATTCTTATTGCATTTCTGTGGGGTTTTTGTCAATTAGATTAGAAAACAGCAAGGAGGGAGTGAGAAAAGTTTTCTGTCTTGCTTTTCACATGTCACAGGTAATGACCCCAGCGCCCATGACATGGCTGGATTCAGCTACAGATGACATGCAGCACTCACTCAGCATTCATTCCTCACCCAGAGAAGCTCCCAGATTTCTCAGTGCTGTCTGATTGGTGGAGGTCAGCCCAGCCAGTGCTTTGAAGGGCTGCAGTTCACCGCTGGTGGGTAGGGCGCGGGGTGCCAACTTCTTTGAAAGCAGCCACTGGGTTCTTTTGATTAAATATAGAAAAGCTAGCTAGAAGCCTTGGCATGGAATTTGAAAGGAGATCTCCAAGAATTTTTCAACTCTCTAATGCTCTAATGTCTTGAAGAGGTCGAAATTAATGCAAAATCTGAAATGAGAAAACGAGGGCGCGTGAGGCTTCCTTGGACCAGGAGGAATGGCTGTGGCCTCGAGAACCAAATGAAGGAGAGGCTCAGCTTTTCTTCGTCGTGTCTTCGTCTTCCACTTCACTCCCCTTGATATGGGAGGTGTGCCTGAGTTTGGGGGCGTGCTTTCCGTCTTATTCCTTGAAACTTCTTCTGGTCATGCTGGACAGAAGGCTCCCTCTCCTGATGTCCTTCCTATAAAACATATCGTCTTTGCTCAGAACATCTTTACTAAGAATTTGGCTGCCAATGCAGGAGACACAAGAGACATGGCTTCCATCCCTGGGCCGGGAAGATTTCCTGGAGAAGGAAATGGCACCTCACTCCAGTATTCTTGCCTGGAAAATCCCATGGACAGAAGAGCCTGGAAGGCTACAGTCTATGGGGCTGCAGAATCAGACATGACCGAGCACAGCAGCATGATACAGTACCCTTGCTCAGAACAGCGGGCTCCTCCTCTTCTGCTCACATAACCACTGTCACTCAAATGACCGCCTCTGGTGTCCTGTGTCTCAACTTCCACCGTGAACTGTTCTCGGCTCCTTCTCTGCTTCTCCTTGTCCTTCTTGTCCTCCAGGCTCAGGACTACAGCACATGAGTCAGATTCCTGCTTTCCCCGCTCACGCCTTACCCCTACGAGCCCGAAGGATGCTCACCAGGCTGGCCTGACAGGAAGCAGAGCCATCCACCCTCAGGGTAGGACTTGCCAATCTGACACCCTTAGCAGTCAGCACAGGCATCTTAGGGCACTTTTCCATTTTCTCTGTGTGAAAAGCTTGAAGTACTTAGTGACTACGCTGGTCAAATCCCAGAAGACAGAGCATCTTATGACTCACCCCCGAGCCTCCATTTTCTCATCTGAAAAACAGAGCTAACAATACCTCCCTGTCTACCTGGTAGGTTTCAGGGAAAATTGAAGATGAACAGGGGGTTGGGGGGAGGCGGTGGAGAACTTCCTGAATTGTAGATGTCATACAAACATCAGGTGCTGCTGCTGTTGCTTTGCTTCCAGTATACTGAGGCCACTCAAGAGTTTGCCCCTGAAGCATACTAAAAAATTCACAAGAGTTTCCCTTGACAGGACTTTTTGTCTCAGAAAATAAGTGTTATAGTTTCAATAATATTCATTGTTAGCTACATTTTTTTTGAGGGCTCACAAAAGAGACACAAGGTAGAAATAGCCAGGTTCTCCAAAATTCTTAGAGAAGTGTGTATTCTAATTTACCTAATCTCTGGCTAACTGGCTAATGGAAAAATCTTTTTCTTTGAACCTCATTCTTGAATATCTAAAGGTCTCAGCTGATTTTTTTTCATTGGAATAAGTATAATACATAACATGAATCTTTAATGCTTCTCATCTTAGATAAGATAAAGAATTGCTGTATTTCAAAATATTAACTGCATCTCCTGCAGTCCTAATCCAAGTGTAATTGAAAGATGTTGGTTGAAATTCAACAATCATGGAGGTCTCAACTCTGATCATCTTTTTCTTAAGGTCGGCTTTTCATGATGTTTTTATTTAGAGTGAGGACACATCACAGTGAAATGTCACATGTATTGCTTTCGTGTTTTTTTTACCTCCCAAATGGAATAAGCAAACGCTCTCTGATTCTGAGGGCAGACTCAGTGTGGTGAGGAAAGAGGACCCCCAAGTTGCAAATGCCAGACACTCACTCTGCATAGTGAGTCCAGTTCACTAAATCAGAGAAAAGAGCAGCGTTTATTTTGTTTTGAGTTGGTTCCTGTTTTGAGTGAAGTCATTACAGAATTAATTTTGAAATAATTGTGGGCTCTTTGGCACAACAGTCTTGAACCAGGCATGCCTGATCTAAAATGGATGTAATGAAGATCCATGCAACACCAAGTTCATAAAGAAAGTCTAGGAACCACAGCATCTTGTGACTTGATGGCTTGGTCATGGGTATGATTCATATCCTTATGTTTAAAACAGGCTTCTGGATATAATGGTAAATACTGGAAGTGATGTGTGCCCTTTACAGCTTCTTGGCTCTGCTTGAGCTGCTGCAGATGTGAGGGAGCTCTGGAGAGGCACAGCTGGTCCAGTTGGGGCACGGCTTACAGGGAGGCTGACTCTGAGCCAGGAGACTGGGGCACGAGCGGGCAAGCAGCGTCATGCCTTGAGTGATGGCCCCACGGGACGCTTAAAACTAGGTGGCCGCCGGGCTCAGGTTCCCGGGGGTGCTCCATGACTCCCGGAGAAGAGAGACAACTTCATCCAGTCCTCGCAGCATGTGACGCCAAGAGAATGACCCCTTTTAATAAGGAAGAGCCTCAGCCTCACCGAGGTCGACATCTTGCCTGAGGCTGCCAAGTTTGCGCCCACGGGGGATCCGCAATTCTCGGGTTTATTTTACTCCCCGAATCAGCTCTAAGGCAGTTGTGAAAGTGATGGCTTGCTTATCCTGGAGGTGGAAGCTAATGCAGCTCTACCGAGTTACGAAAAGACTGGTTAGGGAAATCAGGAGAACTAAGCCCACTTTTCTCTGTCCTGAGATTAATACTTGGTGTGTGCACACGGCTTTATTTGAGTTGACATGTTTGTGGTGGGTGGTAAACCCAGACAAAGCCTTTCAGTTCCCTTGCAGTTCACTGACCTCTCTGGCTAGGTCACCTTGGGCATTTGAAGAAGATTCAGGACCCCAGATCTCCTGTTTCTGCTTTAGGTTGTCAATTAAAAAAAAAAAAATATATATATATACAGTGTGAGGGTTGCAAGTTAAGTTTTATCTGGGGCAAAATGAGGACTGCATCCTGGGAGACAGGACCTCAGATAGCTCTGAGAGACTACTCAAAAGAGGCAGTTGGAAAGGTCGGTATATATGTGATTTTGGTGAAGGGGGAGTGCATGCAATCAAGCACATATTATTTGTAGAGTTTCTTCTGGTGTTGTGAAGTTTCTGCTAGTCATGAGAAGCAATTGTCATCTTGGATTTTAGAGATTTTCGAGATTTGAGGAGATACAAGAAGGGGGCTCATGAAATCAGTTCCTGGGAATCTTTAACTATCTGAAGACCTGTTCTGCCAGTTTTTCCCCAAGCACAGAGCACCTTATTTCTACTCTCCACCTTGAACTCTTCAGGGGGCGTTGAAAGTCAGCAGCTGCAGCAGTTCATAATTTAATTTTCATAGAGAAAGATGGCAACTGCCCATGGCAAGTGCCAATTTGTAGTTGACAAGGGGTTTGGCTTTTTTTTTTTGAATGTTTTTATTTTGTTTGTATTGAGGTATAGCCGATTAACAATGCTGTGATAGTTTCAGCTGAATAGCGAAGGGACTCAGTTGTACATGTACGTATACCCATTCTTCGCCAAACCCCCTCCCATCCAGGCTGCCACATAACATTGAGCAGATTTCCCTGTGCTATACCTTGTTGGTTATCCATTTAAAATATAGCAGTGTGTTCAAGTCCATCCCAGATTCCCTAACTATCCTACAAGGCATCGGTTTTGGTGGAGGAAATTTCTATAGGCATGAGGAGTGTTATACAATGTCTCATAGCATCTTACACCTTCTGCTGCTGCTAAGTCGCTTCTGTCGTGCCTGACTCTGTGCGACCCCACAGACGGCAGCCCACCAGGCTCCACTGTCCCTGGGATTCTCCAGGCAAAAATACTGGAGTGGGTTGCCATTTCCTTCTCCAAAGCATGAAAGTGAAAAGTGAAAGTGAAGTCACTCAGTCATGTCCGACTCTTCACGACCCCATGGACTACAGCCTTCCAGCCTCCTCCATCCATGGGATTTTCCAGGCATCTTCTAGTTATTCTCTAAACATCTGTCAGATAACAAAATTGTTGTTCAGTCACCAAATCCTATCTGACACTTTGCGACCCCATGGACTGTACCACACCAGGCCTCCTTGTCCTTCATCTCTTGGAGTTTGCCCAGGTTCATTTCCAATGAATCTGTGATGCCATCCAACCATCTTATCCTCTGTTGCCCTCTTCTCCTGCCTTCAGTCTTTCCCAGCATGAAGTTGTTTTTCTTTTTTTTTTCCAGTGAGTCACCTGGTCACATCAGGTGGCCAAAGTGTTGGAGCTTCAGCTTTAGCATCAGTTTTTCCAATGAGTATTCAGGGTTGATTTCCTTTAGGCTTGACTGGTTTGATCTCCAAGGGACTCTCAGGTGTCTTCTCCAGCACCCAGTTTGAAAGAAACAACTTTTTGGCACTCCACCTTCTTTATGGTGCAACTCACATCCATACATGACTACTGGAAAGACCATAGTCTTGGCTAAGTAGACCTTTATCTGTGATATGATGTCTTTGCTTTTAAGAAATCATCTAATTTCTTGGCTGCAGTCATTATCTGCAGTGATTTAAGAGCCCAAGAAGAGGAAATCTATCACTGCTTCCACATTTCCCCCTTATATTTTCCTTGAATTGATGGGACTGGATGCCCTGATATTCATTTTTTTTTAATATTGAGTTTTAAACCAGCTTTTTCAGTTTTTTTTTATGAAGTTGAATTAATTGCAAGAATGTAATTGGTAAATTTAATTGGCCACTGGATGTCGCTGTTTACCCACCAACAGAGGATCAGCTTTTTCTCGCCCCCCCCCCCCCCCCCCCCGCCCCTTTTTTCCACCCACCACCTGGTCAGGACAAAGCCTGTGGAAGCTCCAGGTGCAGAGATTTCAAGCTTATTTCTCATAAGTAACCTGCCTTCTCTTGGGAAAAGAGTGGGTCCTGAGTTATTCAGTTCAAGATATTTTCTCATAGCAATTTAGATCGAGAACTGGTGCATTTTTTTCCTTTTATCCCCGTAAAGAAATTTTCTTTTGCTAACACAAACAAGAGCTACCTTGCAATTCATCCTGGAAACAGCAACATTAGTTAATTAAAGACTGTGAACTTTCATATATAACTTTCATACAACACTGTTGGGCTTACCTGGTGGCTCAGTGGTAAAGAATCTGCCTACAATGCAGGAAATGTGGGTTCGATCCCTGAGTCAGGAAGATCCTCTGGAGGAGGGCATGGCAACCCACTCCAGTATTCTTGCCTGGGAAGTCCTCTGGACAGAGGAGCCTGGCAGGCTACAGTCCATGGGGTCGCAAAGAATCAGACACGACTGAAGTGACTGAGCACACACGTGGAATGACATCTGTATCGTCTTGGTGGAGTTCACTGCTGCAGCAGAGAACCTAGAAAATGACAGTCTTAAGATGAGCAGGAGCCTCAGGTTTATGTAATTGAACCCCCTTTTTAATGCTTTTTACCCTAACTTCAGCATTCCTTGGAGAGCTATAAGATCTTGTAAATGGGAGGTTTTTCCTGAAATTTCCCCTAAGTGTAAGACCAAGGATGTGAATGAGAAGACCTGCGTAAAACAGGAAGCCAGTATGACAGTTCCTGGTCACCGTGTTCCCCGCCTCCTCTCCTTCCCACACCTCCTCTGTAAGACTTGTGCTCGTTCACACCCTCCACACCATCCACACAGTCTACACCATCCACACCATCCACACTGTCCACACTGTCCACACCATCCACACCGTCCACACCGTCCACACTGTCCACACAGCCTACACCACCCACACCGTCCACACTGTCTACGCCGTCCACACCGTCCACACTGTCTACGCCGTCCACACCGTCCACACTGTCTACGTCGTCCACACCATCCACACTGTCTACGCCATCCACACTGTCTATGCCGTCCACACCGTCCACACAGTCTACACCACGCACACCACCCTCACCGTCTACACCACCCACACCATCCTCACCGTCTACACCACCCACACCGTCCACACTGTCTACGCCATCCACACTGTCCACACTGTCTACGTCGTCCACACCGTCCACACTGTCTACGCCGTCCACACTGTCTACGCCGTCCACACCGTCCACACAGTCTACACCACCCACACCACCCTCACCGTCTACACCACCCACACCACCCTCACTGTCTACACCACCCACACAACCTTCACTGTCTACACCACACACACCACCCTCACTGTCTACACCACCCTCACCATCTATACCACTCACACCACCCTCACTGTCTACACCACCCACATGACCCTCACCGTCTACACCACCCACACCACCCTCACTGTCTATACCACCCACACCACC